>JACEFZ010013589.1:85000-195000 GCA_014155875.1 Cepaea nemoralis | reverse complement strand
TAGATATAGAGGTAAGTAGGCAGGCAAGAAGGCAGGTAGATAGAGAGGTAAGTAGGCAGGCAAGAAGGCAGGTAGATAGAGAGCTAAGTAGGCAGGCAGGCGTACAGGCAGGTGGGCAGGTAGATATAGAGGTAAGTAGGCAGGCAGGCGTACAGGCAGGTGGGCAGGTAGATATAGAGGTAAGTAGGCAGGCAGGCGTACAGGCAGGTGGGCAGGTAGATATAGAGGTAAGTAGGCAGGCAAGAAGGCAGGTAGATAGAGAGCTAAGTAGGCAGGCAAGAAGGCAGGTAGATAGAGAGCTAAGTAGGTAGACAGGCAGGTAGATATAGAGGTAAGTAGGCAGGCAAGCATGCAGGCAAATAGAGAGGTAAGTGGGTGGGCAGACAGATAGATCGAGAGGTAAGTGGGTAGGTAGGCAGGCAGGTAGAGAGCTAAGTAGGTAGACAGGCAGGCAGGTAGAGAGCTAGAGAGCTAAGTAGGTAGACATGCAGGCAGTTATATAGAGAGATACGTAGACATGCAGGTGGATAGAGAGGTAAGTAGGCAGGCACGTAGATAGAGAGGTAAGGTGGCATGTAGACAGACAGGCAGGTAGGCAGGTAGGTAATGAGGTAATTAGGCAGGAAGGCAGGTAGATAGAGAAATAAGTAGTCATGCATGCAGGCAGGTAGGTAGGCAGGCAGACAGAGAGGTAAGTAGACATGCAGGCAGGCAGGTACATAGAGAGATAAGTAAGCATGCAGACAGACAATTAATGACTCTCTAACTGTCCCATTTCGGAAATAGACAATTCCACATTTTCGAGACCCACAATCGTGTTTGAGTAATTTACCTCCCCCGCTCGACAAGAGCACACTAATTTCTCCAGGGAGTTGTTCCACAGATCGACTTGTTCCCTGGGACACTCATCCAGGGAGTCAACCCCAGCCAGGAAATCTTCAGAAACTGGCTACAAATAATTCACTGGAGCTAACAGGACATGTGACTTTTCAGATCGGCTTCCAGCAGGTTGCGCAAGAGTTGCTTCCCGTTATTTGTATATCACAATGATTACCTCCCATTTAACACAGTTGCAATAATGTTCACACGCATACACGCACGCACACATACACACACACACACAAACACACACCCCCACACACACGTACACACACACCCACACGCATGCACGCACGCACACACACACGTACACACACACACACAAACACACACACTCACACAGACACGCATGCATGTACGCACTCACACGCACATACTCACACACGCACTTATGCACACACACACTTACACACTTGTCTCCAACCAGGTACACATATATTTACATACGTCTCCATCTAGGTACACATATAGTTACCTACGTTTCTACCCAGGTACATATATGTTTCCACACATCTCCAACCAGGGACATATATGTTTCCACACATCTCCAACCAGGGACATATATATTTGCATACGTCTCCAACCAGGAACATATATATTTACATACGTCTCCATCTAGGTACACATATAGTTACCTACGTTTCTACCCAGGTACATATATGTTTCCACACATCTCCAACCAGGGATATATATATATATATATATATATATATATATATATATATATATATATATATATATATATATATATATATATATATTTGCATACGTCTCCAACCAGGGACATATATATTTGCATACGTCTCCAACCAGGGACATATATATTTGCACACGTCTCCAACCAGGTACATATATGTTTCCACACATCTCCAACCAGGGACATATATATATATTTGCACACGTCTCCAACCAGGAACATATATATATTTGCATACGTCTCCAACCAGGTACATATATGTTTACACAGACGTAGTCAGTTACATCCCCATGGTAACCGTGTGATTGTTGAGTTGCTTCCCTGTCATGACCCTACGATGACATGGTTATTTCCCTTGGCCATATAACCAGCAATTTCGTGTCAGGACAATATAGATACAGCGTGACCAAGGGACAACATGGATACAAAGTGACCTGGGACAACTTGGATACAAAGTGACCTGGGACCGTGGATATTATTTGACCTGGGACAGAGGATACAGCGTAACTTAGGAACATGGATACAGTGTGACCTGACACGACATGGATGCAATATGACGTGATACAGGGTGACCTGGGACGACATGGATACAGTGTGATCTGGGACCATGGATACAATGTGACCTGGGATCGTGGATACAGTGTGACCTGGGACAACATGGATGCAGTGTGACATTGGACTATGGATACACTGTGACCTGGGACTGTGGATACACTGTGAACTAGGACAACATGGATACAGTGTGACCTGGGAGGGTGGATACAGTGTGACCTGGGACCATGGATACAATGTGACCTGGGACAACATGGATACAATGTGACCTGGGACAACATGGATACAATGTGACCTGGGACAACATGGATACACTGTGACCTAGGGTTGAGGATACAATGTGATCTGGGATTGTGGATACCATGTGACCTTGGATAACATGGATACAATGTGACCTTGTACAACATGGATACAATATGACCTGGGACAACATGGATACAATGTGACATGGGACAACATGGATACAATGTGACCTGGGACAACATGGATACAATGTGATCTGGGATTGTGGATACCATGTGACCTTGAATAACGTGGATACAATGTGACCTGGGAGAACATGGATACAATGTGACCTGGGACAACATGGATACAATGTTACCTGGGACAACATGGATACAATGTGACCTGGGACCATGGATACAATGTGACCTGGGACAACATGGATACAATGTGACCTGGGACCATGGATACAATGTGACATGAGACAACATGGATACAATGTGACCTGGGAAAACATGGATACACCATGACCTGGGACAACATGGATACACTGTGACCTGGATTGTGGAAACCATGTGACCTGGGACAACATGGATACAATGTGACCTGGGACAACATAGATACACTGTGACCTGGATTGTGGAAACCATGTGACCTGGGACAACATGGATACAATGTGACCTGGGACAACATGGATACAATGTGACCTGGGACAACATGGATACAATGTGACCTGGGACAACATGGATACAATGTGACCTGGGACAACATGGATATAATGTGACCTGGGACAACATGGATACAATGTGACCTGGGACAACATGGATACACTGTGACCTGGGATCGTGGATACAATGTAAACTGGGACCGTGGATACAATGTGACCTGGGACTGCGGATACAATGTGACATGGGACAACATGGATACATAGTGACCTGGGACTGTGGATACAATGTGAATAATCAGTCAAATGAAGACACAAACACACATACAAATAAACGGATATAAAAAAAATATACAGATGAACACACAAATAAACAAATTAGCAAAACAACTCGGTGAATGTTCACAGAACAAATCGTACATAAGAAGGCACAAATGTTCACAGAACAAATCGTACATAACAATGCACAAATGTTCACAGAACAAATCGTACATAACAAGGCACAAATGTTCACAGAACAATGCGTACATAAGAAGGCACAAATGTTCACAGAACAAAGTGTACATAACAAGGCACAAATGTTCACAGAACAAAGTGTACGTAACAAGGCAAAAAATGTCTGAAAATACACATAAACATACAAATATTTAATGCCAAAACATTAATTTGTGAATGTAAACTCACACAATTATACAATGTAAATACATACATTTGTGAATGTAGGCACAAATAGGCAGTACACTAAAATCAGGCATACACGTTCAAATATACATAAACATACACATATACATACACATACGTATATACATACACATATACATATGTGTATATATATATATATATATATATATATATATATATATATATATATATATATATATATATATATATATATATATATATATATATATATATATAAACAGAAGGGATAACTTAGAGAAAAGTTGAGATACAAACAAACGGTTAAACAAACAGATTGCCGTACTGAGAGACATGCACACTTGAATAGCAACACACATAGACAAACAGACTGACGGGCAGACAGACAGACAGGCGGGCAGACAGACAGACAGGCGGACAGACAAACAGATGAACTCACCCGCTGCTTGCTTCTAGCGGCACGATTCCAGACATACACGGGCACCTCAAGGGCTTCCTCATCATACCAATCTCTCCAGCTGGCAGACGCCATTGCCACCAAAACCAGCAGCCACAGCCACAGATGGAGCTCTGCTACTCTTGTCATGCTGACTGTAGACGGGTGTGGGTGTTCCTGTGTGGGCTGCTACAAATGTTGTCTGTAGACGGGTGTGGGTGCTTCTGTGTGGGCTGCAACAAATGGTGTCTGAATCTGTGAGCAAGGAACAACCAAGTTCAGCACACACAGAAGCTCACAGATCCAACGGCAGTCAGGTCAGGGTTCAACATCAAGAAAACATCATCATCATCATCATCATCATCATCATCATCATCATCATCATCATCATCATCATCATCATCATCATCATCATCATCATCATCATCATCATCATCATCATCATCATCATCATCATCATCATCATCATCACATCATCATCATCATCATCATCACCACCATCATCATCCATCATCATCATCATCATCATCATCATCATCATCATCATCCATCATCCATCATCATCATCATCATCATCATCATCATCATCATCATCATCATCATCACCATCATCATCCATCATCATCATCATCATCCATCATCATCATCATCATCATCATCATCATCATCATCATCCATCATCATCATCATCATCATCATCATCATCATCATCATCCATCATCATCATCATCATCATCATCATCATCATCATCATCATCATCCATCATCCATCATCATCATCATCATCATCATCATCATCATCACCACCACCATCATCATCATCATCATCATCATTATCATCATCATCATCATCATCATCATCATCATCATCATCATCATCATCATCATCATCCATCATCATCATCATCATCATCATCATCATCATCATCATCATCATCATCATCATCATCATCATCATCATCATCATCATCATCATCATCATCATCATCATCATTCACTTCTGCCGTCAAGCGTCGTGGGGAGGAACAATTTGCGCTTCAGCGCCCGATAGCACTGGATAGTGTCATTCCGTGTGATTGTACAATGTCTTTGATGTCGTCAATTCATTTTCTTCTTGGACGTCCTCTTGGTCGCATCGCGAATTATCTTTGATGTAAGGCCAGTGATGGTAGTTGATGGTGCTGCATTCTAACGACATGGCCAAATCACTTGATCTTCTGTCTTTCAATTAAAAAAAACAAGTCGACTTAAAAGTCGACAGGGTCGACTTCATTGCACCGGGTTTTATCCCATATGGCTCGGTCTCTTTCCGCAGCGCGGAAAGAGTTGCACAAAGCACGAACTCCGTAGCTCTAGCCACGACCCACAGGAGTCTCCAAAAAATTTAACTCGTGAACCGAAGGACGCGGCCCGGAATCGAACCCACAACCTTCGGAGCCCGAGTTAAACGGCTTGACCACTTCGCCACGAAGACTCCCATGTGGCACAAGGTGTTGATCCCACTGTCTGTCTGATATCACCATTTCTTACTCGGTCTCGGATTGTGAAGTTGGCAGCTCTCCTCAGGCATCTCATCTCGCAGGTGTTGATTTTGCGAAAGTGTGATTTGAATAGAGTCCAAGTTTGAGATTGGTAGCATAGGGTTTGTGAGTATATGCAGTTTATTATCTGTCGTTTTGCGGACATGGGTATATTTGGATGTTTCAGTATGGGTGATAGCTGATATTTATAATGGGCGTTCATTTGAAACCCGTTCGTGCCGCACCGCGCTTAATTGCGTTCGCTGAACATGATCATGTCATAGTCATATGATAATTACTGGCCAATGAATAAAAGAGCACGTGCTTATCGTTCCATGATGCATAGGTTCTGTTTTTGACCGTTGAGAAAATGGCCGGGTTGATCCAAAATCCGTCCGAAGAAGCTCAAAGTGCGGTGATTCAGTTTCTTTCATTTGAAGGATGTCGAACAGTGGACATTCATCGAAGAATGCAGGCAGCTTAAGGTAGCAAATGTGTGTCGGGGACAACAGTGACAGACTGGGCACGAATGTTTCGGAAAGGACGTCAGTTCACGACAGATCTTCGACGGCCGGATCAAGCGCATATTGTTGCAACAGAAAAAAACCATCGCCAGAATTGATGCAGCAGTACAAATGAACCGTTGTCGAAGCATACGTTCGCTAGCGAAAGAATTTGATGTGTCAATTGGGACAATTCAAAAGGTCGTTCGTAAGAAACTACAATATCGGAAGGTGTGTTCACAGTGGGTACCACGGATATTGACCGACCACCAAAAGGAGGAACGCATGGGATGGTGTTTGAACCACTTGCTGCGTCAAAGAGTGGAGGGTGATGTATTTCTCTTCCGCATAGTGGCAGGCAATGAACCCTGGTGTCACCACCTTGAGCCGAGCAGCAAAAGAGAGAGCATGCAATGGAAGCATGCTGGATCACCAAAATCCAAAACATTCAAGTTACAGGTTTCCGCTGGTAAGGTTATGCTGAACGCATTTTATTTTACCATGAAGGGCTATTGTTGGCCGACTTTAAAGAACCTGGTGTCAACATCAATCAACCCACTACTTGCAAACATTAGACAAGCTGCAAAAAGCCATCAAGAATAAACGACCCTGAATGCTTTCTCGCGGTGAGATTTTGTTGCACGATAATGCTCGTCCGCATGTCGCAAAGATTGAGCAGGAAGCATTAGCAAGGAAGAAGTGGTAACGTCTGCAACATCCAGCCTATAGTCCTGATTTGTCACTAAGTGCTTTTCACTTGATCTGACCTCTAAAAAAAAGCACTCAAGGGGCAACGATTTCACACAGATGCAGACGTAATGAACGCGGTAAACATTTGGTTCAGCGAGCAACCACATTCCTCTTTTGCGGACGGCATTCGCCGCCAACCTAAGCAATAGGATGCTTGCCTCAATGCCTACGGCAACTTCTTCTAACCAACCCATGGTGCATAATTCATTCAAAATGAATGCTTTGTTTAATTCGACCACACCTGTCAAAAAGCCGAATGTAGGTAGATAGAGAAGAGAGGAGGAGAACTAAGGAATAGGAGTAAGAGAGGATAGAGATAACATCCCTATCGAATAAATAGGGAATCGAAGGGACAGAAGCAGCAGGGAGAACTGTGAACAGTTCTCCGACTGGACACACACGTGTCCTAAAAGAGGGCACGGTAGGACGTGATCAAGAGTTACCCAGAATAGAGTGGGGAAACCATTACCACGAGGAATATCCATTAATAGTGGTAACTCTAGAATAGCAACCTAATGACAAGCCACTAAACGCGTGCTGGAATACCGAGCACGCAAACCTGCTGACGCACGAAGGGTCACTGGCTCGTGGCTGGACACGCCACGAAAGTCAAGCAGACGGGGACATGACAGCGTAGGAGACAGATCGTAGTATTCGCTCTGAATACCGTGTTGTTTATAGGACAGTAGAAGTAGTGGTAACTTAGACTTAGATTAATACAGTAGATATTACCATAGATAACGTCATAACGTAATATTGTCGTGATGTATATGATCCATGTAGCTATCAGCTCTCGGAGCTGCTGTGTAACTAGTCCATAATAAATTGATATCCTTTTGTACGACGTACGAGTTATCATTCGTGTGGTGCAAAAGAAGAATCCATGTGTGCCTGTCAAAGCTAGGTTGCTGACAGGCAGGATTATATTTGGTGTCAGAATTGTGGGGCTTGAACCACGTTCAAGCAATTGTATTTAAAACCACCAACCCACATAAATATTAACAGTATATTTTTGCATATATACGATTATATTTGGTGTGAACCATATTTAAGTATTACGATAATATTTGGTGACGTGGTGAACTTGTAAGATTGTGAATTACCATAACCACGAGTGTACTAGTATTATTGATTATTTGGTTCTGAAAACGTACCAGTGAAAATGACGCACCGCGCTCACTTTGAAATGTTTTGAAAGCATCGTTTAAGAGTAGTGCGATGATTATTTTGTGATTAATTCTATAAGAACACCCACAAAAATTATGTTGGGATTATTCTACTTCTTTTGAATATTTTCATTATTATGATTATTATTTTTGAAGATCTGATATTGTTGTTTCAAGTATCCACAGAACTTACCCACGAAATAGTAAAATGTCAGCAGTACAGAGGAAATTAGACTAATGTGTAGATTACGATCAGAAAAGATAGCTCAGTCAGAGACAGCAGAAATCGAAGACAAGGCGACATAGACATTTGACGATTCATTCATTCAATCATATCATTCATATCATTCACATCAATCATATCACATTTGTATTTTTCATAGTATGGAAATTGAGAGACTTAAGTTATTTACTATCTTGTATTCTGTAACATATGCAAGGTATTAATTGTTGCTGCTCTACGGAACAGGAACATCGAACGTAGTAGCGAGCCGATTCATCGCGTGTACGAGAAAGAGGTGTAACATCCCGAGTGCCTGAATCGTGTCTAAAATCAGATGAGTATCATTTATATATTTTGATGATCTTAATTAATGAACGCATCTTGTTTTTCCAGTGCGATACTGTAAATTGTCATACTTATTGAATGTAAAGTTATTTGTAATACCATCGTGTGTAAACCTAAATTTATACAATGTAAACATTAGGAGAATTTATCCAGGCGGGGAAAGAACTAGACCATAGCGGGGATAAATTGGAACAATGGGCTGAAGGAAAATACAAAGAAGCAAAAGATGCTGAAAGAGACGAACGAGCACGGGAAAGACAACATCAAAAAGAAATGTTAGAAGCAGGAGAAACCACTAAACAGAAAGAACTAGAACTAAAGGGAAAACAAATAGAATTAGAGCAAGCCACCAAACAAAAACAAATGGAATTAGACTCGCAAACACAGTTAAGAATGAAAGAAATGGAGATTGATTCGCATGTTCAGATAGCTACCACAATGCAAAAAAGTCGGGAGGAGCAGAACAAATTTACTAAATATAAAGGGATTGTGAAGCCTTATTGCCAAGGATATTCCATCTCCGCCTGGACCGAGAATATCGAGTTCCAGCTTAAATTTCAAAAAGTTACTTTGGAAGATTGGGCGATGATCTATATGAAGAATCTCTCTGGTGAGCCCTTGAAAGTAATTGAATCCATTCCAGCAGATTTAAAAACTAACTACCAATATATACATGATAGAATTATGCAGCATTTTTTACTCGATGCTCCTGGATATCAGATCCAGTATTCTCAAATTAAACCAAAATCGAACGAAACATTCATCGATTATGTGTCCAACGCTCAAAGTGTCTTCAGTAAATGGCTTAAGGCAGCGAAAATAGGGGAAAATTTTGATAAGCTACAAGACTTAATGATCATGGACAAAGTAATATCGACGGTTCCAACTCCCTTCGCTAAGTTCCTGCAACAAGCAGACATTGAGTCACTGGAACAATTGGAAAAACGAGGTTCGGCTTATTTCTCGTCGAACAGAGACATTTTTAAATCATCCATAAATGAATCTGAAGTTGCGGCTTTTGCCAACAACCAACCTAGAAGATCTTTCAATCATAAATCTTACCAGAAGAAAGATAGGCAAGGCCAAAGGCCACCTCTATGTATGTACTGTCATTTAAATCACCAACAATATTCTATGTGTGACAAGAACCCGTCATACCCTGCACATCTCGAAATGGTGATTAAAAAGCAGGAGAATAAAAGGAGTGCATACAAGCGTGTAGTTAAATGTTATCTTTTTTCCTCGTACGGGCATTACAGCGCTAAATGTTTGGGGCGTCAAAGAATGTAAGCCAACAATGCTGTACTGATTGACACATCGTCCGATAGTGGCTGTGAAACTGAGTGTGAGAATGAGAATGTGTTACCGTTCAATGACTGTGAGGATGTGGCTGCTGTTACAGATATTTTAAACTTTCAGAGATGTAATACTTGTCACCAGTTCCATACGGACGGAAAACTCAAATGTGGGCACATTGTACCATTCTCTAGTGAGAATGCGAACGCAGCTATAGCCTCCAGAGGCAATCTAAAGTTCCACGATGCACTGGTCAATGATTATCCATGCCAATGTTTACTTGATAGTGGGAGTACTTTAATCGGGTTAAGGAAAGAACTAGCCAACCCAGAGGATTATACGGGCGATTTTGTAAAATGCCGTACCTTTTCGGGCAATATTGAGAAATACCCATCCTTTCCGGCACATTTACGGGCGCTATTTTACACAACCCGTGTACTGACCTAATTCTTGGCTGCCTACCAGGGTTAAAACTCTGCACTGCTGATGAAATATTAGCCTGGAAAGAAACTAACACGGCTAATGCAGTAACAAGGTCAGAGACACAGAGACATCAAGATGACCTGCAGCAGGAAATGTTACAACTTTTAACTCCTAGCGGTACAATTGATAATACCACCCGACAAAATTTCATAGAGGCGCAACGCACCGATCCAACCATTTCACCTTATCTGAAATTAATAGGTGAAAAGGCCAAAGTAACGAAAAATGCCTCATGGTATTTCAAACTCCACAACGGCATTCTCATGCGATATTATACCACCAATAACCATGAAATTCAGCAGACGGTGCTACCTTTAAAACACCGACAAACCGTGTTAAAGATTGCACACGAATCACCGTTTGCTGGACATTTGGCTTATGACAAAACCAGAGCCATAATTCTAATGCATTTTTACTGGCCAAAATTTTGTAATGATATCAAATCTTTTTGTCGCTCATGTACCATTTGTCAACAATTAGTGAGAAAAGGAAAGCATGTAACAGCTGAGGTCCAACCATCAACATTGGACTCTAGACCGTTTGAAAGTGTAGCGGTGGATATTGTTGGACCCCTAAATCAGGTGGCGAACAAAGGAAACCGATTCATATTAACTCTGGTGGACCTATGTTCAAGATGGGATGAGGCGGTAGGCCTAAAATATATTACCTCCAAAGATGTAGCTAATGTATTTTTGCACCTGTTTTCCCGATTTGGATTCCCTAGAACCATTTTATCAGATCGGGGACCTCAGTTTATATCGGCTGCGACGCAAGCCCTGTCAAAAATGTTAGGCATTAAGCAAAACTTCACGACCGCCTATCATCCTGCCAGCAATGGAATCATAGAAAAGTTTAACGGGGACCTGAAACACATGCTGGCAAAGGTGACAGCAGAGAACCCATCTGATTGGGATACACTGTTACCAACAGTGCTGTTCGCCTATCGAGAAATTCCGCACTCGAGTACGGGCTTCTCTCCATTCAAATTAGTTTATGGGGCTAACCCACGTGGACCCCTAACTATTTACCATCAGCTAATCACTGATACATCAGATAGTCCAACCCCTGTAACACCTTACGAGATGGTAACAGAAACACGCGACAAAATTATGAAGGCGTGTGTAATAGCCAAGTCATCTTTGGAGAGAAAAGGACAGATCTACCGCCATTATGCCAACAAAGGTGCCAAAACCATACACCTCGAACCTGAACAGGAGGTGCTACTTCTATTACCAGATAAACGTAATCTATTGTTAACTTCATGGCAAGGGCCATTCAAAGTGGTACGAAAGATATCAGATGTCGATTATGAAATATCGATAAACCAAAAATTAAAGATATTTCATATCAACATGCTGAAGCCTTACTGTTCACGACAAGAAGAACAGATGACAGACGAACAGAATGCATCTACACCAAGCAACCAGACGACAGACGTACATAACGCAACTACACTAGTTAGTGTGACAGATGACGACGACATCGCAGATACACATAGTCAGCAAACAGAATACGCACTTAGTACCACCACAGTACTGAATCAGATAGAGGACGACGACATGGAACTACGAGTTCCAACAGTTGACATGACTACGACTATTGATAGCATACGGATAGAACCAAAACTTACAGACGAGCAAAGACGACTGTCAAAGACTAGAAATAGATAGGAGGGAAGACCACCCTGAATGAGTGGTCTACCTCAAGTAGATTAGAGGTAACCCAGTGCCCCAACATGAGGGCAGGGTAGGTGTAGGGAGTAGATAGGGAAGGGAACTGTCAAACAGTTCTCTCATGAGACACGGGAGTGTCAACCAGAGAGTAAGCACTCTGGTCACGGTATAATCACGCCAACGTGATAGACACCAAGAACTAGAATAGAACTCAAGAGTAGGCTACTACTCTAAGCGTGTTGAATGATGTAGCACGCAAAAGCCGAAGTGCGCACGAGGTCCTTCCGCGTACTGTGTAATCAGCACGTGGAGAATGAGCAGACGGGGGACAGACTTCGTAGGGAACACATCGCTTAGAGTCGATGCGTATTTCTTTAGATGAATAGATAGATTTAGCAGTAGGGCTAGGGACGACTAGTGATAGGAAGTTCTGTGTATTCATGTGCGATTCATTAGAGACAGTTTTGTGCATTTATGTATTGTAAGAGCCAGTGGCAATAAAAATGTGTAATCAATTCCTCTCGTACGACTGACAAATCTTTTTGTGTGGTGCGAGAGAAGTTTATCCCATAATGCCTGTAGCATCGCTTGATGACAGGCTAGGATAAAAGTGGTGTCAGAAGTGTGGCTTGGACAATTGGTCAAGCTAAAACACTCACCCACGGCTCTAAAATAGTATTACTGTCAGTTAATCACAGGTTTTAATTTGTGTTAGTGTAAAATGGCGTGTGCAGACTAGAACAAGATGCAAGCTGTGCCCATCGTGACCGATTAACGTTTATTTATGCTTATTGAAATGTTTTGTGCTTTATGAACATGTTTTCTTCTGATTTGTAAGTATTATTATTATAGTTTTGTATCATTTATTTCGACAATTATTTGTTTATTTATGAATATTTATGAAATATGATTCACGGCGGAGCGATACACAAAATAATGAGCCGGCGACAATATCGATTTTCTCAATCTAAAAATAGCGCTGCGCCTGTGACGTATCGCGGTTGACAAACAGCTGTCCTACGCCATTGCCAATCAGCGACAGATTGTTTACAAATCGCCAAGCGGCTGCTCGCCTGAATCTTTGAATTATATTGAATATTATTTGTTTATACAAGCTATTTATTGAATATATTTATTAATTTGAACATTATTATTTCTTTTATATATATTTTAAAGCATTTATGTATTTATTTGTGAACATATTCTATTTTCACCGTCACGATGGCACTACTTTCTTTATGCAAATAGGTTTTGGTCTGCACATCACTATCATAAATTAAACAGCAATAGTTAGGGAACGCAGAAGACATTAGAACGAAGACAGGACAGTGACATTTATTATTTAACTATACCACATTGTGTTGTCTGGGGGCATGTGATTGTAAATGTCAAACAAATGTCTAAAGTCATATGTCGTTTACAAATGGTTAATTATTGATGCTCTTGTAAACCAGGTATAACAAGAGCTAGTTAAAGGAGTAACGCAAGGTGTAGGTCGAGGTGCCAAACGATTGTACCTGAGGTGCCAAACGATTGTACCTGATTGTTCTGGATTGTTAAGATGAGTATACACAAAGTATTTTGAATGCAATATAATTAATAATGCATCTCTTTTTCAGGGTGTAATCTAATAATATTTTTTGTACACAGGCATTTAAAAACTTAACAAGTCTAATATACCTGAGTAAATAGGTGAGTGCCTATCAACTCTAGCTATTTATCCAACAACATGTCAACTTTAGCTGATTACATACAAGCAGGCAAGGAATTAGGACACACCGGAAAGGAATTAGAGCAATATGCTGATCAAAAATTTAGAGAAGCAAAAGATGCTGATAGAGATGAACGTGCACGAGAGAGACAACACCAAAAAGAGATGTCACAATTAGCTGAAGAAATTAAACAGAAACAGTTAGAACAAGAGAGACAACACCAAAAAGAGATGGCACAATTAACTGAAGAAACTAAACAGAAACAGTTAGAACAAGATAAGGAGATCAAGCAAAAACAGTTAGATCAGGAGAGAGAGTTAAAGCAAAAACAATTAGATCAGGAGAAAGAATTAAAGCAAAAACAATTAGATCAGGAGAGAGAATTAAAGCAAAGAGAGATAGATGAAATGGCAAGAATGAAAGAAAAACAAATACAGATTGAATCAGAGACACAGTTAAAGATGAAAGGTATAGAAGTAGATTCACACTTAGAGATCTCCACTACAAAACTAAAGAGTCAGCAAGAAGAGATTAAACTTAATAAATACAAACATATTATTAAGCCATTCTGTAAAGAAGATTCCATATCAGCTTGGACAGAAAATGTCGAATATCAGCTGAAATACCATCAAGTACCAATCGATATGTGGGCCATGATCTACATGAAAAACCTCAGTGGGGAGCCCCTTAAAGTTATTGAATCAATACCAACTGATCTTAGATCTAACTATCAGTACATTCACGATAGGATAATGCAACATTTTTTACTTGATGCCCCTGGGTATCAAGTGCAATTTTTTAACTTAAAACCAAAACCGAGTGAGACCTTCATCGATTATGTCTCGAATGTCCAAAGCGTGCTGAATAGATGGCTTAGTGCAGCAAAAATAGGAAAGGACTTTGAAAAACTTAAAAATTTAATAGCCATGAATAAAGTCATATCCACAATCCCATCTCCTTTCGCTAAGTTCCTTCAGCAGTCAGACATCGAAACAATAGAACAATTCGAGAAGAAAGGCTCCGCATATTTTTCCTCAAATAGGGACATTTTTAAAACATCAAACATCGACTCTGAAATAGTCTCTTTTGTTAAGGACCAACCTTACAAAAAGATTTGTCAGTCGTACGAGAGGAATTGATTACACATTTTTATTGCCACTGGCTCTTACAATACATAAATGCACAAAACTGTCTCTAATGAATCGCACATGAATACACAGAACTTCCTATCACTATTCGTCCCTAGCCCTACTGCTAAATCTATCTATTCATCTAAAGAAATACGCATCGACTCTAAGCGATGTGTTCCCTACGAAGTCTGTCCCCCGTCAAATAGGGAAATCTATCTATTCATCTAAAGAAATACGCATCGACTCTAAGCGATGTGTTCCCTACGAAGTCTGTCCCCCGTCTGCTCATTCTCCGCGTGCTGATTACACAGTACGCCGAAGGACCTCGTGCGCACTTCGGCTTTTGCGTGCTACATCATTCAACACGTTTAGAGTAGTAGCATACTCTTGAGTTCTATTCTAGTTCTTGGTGTCTATCACGTTGGCGTGATTATACCGTGACCAGAGTGCTTACTCTCTGGTTGACACTCCCGTGTCTCATGAGAGAACTGTTTGACATCTATCTCCTCCCTACACCTACCCTGCCCTCATGTTGGGGCACTGGGTTACCTCTAATCTACTTAAGGTAGACCACTCATTCAGGGTGGTCTTCCCTCCTATCTATTTCTAGTCTTTGACAACGACAAATAATAGCATTAGTAACGGAATACAGAGACATTTTTTCCGACATTCCAGGTAGGACTGACAGGATCGAACACTCCATTATTCTGTCTGACCACACCCCTATCAAATGCCGACCTTATTCCATCCCTTTAAGTTACAGGGAAAAACTCGACAAGGAAATCCTTAGTCTTGAGTCGAGTGGAATAATCCAAAAGTCGCAGTCAGAATATTCTTTTCCCATTGTCTTGGTGAGGAAAAAGGACTCAACTATTCGCCTCTGTGTCGATTATCGAAAATTAAATAATGTCACCAAGGTAGACGCAGAGCCGATTCCATCTTGCGAAGATCTGATTCTTAACATGTCAACTTCCAGAATCTTTTCTAAACTCGACCTAACGAAGGAATATTGGCAAGTCCCAATGCACAAACTTTCCATTCATCTAACTGCATTCTCAACACCTTAGGGCTTTATGAGTGGCGATTCCTTCCTTTTGGCCTTCGTAATGCTCCAGCCACTTTTGTTCAACTCACTAGGGATCTTCTTCATGGAGTAACGAATACGGAGACGTACATTGACGATATATGTGTTCATACGGCAGACTGGACAACACATCTACAGAAACTGCGACATGTCTTCGATAGATTGAGATTATTCGGTCTTACTGTGAAACCAGCAAAAGTTGAATTGGGTCTGGAAGAAATTGACTTCCTTGGGCATACCACCACAAGAGGCCAACTTAAGACAGATGATAAAATTGTCACTAAAATTTTAAATCTAACAATGCCAACGACCAAGAAGCAAGTTAGAAGCTTACTTGGTCTAGTAAATTATTACAACAAGTTCATACCTAATTTAGCTGAGATTACCAGCGTCTTTTCGAATGTATTGAAATCATCTGTAAAACTGAATGTAAAAGATGCAGATTTAATTGATGCATTATCAAAATTAAAACAAATGTTTAGCGTTGTACCAATATTGCGCTTACCTAATCCAAGCCTTACGTATTTTCTCTGTAAAGACGCAAGTGCTATATCCATAGCTGGTGTACTAGGCCAGTTCCATGATGAAATCTTCCACCCAATCATGTATGTAAGCCGAAAATTACACCTGCTGAGTCGAGATATGGAGTCTCTGAATTAGAAGCCTTAAGCATCATCTATTGTGTCCGTAAACTTCACCGATTCTTAGCGGGCACTCATTTTGTCATCAAAACTGATAATTCCCCTCTTACAGTTATGGAGTCTGGGGTCCACAAAAATAACAGAATCTATAGGTGGTCTTTGATTCTCCAGAACTACTCGTTCACTATCAAACATATAAAGGGAAAGATGAACTTGCTTGCGGACACTCTCAGCAGACCTTCTCAGATCGAGATACCCGATTTACCTGAGAAGAGCGATTCTACAGCACCTCATTCATTGACACTTTAGCTAATTTGTGTCTAGAATAATGAATTACAGACACTTTTGTGCTCTTAAAATTGTGAATCGCCTTAAGTGAACTAGCTTGCACTGTGTCATTACAAGTGAGAAAGGACAGACACGTGAGATGTCTATGCCATCATCATATTCTATATATAACCAATGAGTAGGACTGTATTCAAACTTTACCCAGGACGAGCGCGTATATATCAGACATTGTCTATATTATTCTACTTCAACGAGATTCAACAGAGAGCGCGACTCCATCAAACCCACCTGGAAGTAATTAATTTAATTAATGTATAGTTAGAAATGTATGTGATATGTATCATAACATGTTTTTATGATAGTTGCATTTAATATCATAACTTTCGTAGTTGCAATAGAATGTTCAAAACCATCCCTATAAAATTTTTGTTTAATAAGAAACTATTAACATTTAAGAGTTAAACTTCATCTACACTAATTTAGTAAGTCATATATATTAAATTATTAGATCATACTCTTTAACTTAGTGAACACAACATTAATCCACCATCATTTAAACACATTTTCATAGAGTTTAATTAAATGAAACATGATTTAAATTTATACCTTCATTTAGAATTTATAACATCATATTTAGAAACACACATTAAGGTAACTAACACATTTCACCCCATTTTATTCATTTGGTGAGATTACTGCCCTTAGTTAGCGTAGCACAGTACACCAACGTAGATTAGATTAAGTATAGGAGTCATTACTCTCAGGATTGGTAGCAAACGATCCTCATAACCATGTATATTTTTGTACAGAAATGACCGGTGCAAAAATACCGCACAGTCATTTGGCTCTAGAACTTGTGTAAAGTAAGCCAACCATTTATTGTAAATATATTTTTCATTCATTTTTTTTCTATAACAGTATTTTAATGACATAACGCCTTTTTAAACCAATGTGGAATGAAAGCGTGAATGTAAGAAGTGTGAAAGTGAATGAGTAAATGAAATAAATACAGAAGAATGAGACATTTTGCGGATTGTTTGCCGCAGAACACGAGTTTTTGTAATTCTTCCGTGACAATGTGTGTAACACAATGTGTCGTTCGTTTTTTTATCCGTGTTGGTGCAATACTTACATGATAGAGATAATAAACATATTTTAAGCTTCCTAAACCGGCCAAGTAGTCATAAATCAGCCTTATACACTCGTTTGTGACTACAGTAAACCGTTTTATGCCGCTTGAAAGATAACATACATGTAAATTATAGACATACACACATGTTGGTAATTTAAGCACACATTAGTTAAATACAAAACACGCAACCAATCAGGAAAACTAACAGATAAAGATGCAGACATCATTACTTGCAAAGGGGCATAACTACTCTAAACAGGGGACACTAACAGACTTTTGAAACCCTAGTTTAACACTGAAATATTTCTTCACAAGCGGAAGCTAGAAAGGTGAACATTAGCGCACAAAGCATGTATACAAGTTGGAGTAAATATTATATGGGAGCATGAATATAATTCATGTATTGTACCTATAATAAGGACAATTTGTTTGGGTTGTCAGTTAAATTGACAATTAGAGGGGTAGGTCTATAAAGACAACGGCTCCGGGTCACACAACTCCCAAGAAGTATAATGTTAGAATGAGCAAGGGCTCTAGCCAACTGTACTAATGTGGTGTGATAATCAATAGCCAAGTGAAGTGATACAACAGTGTGACAATGGAAAGTAGAGGTCTTGTGCTATACCCAGATCATAGATAGCAAACTCATGCAGCCTTTGACAAAATTAGACAACCTAATTTTTTTTGTTTAGGTAACCATTTGCGTTACACCCATAAGCTAAAAGCTTGTAACGCAACACAGACGGAGGGAGAGCCTGTCAAAGAGCCGCTTGTAGGTAGATAGAGAAGAGAGGAGGAGAACTAAGGAATAGGAGTAAGAGCGGATAGAGATAACATCCCTATCGAAGAAATAGGGAATCGAAGGGACAGAAGCAACAGGGAGAACTGTGAACAGTTCTCCGACTGGACACACACGTGTCCTAAAAGAGGGCATGGTAGGACGTGATCAGGAGTTACCCAGAATAGAGTGGGGAAACCATTACCACGAGGAATATCCATTAATAGTGGTAACTCTAGAATAGCAACCGATTGACAAGCCACTAAACGCGTGTTGGAATACCCAGCACGCAAACCTGCTGACGCACGAAGGGTCACTGGCTCGTGGCTGGACACGCCACGAAAGTCAAGCAGACGGGGACATGACAGCGTAGGAGACAGATCGTAGTATTCGCTCTGAATACCGTGTTGTTTATAGGACAGTAGAAGTAGTGGTAACTTAGACTTAGATTAATACAGTAGATATTACCATAGATAACGTCATAACGTAATATTGTCGTGATGTATATGATCCATGTAGCTATCAGCTCTCGGAGCTGCTGTGTAACTAGTCCATAATAAATTGATATCCTTTTGTACGACGTACGAGTTATCATTCGTGTGGTGCAAAAGAAGAATCCATGTGTGCCTGTCAAAGCTAGGTTGCTGACAACACCTGTTAATGTTTCTTTCATGCTTTTGTAACAAAGCCATTGGAACGGGATTCAAATGAACGTCCCTATAAGTGCACTTGCTTTTTTTCATATCTGATTTCGATTTCTCTTTCCAATCTGCTATCATCTCTGATAATATTTCGAAGATATTTGAACTCTTTAACTTGTTTCGAATTCAAACATCTTGGAAGTATGATCGCAGAAAATCATGATAAGATGGGGGAAAAATGAGAACAATGAACAGAGAATGAAAAATTTAAAAATAATGTGCTACTTATTCCAGAATACCAGGCTGTCAATGTGCTACTTATTCCAGAATCCCAGGCTGTCAATGTGCTACTTATTCCAGAATCCCAGGCTGTCAATGTGCTACTTATTCCAGAATCCCAGGCTGTCAATGTGCTACTTATCCCAGAATCCGAGGCTGTCAATGTGCTACTTATTCCAGAATCCCAGGCTGTCAATGTGCTACTTATTCCAGTATCCCAGGCTGTCAATGTGCTACTTTTCCCAGAATCCCAGACTCAATTTGCTATTTATCCCAGAATCCCAGGCTGTCAATGTGCTACTTATCCCAGAATCCCAGGCTGTCAATGTGCTACTTATCCCAGAATCCCAGACTGTCAATGTGCTACTTATCCCAGAATGCCAGGCTGTCAATGTGCTACTTATCCCAGAATCCCAGGCTGTCAATGTGCTACTTATTCCAGAATCCCAGGCTGTCAATGTGCTACTTATTCCAGAATCCCAGGCTGTCAATGTGCTACTTATCCCAGAATCCCAGGCTGTCAATGTGCTACTTATCCCAGAATCCCAGACTGTCAATGTGCTACTTATTCCAGAATCCCAGGCTGTCAATGTGCTACTTATCCCAGAATCCGAGGCTGTCAATGTGCTACTTATTCCAGAATCCCAGGCTGTAAATGTGCTACTTATCCCAGAATCCCAGGCTGTCAATGTGCTATTTATCCCAGAATGCCAGGCTGTCAATGTGCTACTTATCCCAGAATGCCAGGCTGTCAATGTGCTACTTATCCCAGAATCCCAGGCTGTCAATGTGCTACTTATCCCAGAATCCCAGGCTGTCAATGTGCTACTTATTCCAGAATCCCAGGCTGTCAATGTGCTACTTATCCCAGAATCCCAGGCTGTCAATGTGCTACTTATTCCAGAATCCCAGGCTGTCAATGTGCTACTTATCCCAGAATCCCAGGCTGTCAATGTGCTACTTATCCCAGAATGCCAGGCTGTAATACTGTATCACAGCCTAAAACTCTGAGATAAATTTCATATTTTATTTTTATCAATTTTTTCATGATTGTTCTCATTTTTTCCCCCATGTTTTCATTCTTCTCACCCTGTTCTTGTGCCAGAATGTAGTCATCAAGAGTATTCTCTGTGGTTATATGTAGTGTTTTCTGCATGTATTTGTTTTCTGATGAAGCCTAGATGCCGAAACGTCCAGGGTAGGTCATGCCCTAAGCCGTGGTTGGCAACTGGTCTAGGATCGAAGCCCCGACATGCAGACATTACTTTGAGCTTCTGCAGCTTGCCTTGTTCCAGATGTAGAGGTGTGACCTTTCCTCTGGTGTAAACTAGGCAGGCCGAGAGAGAGGGATCATGCTGCATGGGCAACACATAATCTCTATATTTCATCACAGGCTTTGTGCTATGGAGAGGCATCCCTGGTCTGAACCGGTCTCGGAATCAAAGCGAGAGGTAACATTTGCGGGTTATAAGTCCTTGGCAGTTGGCGTAAACATGGGGCGCCACGGGTTGCCTCTGACGATGGGACACACCTACAGGTGTCACTGATCAGCTACCTCCCGCCTCAAGCTGGGCATCCCCCGGCCAATTGGGTGCTGATCCGCCACAGCCTGCCTGCTTCAATGAGTGCTTGAGGCTAGGACAAAATCTGAATCGCAGGCTGAAAAACCAATGAACTAGGCACTACAAAGAAACATAGAAACCTAAAGTTACGTCTTGCAACATAGAACATAAGAACCATGTGTCTCGGATTTCCCACTGACCTGACGAATATTGACGTTGTGGGAAACACGTCTGTGATTGATGCCGAACTCAATCGTCTTAACATTGATATTGCTGGCCTGCAGGAGATTCGCCTCGCTGAGGAAGGGTCACTCAGGGAAAACTATTACACCTTTTTTTTGGAAAGGTAGAGGCAGGAAGTAAAAAGAAAACATGGAGTGGACTTTACAGTGAATAATTAACTACTGGTAATGATTGCAATTCCAGCTGGAGGTAATGAAAGACTATTGTCTCTGCGCTTGGTAACCTCTTGTAGTTTTGCCACCATTACCATATGCACTGAACACTGACTTCCTCTGATGATGTGAAGGATTAATTCTATGAGGCGTTAGACTCTGTAATCAAGGCTGTACCAAAATCTGATCGTATGGGCAAGGACGCAAGGTCATGGCCAGTGTGCCTTGGAAAATACAACATCGGTCGCATGAATGAAAATGGGCAAAGTCTGCTGGAGCATTGCACCAGAAACGACCTATGTATTACACACTTCTGTTTTAAAACAAAAGAGCGGCATAAGGTCACATGGAAACCCACAAGAACCGGCTATTGGCATCAGCTGGACTTCATCATCACACGGAGACAACATTTGAACAAAACATCATTAACTTGAAGTTACCACAGTATTGACTGTGATACGGATCATTCTTTGATTGTTGCAAGGGTTAGACTGAGACCAAAGAGAATCTACACAGATAAACATACATCTGGCCCCAGGATTAATATTATTAACACCCAAGTTCCTGATAAGTGCTTTGAGTTCCAACAGCAACTTTAAGACGCTTTCACGGATACATAAGAAAATTGTACAGCAAGTGAAAAGTGATGTATACTTAAGGAATCTGGTTTGCAGCAACCACCCAGTCACTGCAGCCCTTGATTGATAGAATGAAGATATCTCTCTAAAAGAAACAAGGAAAGAACAGCGCGAAAAACTCTCAGTGCGATGAAGCAAGCTATGAAGGATGTGCAAAATGCTGCCAGGCAGGGTGCAAGTAATTATTGGACCAAGTTATGCGAGTGCATTCAAAATGCAGTTGGTAAGGGAAATATCAGAAGCATGTATGAAGGGATAAAGAAGGCACGTGGTTCAATAATCAAAAGAGGTGCACTACTTAAAGCCTTGACAGGAGAAATCATCACTGATAAGAAACAGCAGATGGATAGATGGGTAGAGCACTATTTGGAACTTAACTCAAGCGAGACCAAACCAGCGGATGATGCCCTCAACGCCATAGAGGCTCTGCCAACTCTTGACCACCTGGACACACTTCCCACCATAACAGAAGTTAAGTGTGCTATAAAAGAACTTGCATCTGGCAAGGCTCCAGGTAAGGATGAGATTCTAATAGAGGTTATCAGGAGTGGGCAAGACACACTCATTCTACAGATCCACCAGCTAATAGAGCTATGCTGGCGAGAAGGACAAGTCCCACAGGATTTCAAAGATTCAAGAATCATAACACTGTACAAGAACAAGGGAGATCGGAGCGACTGCAACAACTATAGGGGTATCTCACTTCTGTGTATTGTTGGAAAAGTATTTGCCAGAATTGTTCTGCGCAGACTTCAAGTCCTAGGAGATCAAGTCTACCCCGAATCACAGTGTGGCTTTCGACAGAACCGGTCTACCATTTATATGATATTCTCAAGGCTTGTACCCTCCCAAGTGCACTCCTCCGCCCGAAGCCGTTGGCACAATGTGGGGTGTCGGGTTTGGTAAGCGTCGCCCAACATTCGGCGCTAACAGAAGCAGGTAGTACCGTCTACTATCATACGGTAGCTCAGTCATATCTAACAAAGACCTGAGAAATTTACATATCTAGGATCAGAGGTAAATAGCAAATTATCCCTAGATCAAGAAATCAACACCCGGATTGGTAAGGCAGCAACAACAATGAACAGATTAAGAAAAAGTCTGGGAGAACAGGAAGCTTACTGCGAAAACAAAAGTCCTTGTCTATCAAGCCTGTGTCCTTAGTACTCTTCTTTATGGCAGTGAAGTCTAGTCAACTTACTCACATCAAGAGAAGCATTTAAACAGCTTTAATATGCGATGTATGTGAAGAATACGTGTTATTAAGTGACAAGACAACATCACAGATTCTGAAGTATTGGAAAGATCCGGTTATATGATGGTTCGTTCTCTCGTCAGTCTTCGTAAACTTAGATGGATAGGACACATTAGGAGGATGGATTACGACACAATACCAAAGAAGATCTGTTTTAGTGAATTACAGATGGTAACAGAACTCGGGGTCGGCCTCTACTACCATACAAAGATGAGTGTAAGCGGGACATGATTGGTACAGGCATTGCTATTGCACCTTGGGAGCAGGTCGCCACTGATTGTGTTACATGGAGGGCATAGATCAGAAATGGAATAAAAACAAAGGAGAAAATTATTACAGATAGGTCACACACTGAGCGTGTGAGATATGGTGCGTGATGGTGGAAATGACTATGTGTTCACTTGCATCCATTATGGACAAACATCTACAGCTCGAATTGGTCTGATCCATCACATTCGCTACAGCCATGAGTTGTAATTATTATACCTTTTTGAAGCACGGTGTAGCAAACTATCAAGACGGTAAGGTGCCAGTATATCTCTTTATTTAGGTATGTTTATTGACGTTTTGTCGTTGTTTAGATATGTTTATTGACGTTTTGTCGTTGTTTAGATATGTTTATTGACGTTCTCTCGTTGTTTAGATATGTTTATTGACGTTCTCTCGTTGTTTAGATATGTTTATTGACGTTCTCTCGTTGTTTAGATATATATACGTTGATGTTCTCTCTTTATTTAGGTATGTTTATTGAGGTTCTCTTTTTATTTAGATAAATCAAATCAAATCAACTTTATTAGGGTTACAAATTGGGCGCGCAGGCCCGTCTTACATTCGGCCCTTCCAATCACTCGTCTTTCGTTCATCAAGAGCATTATACATTTACATAGGAAGAAAAATAAACATTGTGAAATGAATGTTGTAAACATAAACAAGGCTAATTACCATGTTATGAGGCCCATCTCCCACCTACCCTAACATCACCCCACCCACACACACACACCCACCTACCCACACAGACGCACACCAAGGGACACATACATACCCCACCAACCGACCCATCCCCCTTCCGCACATCCCCCACCCACACACACTGCCCTCACCTGATCCCCCAACCAAATCACATTCGCCACCCACAAACATTCCCCCACCAACCCACACATCCTACGCCCATCCACATACACATCCTAACCCACACATCCTCTCCCCACCCACACCTCAAACCATCCATCCCCAGCCACATCTCCATCAGCTACATATTCCCCACCCACGCACACAATCCCCCACCAACCCACACATCGCACATCCACTCACATCCCCAAACCATACACACACATCCCCGCCAACTGACATGTCCCTACCCCCCCCCCCCCCCCACACACACACATCTTCCTAACCACCCATACATCCCCAATCCACTCACACACACCCCACCACCCACACATACAACTTCCATCCACCCATCCATCCATCCATCATGTGCCATGCCGGTAAGAGTGGGCGGTCATGTTCTGCCATCTCACCCGATCAACAGAGTCGTGGATCAGTTCCGTGTTTCTGTCTCGATCATGCCACAAGGCCAAGCCATCCAGATACTTGTTTCTAGGTCTTCCCCTTGGTCTGTTCCCCTCGATCTTACCAGTTGTCACCAAGTTCTCCAAATCATTTCTTCTCATAACATGCCCAAAAAATTGTGACTGTCTACGTCTAATGTCTCTGATCAGTTTACGATCTTCATTTGTTTCTTGAAGGACTTGTTCATTGGTCTTTCTGGCTGTCCATGGTATTCTTTGCATTTTCCTCAGAAACCACATTTCTACAGCCATCAGATGTATTTCAGCCTGGCTGTTCATTGTCCAAGCTTCACATCCATATAAAAGTACAGGTTCTATGTAGCATCTCAACACTCTTTTTCTCGTTTCAATTGACATCTTTTTATTGGTCAGTATGTTTTTCATCTTGCTAAAGGCTACTTTTGCCATGGCGATTCTTGTTCTAATCTCTTCAAGGCATCTCCCATCAGATGTTATTACTGTTCCGAGATAATTGTACCTATTCACTTGTTGAAGAATATTCCCATTTACTTGTATATTACACTGTGGTATTTCGTTCTTCCTAGTGACGACCATAATCTGTGTCTTTTTACAATTTAATTCTAACCCTTGTTGTTCACTGTGTGTAACAACCGCATCTACTAAATTTTGCAGGTCCTGTTCATTGTCTGCAATCAAGACTGTATGAACACAACATGATTTTCTTGGCATGTGTAAAGAAGGTAGTTTGCCATTGCTTTCCTTCCCAGCAGTGACCATACTGGTCAGTAACCGTATCCATTGTCTCCTCAAAAAAGGAGATCCTCTGCCTACCGTCGTGAAGCTGGAGACCATAACCTACAACTATCTGTCGGCTGCTCTCCATCTTCATCCACCACCTGGACCCATGGCTTCACGTAACCCTGATCGGGGGGCTAAACGGGTACTCCACCTTGCCCAAGGGTGTCCCGTAGGCTAGCGGAGGGAAGGAGGCGCCTTACTTCTCCTTTGAGAGGGGATACCCCTACCCCGCTACCCATCCACCCACACATGCCTTAACCCAATCACCCACCACACAACCCCCACCCGCACATCACATACACCCCCTACCACGCAATATTCCCAACCCACGCACCACACACACATATCCCTCACCAACACATCCCCACTTACACACCACACACATATCCCCCACCCACACAGATACCCTTACCCATCCACCCCACATAGCCCCACTCACACACCACAAAAATCCCCCACCCACACACACATACCTCACCCACACAATATCCCCAACCAACACACCACACACCTCTCCCCACCCACATACGCATTCCCTACCCGTCCACCAACACACACTCACTCACGCATACATCCTCCCCTACGCACCCAAACACCCCAACCCACCTACCCCCAAACAAACATCTCTCGATCACAATACCCCTACCCACACACATCCTCCACCCACTCACACATCCCACCCCGACACATACAACTCCCTCACACACCTACACATCCCTAAGCCACTCACACACCCCCACCCACACATTCCCCATCCACGCACACATCTCCCATCCACACACCCCCACATACTTCCCCCAACCACCACACATCCCCTACTCACCCACACATATACCCCACCCATACACACATTCCCCGCACCCATCCCCCACACCACACACTATCTTCCACCCACACACATATCCTCACCCATACCACCACAAACATACCCTCCGCCCACACATCATGCACACATCCCCCACCAACTCACCGCACTCATATCTCAAACCCACACACCATACACTTCTCCCCACCCGCCCTTGCATCCCCAATCCACCCAATACAATCCCCTACCCACACAACCCCGCCACCCACATATACTTCCTCAAACCATCCACACATCTCCACCCACATAAACACACATCCCCCACATCCGTCCCATACACATATCCTCCACCCATACACACATCCCCCACACCCCTACTTAGATATGTTTATTGAGGTTCTCTCTTTATTTAGTTAAGTTTATTGAGGTTCTCTCTTTAGATATGTTTATTGATGTTCTCTCGTTGTTTAGATATGTTTATTGATGTTCTCTCGTTGTTTAGATATGTTTATTGAGGTTCTCTCTTTATTTATATATGTTTATTGAGGTTCTCTCTTTATTTAGGTATGTTTATTGACGTTTTGTCGTTGTTTAGATATGTTTATTGACGTTTTGTCGTTGTTTAGATATGTTTATTGACGTTCTCTCGTTGTTTAGATATGTTTATTGACGTTCTCTCGTTGTTTAGATATGTGTATTGATGTTCTCTCTTTATTTAGATATGTTTATTGAGGTTCTCTCTTTATTTATATATGTTTATTAAGGTTCTCTCTTTATTTAGATATGTTTATTGAGGTTCTCTATTTATTTAGATATGTTTATTAAGGTTCTCTCTTTATTTAGATATGTTTATTGATGTTCTCTCGTTGTTTGATATGTTTATTGAGGTTGTCTCATTATTTAGATATGTTTATTGAGGTTCTCTCTTTATTTAGATATGTTTATTGAGGTTCTCTCTTTATTTAGATATGTTTATTGATGTTCTCTCGTTGTTTAGATATGTTTATTGAGGTTCTCTCGTTGTTTAGATATGTTTATTGAGGTTCTCTCGTTGTTTAGATATGTTTATTGAGGTTCTCTCGTTGTTTAGATATTTTTATTGAGGGATATGTGTGTGTGGTGCGTGGGTTGGGAATAGTGCGTGGTAGGGGGTGTATGTGATGTGCGGGTGGGGGATTGCGTGGTAGGGGATTGGGTTAAGGCATGTGTGGAAGTTGTATGTGTGGGTGGTGGGGTGTGTGTGAGTGGATTGGGGATTATGGGTGGTTAGGGAGATGTGTGTGTGTGTGTGGGGGGGGGGGTAGGGACATGTCAGTTGGTTGGGATGTGTGTGTATGGTTTGGGGATGTGTGAGTGGATGTGCGATGTGTGGGTTGGTGGGGGATTGTGTGCGTGGGTGGGGAATATGTGGTCGATGGAGATGTGGCTGGGGGATAAGTGGTTTGAGGTGTGGGTAAGGAGAGGATGTGTGGGTTAGGATGTGTATGTGGATGGGCGTGGGATGTGTGGGTTGGTGGGGGAATGTTTGTGGGTGACGAGTGTGTTTTGGTTGGGGGATCAGGTGAGGGCAGTGTGTGTGGGTGGGGGATGTGTGGGAGGGGGATGGGTCGGTTGGTGGGGTATGTATGTGTCCCTTGGTGCGCGTGTGTGTCGGTAGGTGGGGGGGGGGGGGTGTGTGTGGGTGGGGTGATGTATGGGTAGGTGGGAGATGAGCCTCATAACATGGTAATTAGCCTTGTTCATGTTTACAACATTCATTTCACAATGTTTATTTTTCTTCCTATGTAAATGTATAATGCTCTTGATGAACGAAAGACGAGTGATTGGAAGGGCCGAATGTAAGACGGGCCTGCGCGCCCAATTTGTGACACTAATAAAGTTGATTTGATTTGATTTGATTTGACATACCTGCGGGTAAATGTGGGTTAGAGCTGACAATAATCTACAAGGTGGGTGCTGCTATTCAGTCCGAAGCTTGTGTAGGCTTTAGATATATCCAACATCCACTGATTACCTCCAGATCCAGGGGCATTGGCAGTAAGGTCCTGGAGGCATCATATGTTCTACTGGAGGCATCATGCTTTCTACTGGGGGCATCATGTGTTCGACAGGAGGCATCATGTGTTCTACTGGAGGCATCATGAGTTCTACTGGAGGCAGCATGTGTTCTACTAGAGGCATCATGTGTTCTACTGGAGGCATCATGTGTTCTACTGAAGGCATCATTTGTTCTACTGGAGGCATCATGTGTTATACTGGAGGCATCATATGTTCTACTGGAGGCGTCATGTGTTCTACAGGAGGCGTCATGTGTTCTACTGGAGGCATCATATGTTCTACTGGAGGCATCATGTGTTCTACTGGAGACATCATATGTTCTACTGGGGACATCAAGTGTTCTACTGGAGGCATCATGTGTTCTACTGGAGGCATCATGTGTTCTACTGGAGGCATCATGTGTTCTACTGGAGGCATCATGTGTTCTACTGGAGGCATCATGTGTTCTACTGGAGGCATCATGCGTTCTACTGGAGGCATCATGTGTTCTACTAGAGGCATCATATGTTCTACTGGAGACATCATATGTTCTACTGGAGGCATCATGTGTTCTACTGGAGGCATCATATGTTCTACTGGAGACATCATATGTTCTACTGGAGGCATCATGTGTTCTACTGGAGGCATCATGTGTTCTACTGGAGGCATCATGTGTTCTACTGGAGGCATCATGTGTTCTACTGGAGGCATCATGTGTTCTACTGGAGGCATCGTGTATTCTTCTAGAGGCATCATATGTTCTACTGGAGCCATCATATGTTCTACTGGAGACATCATATGTTCTACTGGAGGCATCATGTGTTCTACTGGAGGCATCATGTGTTCTACTGGAGGCATCATGTGTTCTAATGGAGGCATCATGTGTTATACTGGAGGCATCATGTGTTCTACTGGAGGCATCATGTGTTCTACTGGAGGCATCATGTGTTCTACTGGAGACATCATGTGTTCTACTGGAGGCATCATGTATTCTACTGTAGGCATCATGTGTTCTACTGGAGGCATCATGTGTTCTACTGGAGGCATCATGTGTTCTACTAGAGCAGTGGTTCTCAACCGGTGGGGAATTCCCCCCTAGGGGGGGGGGGATTTTAGGGTTTCCAGGGGGGAATGAAGATTATTTCAAGATCGCGTTAATACAAGAACCTATTACTTGATATTGTTTCTTTCATACTTTACGGTTATGTACGTCTCACCCCTTCTAAAATTCATTTTATAAAGTAAGTAGACCCACAAATCACGTTTTATGTGGACGTCTAGACTTGTTTTCGTATGTGCTTCCATTATTACGTGTAGGGGCGGGAGGGGGGATTTTAGGTAGGAAATACGCAGAGAGGGGGGGGGGGGTAATGACGTTGTGAAATATGGTGAAGGGGGGCACGGGCCAAATTTTTAGATAGGAAATACGAAATGGGGGGGGGGGGGGGGGGGAGAGAATGACGTTCTGAAAATATGGTGAAGGGGGCACGGGCCAAAAAAGGTTGAGAACCACTGTACTAGAGCACATGCGTAAAACTCAAGGCCCGCGGGCCACATCTGGCCCGCCGTACATTCATATCAGGCCCGAGAGGTCTCAACCGACGTACAAATATATTCGGCCCAAGAGAGAATTCCAGGCAAAAATATTATTTTTATGGTAACGATATGAAGTGCAAATCAAATTCCCTAATTAGCAGCCTTCCAAATGATAGGCTACCTGAGAGGGTTCTCGCTTCGATCAGAATAAGCGAAAATAAAAGTTGTTTAGGGAGTTAAATGGCGAATCATGACCGCCCACGCTTTCCGGCATGGCACATGATTGATTGATTGATTGAGTGAGTTAGTGTTTGTCGTTATAGTTACCTAGCAACGTTCAGATGCTCGTTGTGGATTGGCGCATAAGAAATGAAAGTAGTGTAATGCCCGGATATTACATCACCTTTTCCCGCTACGGCTAACCTGATATCAATCAAGCGTCTGTCGGTAGATGCACAATCTTTTAAAATCAAAGCTAGCCTTTAAAATGGCCAAGAGAAAAGTTGATTCTGAAAACAGAGCCTTTCAAAGCCGCTGGGAGGCTGAATATATGTTTACTGATATTGGCGGTAAACCTGTGTGTCTAATTTGTGGAGATAATGTGGCTGTGATCAAAGAATATAATCTGAGACGGCACTACGAGACTAAACATCAAGACAAGTTAAACAGCCTGAATGCAGAGCAGAAGCTACAGAATGTAGAAGAATTGAAGAGGCATCTAACATCACAGCAGATTTTTTTTCAGCAAAGCAAAATAACACACTGATGTTGCAGTCAAAGCAAGTTTTATTGTGTCAGAGGAGATCGCAAAATCAGGCCGACCATTTACAGAATGAGAGTTTCTGAAGCGCTGCATGATGAAAGTGTGTGACGTCTTGATACGGTTGTTGATCGGGTTTGTGAGATGGCTACTGATATGAACACACGGCTGATCGAAAAAGGCAAAGACTTTGTTGCATTCTCCCTTGCTGTCGATGAAAGTAATGACACGACTGACACTGCACAGCTCGCCATCTTCATCCGTGGAGTGGACTCCAGTTTGAATGTTACAGAAGAAATATTGGACATGAAATCCATGCATGGGACAACGACAGGAAAAAACATTTTTGACAACGTATGTCAAAGTTTAACCAAAATGAACCTGCCTTGGGACAAACTCGTTGGACTGACAACAGATGGAGCACCGGCGATGTGTGGCGAAAAAAGTGGACTAGTTGGAAGGATGCGGTTAAAGATGCAGGAGAACTGTACTGGTGAATTGATAGCATATCACTGCATCATACACCAAGGATCGCTGTGTGGTAAAGTCCTCAACATGGAAGATGTAATGAGCATTGTAACACAAACCGTCAACTTTATCAGAGCCAAAGGTTTAAATCACAGTCAGTTTCAGTCCTTTTGGCAGGAAATAGAGTCCGCGTTCAGTGACATGCCTTATCATACAGAGTTGTGGTGGCTAAGCCAGGTACAAGTTCTCAGTAGATTTTTCCAGCTGATCGAGGAAATCTGTAAATTCATGGACAGTAAAGGAAAAGATCCCACAGTTTTTCGGGATAAAAAGTGGAAATGTGAGTTGGCGTTTCTGTCTGATATAACCACTCATCTCAATGAATTGAACCTGCAGCTCCAGGGACGGGATCACATTATCACTGATATGCATGATGCAGTGAAGGCATTTCAAGTGAAGCTGCGCTTATGGGAGACACAAATGCACCAATGCAACCTGTCTCACTTTTCTTGTTGCCAGGCAATGTTAAACCAAGTCAACGCTATGGTGTTTCCCAATGCACACTTTGCTGAAAAACTTAGCTTACTTCGCGCCGAGTTCGCACGGCGCTTTAGTGACTTTGAAGCACAGAAAAGTAATTTCGAGCTGTTTCGTAATCCATTTGCCATAGATGTGGAAACTGCACCTGTAAATTTGCAGATGGAGTTAATAGAGCTGCAGTGTAATGGGACACTAAAGGCAAAGTACGACACTGTGGGGCCTGCACAGTTCACTCGTTTCATTCCTGAAGAGATGCCCCGGCTTCGTCTACATGCGGCTCGAACCTTGAGCATGTTTGGTAGCACATATCTGTGTGAGCAGCTGTTTTCTGTGATGAAGATTAACAAAACATGACACAGGAGTCGTCTCACTGATGAACACTTGCAGTCCATCATGAGAATCTCAATGACACAAAACATTACTCCCAACATAAACGAACTTGTAGCCAAGAAAAGATGCCAAACATCGTGCTCCGACAAACTGACGTAAGAGTGAAAATGTGTATACCAATGTTGTTTTATTATTAAAACTTTTTTTCTGTTTTAATTTATATTAATGTTTAAAACAGGTTTAATTTTCGGCTTATTGAATATGTATCCTGTCCGGCCCGCAACCCTACGCATGATTTCAGATTTGGCCCGCTGAGAAATTGAGTTTGACACCCATGCTCTATGGTGTTTTGAGATATTATTTTATTATTGTATATCAATAAATGCAGCTCACAAAAGAAAATAAATACCATTAGAAAATGAAATGTCAACTAGAGAGTAAAACAACGTCTATAAATACTGCTGGACAGTGTAACGACGTGTATAAATAAAGCTGGGGAGTGAAACTACGTCTATAAATACGGATGGAGGGTGAAACAACGTATATAAATACTGCTTGGCAGTAAAATAACGTCTATAAATACAGACGGAGGGTGAAATAATGTCTATAAATACAGATATAGAATGAAACAACATCTATAAAAACAGCCGGATGGTAAAACATTGAATATAAATACCGCTGGAGAGTGAAATATAAAAAAAAACGTCTATAAATACAGCTGGAGTTGAAACAACGTGTATAAATACAACTCGAGAGTGAGACGACTTCTATAAATACCGTTGGAGAGTGAAAGGACGTCTATAAATACCACTGGAGATTGAAACAACGTGTATAAATGCCGCTGGACAGTGAAATAATAAGCGTCTATAAATACAGCTGGAGAGTTAAATAACGTTTATAAATACAGCTGGAGAGTTAAACAACGTTTATAAATACAGCTGGAGAGTCAAGCAACGTTTATACATACAGCTGGACAGTAAAATAACGTCTATAATACCTCTGGACAGTGAAATAAAATAAAAGTCTATAAACACAGCTGGAGAGTGAAACGACGTGTATAAATACAACTGGAGAGTGAAACAACATCCATAAATACATCCGGAGAGTGAAATAATGTCAATACATAAAGATAGAGAAAGAGACAAGGTCAGTACATACAGACAGAGAAAGAGACAATCTCAGTACATACAGACAGAGAAAGAGACAATCTCAGTACATACAGACAGAGAAAGAGACAATCTCAGTACATACAGACAGAGAAAGAGACAATCTCAGTACATACAGACAGAGAAAGAGACAACGTCAGTACATACATACAGAGACAACGACAACTTCAGTACATACAGACAGAGAAAGAGACATCTTCAATACATACGGACAGAGAAAGAGACAAGGTCAGTACATACAGACAGAGAAAGAGACATCGTCAGTACATACAGACAGAGAAAGCGACAACTTCAGTACATACAGACAGAGAAAGAGACAAGGTCAGTACATACAGACAGAGAAAGCGACAACTTCAGTACATACAGACAGAGAAAGAGACAATCTCAACATAGACAAGTAGAGAAACTTACACAAGTGGTCAAAGGTCCTACAACAGCCAACACTGACGGGAGGGAATCAAAAGTGAGCAGTTCAGTTCGTCAGCAACAAGAACTATGTGCGCCTCCAGTCGGCCCGGCAGCCACGCTATTTAAGCAGTCCTCGGGTGGTCGATGGTCTCACAGAAGGGCCAGCGCCGGGCGGTGGTGGGCAGGCGGGGACTGCCCGCTCTCCTAGCGCCATTGTGTGGTTCTTGCGACCGACTGCGCGTGGGGTGGGCACACACACACACCGTTCTCACCCACAGCAGTCTACAAGAGCTGACTTCCGTAAACATGTTTGTTGTTTCACTTGGTAGGGGGCACACACTTGGGCGCGCGCGCGCGCGCACACACACACACACACACACATAAACACTCGCACGCACGTACACACAAACCCACGCACACGATCTCATTCCTCATCTGTGCACGCTTCGTGGTGGGACACATGCAGACCTCTCCCCCTCTTCCACACACACACACACACACATACACACTTAAACATACACACTTAACCACACACACACACACACACACGCACACACACAATCTCATCCCTCATCTGTACACGCTACTTGTTAGAGTTCCACTTGGTGTGACACACACAGAGCCTCCCCCTCCCCCCCCCCAAACACACACACAAACACACACACAAACACACACACCTCGTCTGTACACACTACTTTTTTGTTATTCCAGTTGGTAGAACACACGCACACACACACACACACACAAACACACACACACAAACACACACACACTCACTCACACAGACACTACTTGTTTGACTACGAAGCGGTCAAAGCACCATTTTCCACTCAACAGCTTTCCTCAACGTCCCAAGTTCCCACTTAACATCACACTGTAATGTTCCCACTCAAGATCAAATTCCCACGTTCCCACTCAACATCCCACTCTCAAGTTCACACTCAACATCACATCCTCAAGTCCCAACTCAACATCACACGTTAATGTTCTCATCATAGTATACGGTTTAGTTAGATTATAACTAATTGTTCTCATCATAGTATACGGTTTAGTTAGATTACAACTAATAGTTCTCATCATCGTATACTGTTTAGTTAGATTATACGCGTGCGAGTCAATAAGTATGTCACACAGTTCTGTTGGATGGCAGGTAAATGTAGTTGGTTTTTTCTACAGGTGTCATTAGGTGACAGAAACATCGAACTTTATATTCCCTTTCGTCAAGTGGCGTTAGGTGTCTCATGCGCATGCGCAGCGCATAAGAAAATGGCGACTGTACTTACGAAGTGTACAACCAAAGAGCAACGTGCTGTTGTGCGTTTTTTTGTGGGCAAAAGGACTGCCTGCAAAGGACATTCATAAGGAAATGCTTCCTGTTTATGCTGACAAATGTTTATCCCGTAAAGCGGTGCATAGCTGGGTAGACAAATTTTCGCAAGGACGCTCTAAAATTGTTAATGAAATCCGATATGGTCGTCCTGTTGAGATTGCAACAGAAGCATCCGTGCAGCGGGTGCAGGAGATGATTAGAGGTGACAGGCTAGTAACGATAGCCTCTTCTTCTTCTTCTTTCGTTCGCCTAAAATATGTCTATAACTGCAATGTTGTCTCTTGTAGGAATCTAACAGTCTTTTTTTTTATTTTAGTTCACTCAGCGGTCCATAGAGTTTATCGTCCACTGTTGTATCTCTAGGTCTGAAGGTTCACCTGGATATGTTGTAGTTTGGGCAGTCCTGGAGTATGTGCTCTGCTGTCTGCGACGCCAAACCACATGTGCACATGGCTGAGTCACCAATCTTGAATTTTGTATACAAGTGGTTGCGTAATATATTGTGCCCTGTTCTGAGGCGCAGAATAATGACCTGTTCTGGTCTGTCCATAACGTGGTAGTCGTCTTGAGTAGGGTATGGCGGCCTTCTGACTCTGTGGCATCTGCAATATGGCGCTCACATGGTTCAGCATACAGCATAATGCATGATCGATTGAAATGTAAGAAAGTGTGCTCAAGGTGGGTACCCAGACAATTGAAGGAGGAACACAAAATGAACCGATTTGGCCTGTCCTTGTATCATCTCTGTCTATACGAAGATGAAGGAGAAGACATGCTGAACAGGATTGTTACTGGGGACGAATCATGGGTGCATCACTACCAGCCCGAATCAAAGCGTGCTTCAATGCAATGGAAACATCCTTCTTCGCCTTGTGTCCAAAAATTCAAGGTTACGCCATCAGCAGGGAAGGTTATGCTGACAGTGTTCTGGGATTGTCAAGGAGTGCTTTTAACCAATTTCAAGAAGAAAGGTGACAATGTGAATTCTGAATCGTACTGTAAAGTTCTATCGATGCTTCATGATGCAATTCGAAGAAAACGTCCCGGACTGCTGACTAGAGGAGTGTTGCTTCTTCATGACAATGCCAGACCACATACGGCTCGATTAACTCAGGAGAAAATTAACCAACTAAGGTGGGAAGTTCTGGAACATCCACCTTACAGCCCCGACTTAGCCCCTAGCGATGTCCACCTTTTCGGTCCACTGAAAACTCACCTTGGCGAGAGACATTTCGCGAATGACGTCGAAGTTGAATGTGAAGTAAAAACGTGGTTTAGAAATCAGAGCACGCAGTTCTATGCAGCCGGTTGTGGGGGGGGGGGGGCGGACGAACTGATAAAACAATGGGATAAATGCATCAATGTTGGTGGAAATTATGTTGAGAAATAAAGGGACAATGTATGTATAAAAATAAACTGGTTTCAAGTTGTTATCATAGTTAGTTATTTTTCTACAGCCATTTGTGTCTTATTTATTGACTTCCTGTTGTAACTAGTCGTTCTCATCATAGTATACGGTTTAGATAGATTATAACTAGTCGTTCGCATCATAGTATACTGTTTAGTTAGATTATAAATTGTTGTTCTCATCATAGTATACTGTTTAATTTGATTATATACAGTTGTTCTCATCATAGTATACTGTTTAATTTGATTATATACAGTTGTTCTCATCATAGTATACTGTTTAATTTGATTATATACAGTTGTTCTCATCATAGTATACTGTTTAATTTGATTATATACAGTTGTTCTCATCATAGTATACTGTTTAATTTGATTATATACAGTTGTTCCCATCATAGTATACTGTTTAATTTGATTATATACAGTTGTTCTCATCATAGTATACTGTTTAATTTGATTATATACAGTTGTTCTCATCATAGTATACTGTTTAATTTGATTATATACAGTTGTTCTCATCATAGTAGACTTGCTCCCAATGTCCATTATCAATGCCCGTATCTAATCTATCATGTCACACTTAGCCTATCTTTGTATCGTAGTAAAAGCCGACCCTGAGATATCTGTTTTTTATTTAATGTTGCATATCCCTTACAGGACGTTGCAGCCAACACCAGCATTTTTCAGAAATTTTTTCACCAGAAACAGCAGATGGATAGATGGTGTCAGAATTCGTATGTACGCTGCAGCCCTGTTAAGTATTATCGAGGGCAAGCAACTCAATTTGTCAGAAGTGGGTGCATTATTTTCCCGAACGTTACCGGGAGAGCACCTAATTTATCATCAACTGGTTAATTTTGACACCGGACAGGTAACTAGTTTGTCAGACAACTAATTTGATTCCAGACGCGCCGTCCAATAATCAGTAGTCACTGTTTTTCACACTGGTGTTTCTTTTTGGGTGACGGATAAGATCCTTTACACTCAGATTCCAGATAGAAACTCGGGACAAAATCTATATGGCTGAAATGCAGATTAAGCCCCTGGATACAAAGGCTCGTTTAACAGGTAAAAGTCGCTGGCTTTGGTACCCCCAAGGAGTTTGAAGGAGAAAGTAAGATACCAATATTTATTCTACTACTGGACTACTAGCGTTGAAGGTTTTTCTCCGTGAAAAATCTTCCCTTCCTTGGTTGTAAATAAGCCCCGTTAGGTACGCAATCTAATTGCTTACCTGGGGGGGGGGGGGAAGTTAAAGGTAAACTATGAGTTAATCAAACTACAACCCATTTTCTTATCAATCATGATTATTTAGAGCATGATGTTGGGTGGTATGGTGATAAGTACTGTGATATAACAGTTACAACACGATGTTGGGTGGTTTGGTGATAAGTACTGTGATATAACAGTTACAACATGATGTTGGGTGGTATGGTGATAAGTACTGTGATATAACAGTTACAACATGATGTTGGGTGGTATGGTGATAAGTACTGTGATATAACAGTTACAACATGATGTTGGGTGGTATGGTGATAAGTACTGTGATATAACAGTTACAACATGATGTTGGGTGGTATGGTGATAAGTACCTTGTGATATAACAGTTACAACATGATGTTGGGTGGTATGGTGATAAGTACTGTGATATAACAGTTACAACATGATGTTGGGTGGTATGGTGATAAGTACTGTGATATAACAGTTACAACATGATGTTGGGTGGTATGGTGATAAGTACTGTGATATAACAGTTACAACATGATGTTGGGTGGTATGGTGATAAGTACTGTGATATAACAGTTACAACATGATGTTGGGTGGTATGGTGATAAGTACTGTGATATAACAGTTACAACATGATGTTGGGTGGTATGGTGATAAGTACTGTGATATAACAGTTACAACATGATGTTGGGTGGTATGGTGATAAGTACTGTGATATAACAGTTACAACATGATGTTGGGTGGTATGATGATAAGTACTGTGATATAACAGTTACAACATTGAGATACAGTATATAAATAAGTACAACCTAAACGTAACTTCGTGTAGTATGCCTGGATCTGTGGCATGATATCGGGAATGCAGGTGAAATGATGCTTCAGTCGAATCCACAACACAGATAGTCGGTATTCCCAACTACTGCCCAGCCTCGACGCCACGGGGTCTCTCATCGTTGTCGGGATCTACAACCTGGCGCTCTAGCTAGGAATACATTATCAAGAATATCTAGTTCTAAGGTGTATCCATATTCAATCCTATATCACCTTCATACACACACAATAGGATGTATGGCCATGTCTCCAATGCCTTTCTTCTAATTGCATGACCGAAGAAAGCTGTTTGTCTCTGTCTTATAGTTATATATAATGTTTTGTTTCATTAGCCTGTTTCAGGCAATCATTGTTGGTTACTCTGGCAGTCCAAGGAAGTCGCAACATTCGTCTCATCGTAGTATACTGTTCAGTTAGATTATACATAGCTGTTCTCATCATGGGATACAGTTTAGTTACATTTTAACTAGTTGTTCCTTTCAACCGAGGGTAAATTAATAAGAAAGACACAAATGGCTGTAGTAACTATGGAAGCCTTCGGCATAGATCCAGACTTATGGAAGAGAGTTGCAACAGACAGCTGTTCCTGGAGAAGAGATGTACGAAACGGACTGGTGCTCTTTGAGCGCAATCTGATCCAACAAACTGAGGATAGGAGGCACAGGCATAAAATGCAGTCACTTACTGCGGGACCTGCCTCGTCTTACAGATGCGGAATCTGTGACAGAGATTGTCACTCTCGCATCGGACTTTACAGTCACCAGCGGTGCTGCCAGGTACCTCCCCAGCGGCACAACTCTATAGTCCTTCAGGACTGAAAGAGGCCTACTACTCTGTCTGTCTGTCTGTCTGTCTGTCTGTCTGTCTGTCTGTCTGTCTGTCTGTCTGTCTGTCTGCATGTATTTGTGAGTATATGTGTATGGATGTATATGTGTGTATGTGTGACGTGCGTGCGCGCATGCACGTGTTTGTGTGTTTGTGAAAAGTCTCACCATCTCATGGACAAGGCCACGTTCTATACAGTCACATCAAAGAATGAACAACTCACATAACTGTTATCGTTTTGCGAATTTTTGTTTAATTGATTTATTGATAAAAGTTGACAGAAGGAATAAATGATATTGATTTCATGGACTAAAGACAGTTATGTCAGGACTGACATTGTGACCAGAGTGGCAACTCTGCGTCTTATCCCAGTGACATTTCTCCAGATGACATCTCTCCAGGTGGCAGTTCTCTCAGTGACAGTTCTCACAGTGACATTTCTCCCAGTGGCAATTCTCATAGTAAAAGTTATTCTAGTAACAGTTTCCCAGTGACAATTCTCGCAGTGACAGTTCTCCCAGTGACAATTCTCTCAGTGGCAATTCTCTCAGTGGCAATTCTCTCAGTGGCAATTCTCTCAGTGGCAATTCTCTCAGTGAAAGTTCCCAAGTGAAAGTTCTCCTAGTGACAGTTCTCCCAGTGACAGTTCTCTCAGTGATAGTTCTCCCATTGACAGTTCTCTCAGGGACAGTTTTTCCAGTGACAGGTCTCCGAGTGACAATTCTCTCAGTGACAATTCTCTCAGTGACATTTCTCTCAATGACAATTTTCTGTGACAGTTCCCTCAGTGAAATTTCTCGGAGTGACAGTTCATAGTGCAAACATTTACATGTGATGTCACATTTCAGTTGTTGTATTTGAGTTGCTACATAAAGCCTGCACTTTTGTATGGATGTGAAACTTGGACAATGAGCAGTCAAGCCGAACAACATCTGATGGCTGTAGAAATGTGGCTTCTGTGGAGAATGCAAAGAATTCCATGGACAGACAGAAAAACAAATGACCAAGTACTAAAGAAACAAATGAAAATCGTAAATTGATTAGAGAAATTAGACGTAGACTGTCAAAGATTTTTGGACATGTTATGAGAAGAAATGAATTGGAGAACTCGGTGACAACTGGCAAGATCGAAGAGAACAGACCAAGGGGAAGACCGAGAAGTAAATACCTGGATGGCTTGGTTACATGACATGGACGAGACAGGAACACTGAGCTGACCCACGACTCAGGTGATCGAGTGAAATGGGGAGTCATGACTGCCCACGCTTTCATGCATGGCTCATGATGGATGGATGTTAGTTGTCACGTTTCGTTTTCATAATTCAGCTATCCGTTGTAGTAAAGTCCATCTTCAGTAAATAGTATTTCTCACACAAAAAGAAAGGAAACAATACACTTGATATGCTGACCAGGATAATACAGAGAAAGTAAGGAGTGCCAGAATTGATGGAGAAAGAGACACATGTTGCAGGACAACAGAGATGCATAAAAGCAGCACACAAAAACAGAAAGGAAACTGGTTTGCTGTCAAAATATAAGGTTGGAGACCACATCAACGGCTGGATGGTTAGTGTAGGAAAGCAACAGATAACTCGAAGTGACGTGTACAGAAAGTTATCAATTTAACGTAGCACATTGTCCAGTGTTGCAGCACACAGGTCAAGAGCAGGCCTAAGATGACGTGGTCCTGTTGGTGACACAGTCATGCCAGGACCCACCATAGCTATCATAGGGCGTGCCACACTCATAAAATATGTCGTGTCGATGAGCTCTGTACTCCCGGCAGCAGCGACCCTCACACTGAAAGCTGTCCGTGCACGTTTGACCTGAAATACCACAGTCACAATTTCACTCACACCCATTCAGTACAACAGCCAACATTTAACTCACACCCATTTAGTACAACTGTCAAAATTTCACTCACATCCATTCAGTACAACGGCCAACATTTCACTCACATCCATCCAGTACAACGGTCAAAATTTCACTCACATCCATTCAGTATAACCGTCAACTAATCACTCACATCCACCCAGTACAACAGTCACAATTTCACTCACACCCATTCATTACAACAGTCGACATTTCACTCATATATCCATTATAAAAGTCAACAGTTCAGTCAAATTAATTTAGCAAAACAGTAAAAACAGCAGTCAGCTTCATTAAAACAATATTTTTCTTCAATAGAACAATTTGATCTCAATATTCCATTCAAATTAACCCAATACAGCAGTAAGGTCGAAGGTACATTTAACATCACACAAATTAATATTTAGATAATATTCACAGATACAAAACTCACAATTTCAGTCAAATTGACCTAAGCAAAAGCTATAATATCAATCAACACAATAGTCAATATCTCAGTCAACTCACCAGCCAATGTATCAATCACCATGCCAGTCCATTTCAACTGACAAACTCTAATTAACCAACAAAATATAATATAATAATATCTCAACCACAATGCACGAGAAAAGATATCTCGCCATGACATGGGAGATCCCAATTCTGAACCCTTCCGGAACCGAACAATGAAAGAAAATTATTGAAACTGTTCCAAGAGCTAACATGAAGGAAGATATTGACTGATTGATAGACACACAAAGGCAGACAATCAGTCAAATACCAGGCAGACTCTGACCAACGACGACATATCACCGGGGAGGGAAGGGAACCCGAACATGACCTTGTAACGTTTGTTATATTAACAGACTGTGTGGGGAAGTTAACCGAAGTCAATTCAGGAGCGTGTTGACTGGAAATGTGGCAAGACTAGCTAATAACATTAACATAGTTAGCATCTGTTCAATTAAAGTGCTGCGATAATCGTTGAGGAAACTTCAAGTATATTGACAGTGCAAATTAAAGACCTTAGCACATCAGGAAACATGGGAATACAGAGAAAGATTCACAGACAAATGAAAGCCAACAAAATACGTGGCTAGACATCACGCAGGAACATTTACAGCCTACGATTGGTGGCATTGTAATATTCTGTTGTGATAATTTGGCCGTGTCTAGCGTGTGCCACGTGGTCTAGTGGTTACACACCCGCTTCACACGCCGGTGATCCGGGGTTTGTTTCCGGGTCCGGTCAAGGATATGCACTACTGACGAGCTCAAACGAGAGCGAAACTCGAGTCTAGTGCTTCCATATTGATGTGGATAGGTCTTAGGTTCATTCCAGAATACGATCAGCGTTACCAGTAGTGGGTTGTGCTCAATATTTAAATTCCCCTACGTCACAAAAACGGTCACATCAAGTGAGGGCGATCGTGACAAGATTTGCGTGTGACAAACTAGACTGGTTAATTGATAAATAGATGTCAACAAATATGGAAATTTTGTTTAGGTAGCCGTTAATTTAAAGTATTAACATAACTTTTAAGAACTGGAACACGAGAACAGATAGGCAAATGTTAGTAAATATGAGATCCACAAAAGATCGGAGCCTAGAAGAACACGAGTTAAAACGTTGTTAGACATTTTAAATTTGCATCCTTTAGAAATGTGTACTATGCTCCTTTGGCTGATCGTCGAGTGAAATTTAATAACTATAAATTGTAACTATAGAAATGTGTGATTAATTGTTCGATGCGAGTGTAAATTAGTTAATGTGCAATTGAGAGTTTAACGAAGTTATTATAATTCCGTTACTATAAATCAGTGTTAAAATTATTTGTTGTTAGAATTAAAGTTATTACTATGTTAACGAATCTCGAAATTAGTGTTACAATTAACTGTTGCTTAAGTTTAGACAGACATAATATGTTTTACTGAAACAAAACTTGGAAGATTTAATTACGCCATCGGTATGCTAAATTAGAATATTATAATTAGATATTCCTTGAGTGCACAGGAACTCGTGTGAGATTGATACTGTTCTTGAATGAAGGAATTAGTTAAGATTAATTAAGCGGATCAAAGTTTCAACTTTGATTTATTCGCTTGATTTATTACTAACCACCTTTATTGATATAAATGACTTATGTTGACAGCCTCAGAATTAAATTGTTTAAAGTGCATGCTTTGCAGAATGTTGAAAACAATCATGTTAGATTTCACTAACCAACTTTGTTGACTTTGATATTATTATCCATCCACTCACGTGCTCATCCCTCAACCACTCACACCCACACATTCCCCACCCACTCATCAACATATATATCTCCCATCTACCCACCTACACTCACACACCCCAAACACCCACCCAGCCAAACACACACCCCCCCAACCTCACATGCATCCTTTACTCACCCGCACATCCTACACCCAATAACATCTCCCACAACCACTCACACACCCCTCATCCACACACATTTCCCCTCCTACACAACACCCCCCCCCCCCAGAACGAGAGAGAGTAAGAGTGGGGGAGAGAGTGAGAGGGTGAGTGAGAGAGACTGAGTGAGATAGACAATGAGAGAGTGTGTGAGTTAGTGTGTGTTTGTGTGTGCGCGCACGTGTGTGCATGTAAGAAAAAAAAAATAGGGATTATACATAATCACATACCATGCTATTCCATATAGTTTGTATATTCTCATCTTTCATATGCTTATTTTCCATGCCACTTGATTTCACCACGTATAGTATGAAATTATTGCACAATTATTATATCCGATTAGCTAACAATATCTTTACTGCATTGCATTAATATACTATTAGATGTGCAATGTGTGTTTTTGGCATATTTTCCCATGTTTGTGTGGATACTCATGACAGTTGTCAATGTATGTATGTGATAGTGTGGGAGTCTGTGTGTATAACAGTAAGGGAGTTAGCTTAGTAGTGGAGAGTTAATGAATGCTGCGCATTCATTAACTAGTGGGGAAATCATAGTTAGTGAACGTGTGTGCACAAATGGGTCTAAGTATCCAGGGGTTGCACACACGTCACTTGGGACTTGGAGACTTGAGACTCAGACTTGAAAGCATAAACAAACATGTCTGCATGTACTTTGACAGCATGAAATGTAATGGATTGAACATATAAAACTTTCATATAATACAACGCGGAGTCTGTCATCTATAAGTGATGTCAACCCCTAACGATCTACGGCTAGGCCATGTTCACACTGTGATATGACCTGATTTGGCGCCGTGTTTACCAGGATTCCGAAATCGTGCTGTCGCGGACACCACTGATCACAGAGGTCCTCAATTAAATCGATTAGAAAATAAAATAAAAGTCAACAGAAGTCATGGAGCCTTGTGCACTCTGGAGGAACAACTTATGTTGGATTTTCAAGTTTTTGTGATGGGGTTGACCGTTGTTGGAAACGCCACACAACACATAATGTTCCGAGTGGTGAAACAGAGCAGCCATCGTCAAGCTTAAATCCATTGTTGACCTGCTCGTTTTTTCGAAACGTATGGATGTTCCAGATATGCTGCCGTGAAATCTGGTTTTGCTGGAACTATTAACCGTTATCGTTTGAACTACAGTGAAGGTGACCTTGCTTGTCTGAAGGTAAAGTCCGGAGTCCTTGGCCAACGCTTAAAGTGAATCAATCAATCAATCAATCAATCAATCAATCAATCAATCAATCAATCAATCAATCGATCAATCAATCAATCAATCAGTATTGTTTCGATCGTTGTAATTTCAAATCCAGACGAGCACAATCAGCGGCATGAAAACGACTAGAAGGCACCGACTTCGATTGAAGTGAGAAATCCAGAGGCTCTTCTTTTTTTGTTCCTGCGAGAGTAGAGGACAACTTTCAAGTTTGTCGATTGGGCGTCATACTCTTTCAAGTTTGTCGATTGGGCGTCATACTCTTTCAAGTTTATCGATTGGGCGTCATACTCTTTCATCAAGTTTGTCGATTAGAACCTCTTTCATCAAGTTTGTCGATTGTAACCTCTTTCGTCAAGTTTGTCGATTGGAACCTCTTTCGTCAAGTTTGTCGATTGGAACCTCTTTCGTCAAGTTTGTCGATTGGAACCTCTTTCGTCAAGTTTGTCGATTGGAACCTCTTTCGTCACGTTTGTCGATTGGAACCTCTTTCGTCAAGTTTGTCGATTGGAACCTCTTTCGTCAAGTTTGTCGATTGGAACCTCTTTCGTCAAGTGTGTCGATTGGAACCTCTTTCATCAAGTTTAGGTAATGGATAATTTTAGGTTAATTAACAACATACTCAATTGAACAGAATATTTCTTGCTGCTTACTTTAAAATAATATTGTCTTAAAATATTAGTATATTATATTGGTTGGTACTTTCCATTACAGATTTTTTTTAGGATGGAGGCCCAGGATTTTTCTCAAGTACTGAGTGGAGTTGGTGGGGCAATATCAAAGTTGGACGCAGTATTAAGACAGCAAAGTGTAATCAGTGATGTCGAGAGATTTAATGGACAGGCGAACCAATTTAAGAAATGGATTATTTCTATTGAGAAACATGCTTATCTAGTAAACGCTACAGATGAGGATAAAAAGAATTTAGCTTATAGAACTAGTACAAGTCCTGTTTCTGACCATATAAGAAGAAAGCTAGAATCTGGAGGAGGTGGAACCTGGGAACAATTCAAAGACGACCTGGCACATAAATATGCAGAAATTACTGACCCTCAACACGCATTCTCAGTGTTGCGACAGACGAGACAAAATACTACAGAAAGTGTACAGCTATACAGTGATAGGTTGATCAATTTAGCTGAAGAGTCATTTTTGGGACAGAATGTACGAGCTGAAGAAGTGGAACGGATGTTGGTGGGGATTTTTGTTGATGGGATTAGGTCAGATGGATTGAAATTTAAATTAATGAGAGAGAATCCTGCAAGGTTGTCACAAGCTGTAGATATCGCTATACAAGAAGAAAGCTTGAGGAGAAGGTTTAGATTGAGGGTAGGACGAGAGTTAGGTAGTAGTTCAGAAGATAGAATTGAAGAACCATAGGAAGTAGGACAGTATAGATATGGATGGAGAGGAAGAAGAGGAGAAATACAGATGGTACAAGGAAACAGTAACGCATATAATCAAGGTAGAGAAGGACAAGTGAGAAATACTGTAAGAAACATGGTAGGTAACACAAATAACACAAATGTGGTTTGTTGGGGGTGCCACCAACGTGGACACATTTTTCGCTTCTGTGATAACAGACGTGTCCAATCGAATACACAAAATAATAGAGGTGCTCAGACTAGTACACAGAATAGAACTGTAAATAGTAGATCATCAAATGAGAATTATGGAGAAGTGCAGAGAAATTTTAGAAGGTCAGGACATCAGGGAAATTGGCATCCCGCTTACTGAACAGGATCGGCAGTAGGGGGGAAGATAGTAAGGTCCAAAGGATGAATAAATATATTAAAAACCCAAATGATGAGTATAATAGGACATTTAGAAATAAAAAACATAAGAAGTGGCCTCAACTTGGGGAGATAAAACAGTTGTCACTAAATATGGTTGATCCTAGTTCATGTATAATAGAAATAGGGAAATATAAAATTAGAACATTAGTTGACTCGGGAGCGCAAGTTAGCGTGATTAAAGAAACATTATTATATCGAATATTAAAATTTTTAAAATATTTAGAATTCAGGAGAATCTTCATTCGGTAACTGGACACAAATTAGAAGTGCTTGGACAAACGATGATAAATTTTAAATTAGGAGGGATAAATGTTAGGCATATGTTCCATGTGGTCAAGGATTTAAATAGAAATATGATATTGGGTAGAGATTTTTTATTGAAAAATGGGGTGAGACTTTTTTTTGATTTGCATAAATTAAAATTCCAAGATGTTTACGTAGATTTAGAAGAGGATATACATGTGTCGACACTAGTTAGAGTCAAAACGACCATGAATTTGAAACCACAAACGGTTAATTTAATACAGGCAAAAATGAAAAAAAAATCCGTACTCTTCTGTTGGACAAACAGTTAAAATAACGGAATTAGAGAGAGAAATAATAGATGAACCTGGCTTAGAAGTCACCGATGGGTTAATAGTATTAGATAAACATCTCAGCTTTCCAGTGATGCTCCTAAACAATACAGGAAAAAATATTAAATTATATAGAGGCTGTGTAATCGCTAAAGTAGCGTATAATGATGATAACATGTTAACTATAGAAAAAGAAAACATGTTGGGAAATGATTATTCAGAAACTCCCATTTTTAGAAATAATGTCAGAAATAAGTATAAAAGAAGCTGGAAAAGACGAAATGATGAATTGATCCATACATTTAAAAAATATCCATCTCAAATAGATACAGTTGACAAAAGGACAAGAGAACAAGAATTGTTATCACAGTTAAAAGCCCCACCGGAGAATAAAGAAATATTAGAACAATTGGTGAAAGAAAATCAAGACGTTTTTGCAATTAATGATTTAAAATTGGGAAGGACTAGTACAGTTACAATGGAAATAGATACTGGAGATCATCCACCAATTAGTTTAAAACCGTATAGAACACCCTTAAGGAATAGAGAAATTGTTGAAAAAGCAATAGAAGACATGCTGAAAGCAGGAATAATAACAAGATCAAAGTCAGAATGGTCATCTCCGATCGTCATCGTGACCAAATCTGATGGTTCACATCGATTCTGTTCTGACTATCAGGCGTTGAACAAAATCACTAAGAATCTAGCGTACCCATTGCCGGTGATTGATGATATTTTGGGTTTACTTAATGGGTCTACTTTCTTTACTACGTTAGATGCAAGATCAGGATTTTGGTGTATACCTATGTCCCCAGACGCCCAGAAAAAGAGTGCTTTTTGTACACACGCAGGTTCTTACGAATTCTTACGAATGCCTTTTGGAGTTCGTACAGCGCCCTCGTATTATATGCTATTAATTAATCAAGATTTAGAGGGTATGCAAAAGTTTGCATTGGCATATATAGATGACATTTTAATTTATACTGCAGGAGATATAGATGATCACTTAAAACATGTAAACTTAGTATTCGACAGATTAAGAATACATGATGTTAAACTGAAGCTCAGTAAATGCGAATTTTTAAAAACAGAAACAAAGTATTTGGGGTATATTATTAATAGAGACGGAATTAAACAAGATCAAGATAAGGTTAAAATTATTAGAGAATTATCCCCTCCAACTAACGTAAAAGAAGTGCGTGCGTTTATTGGAACCTGTGGGTATTATAGGCGTTTCATTCCAGGGTTCTCAAAGATAGCAGAGCCTATTACTAACTTAACTGGAAAATACGCTAGATTTAAGTGGGATGATGAATGTCAAAAAGCGTTCGAGTTTTTAAAAAATAGCCTAACAGTAGTGCCACTATTGACATATCCAGATTTGAATAAACAGCTAATATTATATACGGATGCTTCAGATAATGCTGTAGGAGCGTGTTTGGTTCAACCATATGAAGGAAAATAATCTGGAATACCAGGGGTTAAAAATGAAAGGCCAATTTATTTCTTGTCTCATAAACTTAGCAGGTCTCAACGGAAATGGTCTACTATTGAGAAGGAGGCTTATGCTATACACTATGCTCTCCAAAAACTTAATTACTACTTACATAACGCCAATTTCATTATTAGAACTGATCACATGCCATTAAAGTCTATATTAGAAGCACCAATACAAAATAGGAAAATACAAACGTGGGCATTAAATTTACAGGGATACAATGCTAAAGTAGAGTATGTTTCAGGAAGACATAATACATGCGCTGATTTATTGTCTAGAATCCCGTATCCACAGTCATCAGGAAACACGGAAGATGAAGGAGAACCGGAGATAGACGATCGAAACTGGCAAGTAAATATATTAGATTCTGCCATAATAAATAGAGAAGACTTTGAGAGTTTACCGTCGGATCAAGAGTCTGAACCTAGAGCAGAAGACCCACATTTAGCACAATTTAATATGAAAGATGAACAGGAATTAGATCAAAAATAATACAGATAAAAAGAAAACTGAAAGAAACAGGGGAAAACAGTTTTAAAAGAACATTTTTAGAGCTACAAGAAGACAATCAATTATATTATGTCGGTGAAAAAGGTGAGGGATTAAGAAAATATATTCCGAAACATTTAGAACGAGAAGTTTTAAAGGCATGTCATGATAATAATGGTCATTTTGGACGAGATAAGTTAGTTAAGTCTATTAGCAGTAAATATTACTGGCCGAATTTATTTAAAAGCGTATATGAATATGTTGATGCATGTGAAAAGTGTAGGTTAAGAAACATGAAGATAATTAAATTTCCCTTACAAGATACAGATATTCCTCAATTTCCAATGCAGAAAGTAAGTTTGGATATTTCAGGTCCTCATCCAAAAACATTATCGGGAAATGTATACCTACTACATATCGTAGATTCATATAGTCTCTGGCCAGAAGTTTATCCAATTCCAGACAAGAGTTCTGATTCAGTTATAAATATGCTTTTACAAGAATTTATACCAAGGTTTGGGTGTCCACAAACAATACTTACAGACAATGGGAAAGAATTTGTAAATAGAAAGTTTGAAAAATTGGTAAAAGATTTGAATATAAAACACATTAAAACTTCGTATTACAGACCATCTTCGAATGCCAAAAATGAGCGACAACATAGGACATTATACAATATACTAGCGAAAAATGTAGAAGAACACGATATGGATTGGGATCTTTATTTGGGAATAGCGTTGGGGGCGATCTGTACACACCAAAATGAAGGAACAGGGTTCTCACCATTTTACCTAGTACATGGTAGAGAACCAATATTACCAATTGATAATTTATTAAAGCCTAGGAGAAAATATATAGGGGAGGATTTTCAGGAAACAAGGTTGCAAGAAATGCACAAAGCACATATACGTTTAAGAAATAATATAATTAAGGCTCGAGAAAGACAGAAGAAATACACAAATAAAAATGCACACTTACAAGAGTTTAACATAGGTGATAGAGTTTATTACAAAAAACATAGGAAAAACTCTAAGTTTGATGCTCATTGGGTCCCGGGATATTATATTTTAGAAAAAAAGGGTCCAGTATCGTATACTATTAAAAATCAAGTTACAGGCCATGTTGCACGTTCACATGTAGAGCACTTAAGACGGGATAATGAGGAAAAAGATGCAGAGGATAATAATAATAATTATTATTCAGAAGAAATATTGTCAGATGGACAGATTGTCAGACAAACGGAATATCTAATACCTATAGAAAATGGGAGAGAATTGGTACAAAAACAAATAATAACAGCATCTACTACTGGTGAACAAGAAGAAACAATACCAAAAACAATTGTGACAGAGGAAAACAACACGTATGACGGTTATAATAGTGAAGAATCAATCAAAGAAAAAATAGACGCTCCATTTATGAATACTAGACAAGCAGTAAAAAGAAAGTTAGATAGACAGAAAGAAAGGGAAATTAAGAGGCAAAGGAAATTTAGAGTGAATTCCTCAAGTGATGAAGATATGCCACTATTTGAAAATTTATTAAGACATCAAGATAGGAAGATTAGATTGGATTTAGAAAGGAAGAGATTAGCGGTTGCTAGTAATGGGTATACAGATGCGGAACAAGAGATGGATGAAGAGTCAGAAACTGATGAGGATGCTGATATGAAAGAAGATAATTCTCCTCGGGAGGATGGCGACATTGATGTAGATATTGCACTTATAGAAAAAAATTTGAAGTTATTAAGAAAATGGAGAAGTGATAAATAGCGTGGTAGAATATTCTGCAGATCGCAGATAGAAGAAGAAGTTAGAGACGGTATTTGTGAATTTCTAAGGAAGAAAGTTAGCAAATAACTTAATCAAGAGTTGTTGAGAGTTGTCGGGATGAGTAGACATAATATTGTAGTAAGTTAGGACTGATTGATATATGCTTTATTATCATTTTGATTTTTAAGTTGAAGTGTTGAGTTTTTCTTAGACGGAAAATAATTGATTAGTAGTCATAATATATTATGGTGTATGTATATATATGGTTTTTCATTTCATCACATATGGTTATTTTGAATAATGTGTGGGGATAAAAATGATGTCAAAGAATGAGGGGGTTGATATTGTTTGCTCTATTGTTTTGACTTCAGTTGTTCTTTATAAAATGTGATAATATGTTACCATAGCTGTTTATTTTTACAAAACGTTGGTTTTGTTTTTCTCGAGTTACCCTGGGTATGTTTAAAATGATTTCTAGCTTGACGTTCAGTTATGGGAAAAATGAAGAGTTGTTTTTGGGAGCATGCAGAAAATATGAAACATGGAGTAAGGGCCATGCTTCGTTTTATGAATTTTGCGACTTGAAGTTGAGTTGTTTAACGTGTATAACGTTTATAAATAGAAATTGAGGATGAAACATTATTGAGTTAAGGGGGAAGTTGTGATGATTAGCGAAGTGACTCAGTATGTTGTAGAGAAAGTAATGGAGGAGTATATTTAAAAGTGGCTGGGGTTGTCAGCAACAATTGATAATTACATGTGGGTTGGAAAGAGTTAAACCGTTAAAAATGGTTTGGGGGATTGAATTAGGGATTACATTAGACGGTTCGTAATGTAAATAAATGGATTGAAAGCCATGGATGAGGGGAATGACGGGGCGATACTGGGTAAATGGGAGTTGAAATAGGAGCTGGGTTAAACAGCGTTTAATGGGAGAATATGGGGGGAATGCCAGGTTGAATTTTGGCATAACTGGACTCTGGAAGAAGAACACTGTGTTTGACTGTATATTAATGATTTGGAGGTTTTAAAAGAATGGTTGAACTTAACGAGGTGAATACTACAAAAGGTTGTAGTTTTGGATTAACATAACTTTTTGAAAAATTATTATTGACGGCAATGAAGATAAATTTTGGAAACTTTATTTTATAAAGTTTTGAGAATGCATGGGAAGAGAAATGTGATTACTTCTTACTTTTTCCTTACTTTCTAAACTTCCTTAGGTGCGCACCAAACCAATCTAAACTAAAAATGTTTTCTGTCTATCCTGGAATAGCGAGAATGTGAGTAAGTGAGAAAAAGATAAGGAAAATATCTTCAATTTTGTCAATCATAATTTAGATGGACACTTTAAAAGCGGTTCGCTTATAGAGAGTTTTGTAGAGAGTTTTTGGGGAGAACTTTATAACGAATTTTATAGAGAGTTTTGTATTATTGATATTGTATGAAGTATGTCTCTGGTTAGCATTTGGCTATGATGAGATAGGAGGGTGAGATTTGAATTAGGAAATATATGTGAAGGGATTGTTGGGCAGATGTGGTATAGAACAAGAAATATTTCAGTAGAGTTAAGTGGTTAAGGGTTGGGGTTGAGACTTTTTCAGAGAAAATGTCTCCTTGAAGAAGGGGAGGTATATAACAGTAAGGGAGTTAGCTTAGTAGTGGAGAGTTAATGAATGCTGCGCATTCATTAACTAGTGGGGAAATCATAGTTAGTGAACGTGTGTGCACAAATGGGTCTAAGTATCCAGGGGTTGCACACACGTCACTTGGGACTTGGAGACTTGAGACTCAGACATGAAAGCATAAACAAACATGTCTGCATGTACTTTGACAGCATGAAATGTAATGGATTGAACAAATAAAACTTTCATATAATACAACGCGGAGTCTGTCATCTATAAGTGATGTCAACCCCTAACGATCTACGGCTAGGCCATGTTCACACTGTGATATGTGTACTGATTTGAGTGATTGTGTGAAACGGAGTGAGTGTGCGTACCTATATATATATATATGGGCATGAGAGAGAGAGAGAGAGAGAGAGAGAGAGAGAGAGAGAGAGAGAGAGAGAGAGAGAGAGAGAGAGAGAGAGAGAGAGAGAGATCACGATTGCGTGATTAATTTAGTGATTGTGATTGTGAGTGGGTATATGTATGAGTAAGTAAAGAAGTGTGTGTTGATGTGTGACAGTGTGGATGTGCGACTGTGTGAGTGTATGTGTATTTTCGTGTGTGAAAGTATGTATGTGTTGATTGTCTGTGTGTGGTAATGAGTATGTGTTTATGTATTGCTGTATGTATGAATGAGGATATATGAGCGTGTGTGTGTGTGTGTGTGTGAGAGAGAGAGAGAGAGAGAGAGAGAGAGAGAGAGAGAGAGAGAGAGAGAGAGAGAGAGAGAGAGAACGAACGAATGTACAATCTTTATTTTCAAAGGGTTAAGAACTGGACACGCAGGGCTGTCTGACATTCTGCCCTTCTTCTCCATTTCCTCTCATCCATTCTTTCATTCAACATCACTTATGAAGCAAATCTTTGACAACAAAAGAGCAAAAGGCATTAAAACGCATAAAAAATAATCAATAATACATGACTCACTGAGGCAATGTCTAACAGGGGCATTATAAATACCTAAAAGGTGTAACGAACCATACATATGGGAATATTTTTTGGCTATTGTCGTTTGCGATAATTTGCCATTATTATTGTCTTTTTTCCTTTTTTTTTGTTTGTTTGTTTATGGGGGAATGTAGTCTGTACTGAGTAGTGTTCAAACAGGTTGCGAATGTATGTATGGGGAATGGTGGTGTCTTTGATTTCTTGTGGAAGGTTGTTCCACAACTGAGCGGCAGAGTATGATAAGCTTATTTTATATACCACCAAAAGAAAAGAATGATCAAATCAATCAGAAGGCCACCAAACCCTACTCAAGACGACTACCACGTTATGGACAGACCAGAACAGGTCATTCTTCTGCGCCTCAGAACAGGACACAATAGATTACACAACCACATGTATACAAGATTCAAGATTGGTGACTCAGCCATGTGCACATGTGGTTTGGTGTCGCAGACAGCAGAGCACATACTCCAGGACTGCCCAAAATATAACATATCTAGGCAAACCTTCTGGCCTAGAGAGACAACAGTGGAAGGTAAACTCTATGGACCGCTGAGTGAACTAAAAAAGACTATTAGATGCATACAAGCGACAACATTGCAGTTATAAACATATTTCAGGCGAACGAAAGAAGAAGAAGAAGAATGTTATATAAGTCTATCTTAGGTTTATCAACATGAAGTATATTTAGTCATTCGCAATGTCTTGCGTTATATTTAAACAGTGGCTAAAGGTAGATTGGAGCATTTTGAAATAGGATTTTGTGAATTAGTTTAGCCTTATTAAATACGAGGGTAAGTTAATAATTAAGTCACAAATGCCTGTAGAAAAATAACAATATGATAACAATTTGAAACGAGTTTATTTTTATACATACACTAGCTGCCCGGCCCGGCTTCGCCCAGGCTCTGGCGGGGATCTATCTATCTATCTATGTATCTGTCTGTCTGCTTGTCTGTCTGTCTGTCTGTCTGACCCGGCCCGGTTTCGCCCAGCCCCTGGCGGGGAGCGTCTCATTAAATTCATATAAGTAGTCATTATACATTCAAATACATTCTCTAAGCGTACAGAGTATGCGTTCGGCCCCTGGGCCCTCGCAGCTAATTTATTGGTTGCAGCTAGAAAATTTCATTTAATGTTAGGATTATTTAGTTTTTTAAATGTTGACGTATAATTTTTCAGTTATGGTCGAACACCAAATTCGATGTCTAATGTAGTGCTTTTTGATAAACAATATTGTTTGTTTTTCTGTCTGGTGCGTACACAAATAAATCCGAAGGTTTTCCAACGCGTGAGCAGGCCACATATAGCTGTCCATGTGTGAAGCACGGATTTTCCAAATTTAGTCTACACACTTGTAGCGATTGTCCCTGTGCATTGTTGATCGTCATGGCAAATGCAAGTCGCACCGGAAACTGCAGGCGTTTGAATTCGAATGGCATGTCTGTTGGAATCATTGGGATGCGAGGCAACAGTACATCAAAGGATAGGCTTCTTTTTTTAGACAAAAAAACAAAACAAACAACAACCTGCATTTTAACAGGCGTGCTGCGTGTAAGGTATGCATAAGGTATGCACACCCACAACATTGAATGAAAAATGTGATGTTGACACACACGCGGCCAACTTTTTTTTAAAAACAAAAACAAAATCAAGAATATACCCATTTAATTGTGTACTGACATTCTCTCTGCCAAGCGAACGGTAAAAACAAATGCTTCGATTACTTCAAAAGTTCCACTCCGAAAAAAGTACAGAAATAAAATTCTAACGTATCTAATCTAAAATAAATCCATTATTTTTAATGAACACTGGTTTTAAAAACATAAAAAGATGTGTTAGAAAATTTTCACTATTTAAATAGATGCATTACTTTTATAAAAATTATGAAAATGCCTTAAAGATTATATCATTATTTATTATAACTCATATGCCTGTAAATAACTATAGACAGAAAGTTTATAAATCTTTGAAAACAATGCAACAATCTATACATAAAATAATAGTGATGTTATTCAAAGTTATGACCCCTGAAATAACTTTTCTTATGTTAAGTCCCCTTGATGGAAACGATAAATATTAGCTGCCCGGCCCGGCTTCGCCCAGGCTCTGGCGGGGATCTATGTATGTATGTATGTATGTATGTATGTATGTATGTATGTATGTATGTACGTATGTATGTATGTATGTATGTATGTATGTATGTATGTATGTATGTATGTATGTATGTATGTATGTGTGTATGTGTGTGTGTGTGTGTGTGTCTGTCTGTCTGTCTGTCTGTCTGTCTGTCTGTCTGTCTGTCTGTCTGTCTGTCTGTCTGTCTGTCTATCTATGTTCGGCCCGTTCCCGTTAAAAATATAGATAGAATAGAAGAATAGATAGAAAATATGATTGGAAGAGATCTATCTAAAGTAAAATTGGCTCCCGTTCCCGACTATCTGTCTGTCTGTCAGTCTGTCTATCTGTCTGTCTATCTGTCTGTCTGACCTGGCCCGGCTGCACCTCATTTAATTCATATAGATTTCTATAGCCAGGGGACTTAACTTAAGATATAACAATGCTACTAAAAGTTATATCCCTTTTTGTCATATATTTTCATATTTTCTTATGTTCAGTCATGTAATTACAAAATTAAATTTTAGGAAGGTATTAGCTGATAGCTGATAGATAAAACTATCACAGTTGGTTGCACAGGAATGAAAGGAAAACGTGTAGAAAATTTCATCTCAATCGGTTGGACCGTTCGCGAACGCATAAAGGATGGACATACATACATACATACATACATACACACAACGATTTTTATATATATAGATTGTCCCTTTATTTCTCAATATAATTTCCAGCAACATTGATGCACTTATCCCATCGTTTTATCAATCCTCCTAAACTGGCTGCGTAGAAATGCGTGACAGATTGTGAGAATTGGATTGTTTGTCCTGGCCAAGAGGGGGTGCGGGGGAATTAACAGGATGCATCCCTTGGTGGCAGATTGTCTATGGACAAGGGGAAGGTGGTCGTGCGCCTGTGGGACCAGGTAGAGAAGGTGGGGGAACAGATTGAGAACCCGTGTGTGGATAGAATGAAATTGCGTTGGATTGGCAGGGTTTCTGGAAGAATTTCAAATCTGAGAGGAAAGACCAGGAAAACTTTTAGTCAGATAGCGGTGAGAAAGTTTAATAGTGTGACTCTTTGGTAGCTGTTGAACGAGGGGACGGAGCTCGTAAGGGAATGTATTGTGTGCAGTGATATCAGTTCTTAGCTCAACACACTCAACATTCACAAGACTGGTGAAGTCCAGCTATTTTCAGAAATCTTCAAACCTGTGAGCAACAATACATTTGTCATCAGTATGGCGTGTCAGTGAAGAAACAGACCCACATACATTAAAGTATATCTAGAGAAGAAGGTGGTAATGTCTACAAGTCCACATTGTAGACAAGTTTGAATGAAACCTGATTCAAATTCACAAAGTTACACTCCATCATAAAGGAGGATAGAAAGAGACTAGGTGACGTTGTCTGTCTGCGTCTGGGAAGTTATATGTCATTGGATGGTCAAATAGTTCGGGCTGCTCGATGATGATCCAGTCAACTGGCACTTCCTTCCTCAGCTATTATGTGGGACTTTCTCCGTCATCTAGTATATCAACTCTAAGATATTATACTTTCTGTATTGTAAATTATTCCTTTGTTCGGGGGCAAGTGTCTCGAATAAATCACTAGTTATATTGTTTATATTTTCACCATGTACTGTCAGATTCATGTAGATGGGATAGATTGCTTTAAGGTAGGCCACATTCTGCTTGAGTCCTGAGTGGACAGTGACATATGTAAGAGGGATACAGACCGGGTCAGTCAATAATAGAAGTGTGGGAGCAGGATTGTCGCAATCTACACCAGATCTGCTACAACAGACTACACCAGTCAGGGTTCACACACTACACCAGTCAGGGTTCACAGACTACATCAGTCAGGGATCAAAGACTACATCAACCATGGATCACAGACTACATCAGTCAGGGGTCACATACTACACCAGTCATGGATAAGAAATTACATCAGTCAGAGGACATATACTACATCAGACAAGGTTCACAAACTACATCAGTCATGGATAAGAGATTACATCAGTCAGAGGACATATACTACATCAGACAAGGTTCACCCCGGGAAGGTTAACCCGGTCAACAAATGCCCGCAGAAGTCGGATGTGTCGGCCTAACGGCGCAAGAACGCAGCTCTGCTGTAAACAGGCACAACGCAATCACATCCAAAAAAAAAACTCCGGATGAACGAAGAAGAAGACAAGGTTCACATACTACACCAGTCATGGATAAGAGATTACATCAGTCAGAGGACATATACTACATCAGACAAGGTTCACAAACTACACCAGTCATGGATAAGAGATTACATCAGTCAGAGGACATATACTACATCAGACAAGGTTCACATACTACACCAGTCATGGGTAAGAGATTACATCAGTCAGAGGACATATACTACATCAGACAAGGTTCACAAACTACACCAGTCATGGATAAGAGATTACATCAGTCAGAGGACATATACTACATCAGACAAGGTTCACAAACTACACCAGTCATGGATAAGAGATTACATCAGTTAGGGATCACAGAATACATCAGTCAGGGGTCACATACTACACCAGTCAGGAATAAGAGATTACATCAGTTAGGGGCCACAGACTACACCAGACAGGGTTCACAGACTACATCAGTCAGAGGACATATACTACATCAGACAAGGTTCACAAACTACATCAGTCAGAGGACATATACTACATCAGACAAGGTTCACAAACTACATCAGACAGGGTTCAGAGACAAGAGCTTTACCATAGGATAGTCTAGGGTAGATGATCCAGGAATTGTGCCAGGTGATACAACGCATGCTGCGGAGGCCGGTGGGCTCCCAGAAATGTAGGGTCATGCACATGTCGTTCTTATTACAACACCTGTGCCGGTAGTCGCAGATGGCATTTGTCCCCACACACTGTAAACAAAATGGCAGTAGTATATCAGGTTGGTTTGCTCTCGGAAATGAGGCTTCAAACCACATTGATTTTGCCTTATTTACAATATGTGACGTCAGAGTTAAAATGCAGTAAAGGTCAATTGTGTATAAGCCACAAGATTCATATTATTCAGGCTAAGGGGTGATAAATGATGCTGGTTTATTAACTACTTCTGGTACAATTGTTAAAATCCAAAAAAGTTAGTGGTTATTATCAGTTATAGTGGGCGGGGCCTAAACTCTATCAGCATGCATAGAATACGGGTTACAGTTCTTGAAATGAGAACCATAATACAGAAGTTTATAATTATTAATAGGTGAATAGGAAGTTAGGTGGTCAGGTTGTGTGGCCGAGTGGTGTTGATAGGGTGGTCAAATTTGAGGACTGTATAAGAGGCGTTGTGCAGGTTGTGTTGAGGAGTGTGGTGGAGAATGAGAGGACGGTGGGGTGGTCGGGTTGTGTGGCGGACTATGAGGCGGTCGATGGATAGGGTATCAGCAGTGTGGGTGGGATGGTCTGGTTGGGGTACTGTATAAGAAGTGGTGTGCGTGTTGTGTTAAGGAGTGTGGTGGAAAATGCATGGGAACTGTGGGAGTGGTCGAATGGTGGGGTATCAACAATTTTCAACAAGTCGAGTGGCGTGGGGTATGAGGGTGTCCGGCGTCTAGTTAGTTATGCGTCGAAGTTCACTTGTTCCTGTAGCTTAGTGGCATGGTTTATGAGGTTAATTGTACGAACATCTTCGCATTCAGTTGTTCCTGGTCTTTTGGTATGGTTATAAATAGAGATTCCAGCATATCGCTGGGTAAATATCCACTGTTGTAAATATCATTCAACAGTTTGGTTAATATATCTACTCTAAATTCCCCTAGTACTTATAATTCTTCTGTTGTGATTTCATCTGGCCCGGATGATGTTTCCTTTCTTCACATTTAGACAGTGTCAGGGACTTCATCTTTTAGAATAGGTAACTTTCTTCTGTTAATAATTCCCTCTCTACATCATATGCAGTAATTTTCTTATATACTAGTTCCATCTCTTCATTATAGCATCTTACTCCAGTAATATATTTCCTGTTTTTAATTTCAAACATCCTCAACACACACACACATTAGAAAAATATAACATCAATACACACAATGAAGACACATATGGCATCAACACACACACACACACACACACACACACACACACACACACACACACACACACACACACACACACTGTAGACCAGTGGTTCTCAACCTTTTTTGGCCCGTGCCCCCTTCACCATATTTTCAGAACGTCATTCCCCCCTTCCTATAAAAAATTTGGCCCGTGCATCCCCCCCCCCCCTTTTCACCGTATTTTCAGAACGTCATTCCCCCTTTCATATTTCCTATCTAAAAATCCCCCACACCTACACAGTATACGTAAAGATGTAAGGTAAATTTAATAGCACATACTAAAACAAGTGTAGACATCCACATAAAACATGATTTGTGGGTCTACTTACTTTATAAAATGAAAGTTAGAAGGATGAGACGTGCATAACTGTAAAGTATAAAGGGAAAAACAATATCAAGTAATCGGTTCTTGTATTAACGCGATCTTGAAATGGTCTTCATCCCCCCCCCCCCCCCCCCCCCCCACTGCTGTAGACAAATATGACATTAACATACATTGTATACAAATAAGACAACAAAATAAACACTGTAGACAATATAACATCTACCATACACTGTAGCCACATATAAGACCTCAACACACAAATGGTAGACAAATCGACATCCTGCAACTAATTCAGGATAATGCTGGCTCGGGTGATGTGATTATCCACACATATGGGTTGGTGGTGAGAGGTAGAAGTGCCTGGGGTTCTTAGCAAAAGCTAATGGTCGACGTTTGGTGCAGGAGAGCCTGGCATGTAAGGCTGCGACCTCCTAGCTTAAGAATGGAGGTGGAGGCGGTCAGTGCAGCTTTCCGCTGGACGGAGAATACGACACACACACACATCGTGCTTGTAACTGACTCAGAAAGCATGCTGAGAAGAGTGAGAACAGGCAAGTTTCGGAAAGAGTGGCTTGCTTCGCTTCGGAGGTCACGGGTGGCAAGCATCGCCTGGATCTTTTCTCCGGGGCATGCTGGTATGCTGGGGAATGAACACACCGACAGATTGGCTAGATCTGCAAAACTTGGTGGAGTATTGATGCATGGCAAGGCAGACGTGGTTGCGGCCTTGTGGGAGCACGTGCACACCTCGGAGGAGCAAATGGAGCACATGGTTTGGCAAGAATGAGACAGCGAGGGGATCTGGTCGACGCTCGACGCTTAGAGGAACGGTGAGACGGACATATAATCAGATAGCTACTGGTACTATTGGTGTTGGAACCCTTCGCTGGCTGCTGTGTAGTCAAATATGACATCAAGACACACTGCAGACAAATATATGACAACACATACCATGTTCCGAGCATACGGAGATGGCCTTGCCAAGACAAAGAATCCTATCTAAATTTTACTGACCAGATTATTCCAAGAACATCGATAACTATATACGGTCCTACGTAGTATGCTAAACGACAACCCAAACGGGAAAACAACCCAAGGGGGAAGTTCAGGAAACGGACTAGGTATCCCGACCATTCAAAAACATACGGGTCGATACTGTGGGATCCCTCAACACGACTTCTGATCCTGACAATGGTAGACCTATGCAGTAGGAGACGGGAGGCTATCCCGTTAAAGAGTGTTACATCTACATCTATCATAATATCATCAGAGCACATTTTTAGTAGGATAGGATGTCCATATTGTATATTGTCAAGCAGACGAAGCCAATTCATCTCGGCGGCCACCCCGTAAAGTAAAGCTTAGGGAATAAACAGGCATTTAGTTCATCGTTTCACCCAATAACAAACGACGTTAATGAAATCTTTAACGGGGTCCTCAAAAGAACTATAGCTAAGGTCTCGGCAGAACTTCAAAAAGACTGGGACATAAGTTACCAGTGGTCCTGTTTGCATACCGAGAGATACCTCAGGACAGTACATGATTATCCAAGTCCGATCTCATGTACGAGGCTAACCCTCGAGGCCCAATGCTCTTATTGAATGAGCTATTGACGGAAAAAGTGCATGACCACCCGAAAAGGGAGGCGAACGATATGGTTACAAACCGAAGGGAGAAGATAATAAAAGCATGTACATTTGCCAAAGATGTATTGCATAATGCAGGACAAAAATACCGGCATTATTAACAATATAAAGAATAAGACAATAGTCTTAAAAGAAGGAGAAAAAGTCCACCAGCTACTCCTAGATCCAAGGGATTCACTTACAATCAGATGGCAGGGCCCAATTGAAGTTAAAAAAAAGATCTGCAAACTTCCGTTATTCCTGAAGGTGATGTAGTCTGTGGAAGAATGTGTTGGCTGAATAAATAAAATCTTAATTTAACAAGAAAGAAAGAAAGAAAGAAAGAAATGTAACAACTATTGTTTCCAATTGAGGTGTTTGTAAAATTGCGACAAGGCCTAGCATAATGAAGAATGAAACGAGGAATAGATAATTATACTGTCACACTGCACCGAAGGTGTTGTGACGTAATTTATCGGATGTCATCAATCTGAGTGAGAAGAGTGTCGTTGTGTTACATTGTGACAGCGAGCCATTGACAGACAGACAGACAGACAGACAGACAAACAGACAGACAGACAGACAGACAGACAGACAGACAGACAGACAGACAGACTCACACTACGTTGTCTGTACATGCTGACCGGCGACAAGGCCACTAACGCCAGCAGCCACAGCCACAGGTGGAGCTTTGCTACTCTTGTCATGCTGTCTGGAGACGGGTGTGGGTGTTCCTGTGTCGGTTGCTACAAATGGTGTCTGAATCTGTGAGCAAGAAACAACCAAGGTATCACACGACGTTCTTACTGATAAGTGCGTGAGATTGTCGTTGTCTAGGTAACGATGCTCCTGGTGTGTCAACTGAGCTATCTATCTGTCTCTTAATCCAACTCACCCCTGCAGTGCACATTCACCAGTCATGAAACAAGATTAAATTGGCGCACATAATCTTTTAATCCAGAACGAACACGGACAAACGGAACATGTTTATACATCCAGAAACACAATGTAAATCCACCGAATAAGTATATCCTTCTCACATTTAATCCGCACACATCACTGCCTTCTCAGGCTTGCTTAATCTCAAATTTTTAAGACAGTTATCCAGCTCCTATCCACAGCTGGACCTCACACATCATAACCCACACACTGAGTCTAGTCTCCGCTAGCTATCCAACCCCCTCTGGGTTCAGGCCTCTATTAACTATCCAACCCCCAGTGGGATTTAGGCCTGCATTAACAACTCGGAGAATAGCACAACACAGTTCTCCTTCGACTACCGACTCGTTCGGTGTCTAAATCTCAACTCCCTGAAGTCTCCTGACTTCACACACACATACCCTGTCTCTCGCCCCATCCCCCTGCCGTCTACGCTCACCCTCCCTATTATTTCTCAGGACTGGCTGTTTTTCTCATAGCCAGGTCAGTCACTTTACTGTCTCCAACTTTCATCCATTCTTTCTCATGCCCGGTCACTCAACTCACTGTCAATGACCCAGGCTTATGTCATCACCCCCCTCTTAAAAGAAAACTTCGTTTTGAAATATTGGGAGACTTAAAACTAACTAAACATGTGACCCAGACATATTGCCTGGGTAGCCCTAAGTATGGCTCCATCTCACTTTAGCTACCACCCTAAATAATACATCAAATGCTCATAGTACACTCCCATATTCCCCACACATCAATACATGACTAGTATCTCACATAATAATAATAAACATATCATAGGGAACATAATATATGTGTACTTGCAAGTCTATTAACATTCTCAAAAAGACACAAGCTATTTGTGTACCGACCATATATCAGGTGGTTCTTTTCTTGCCTCAACCCACCTCCGATTCCTGTCGATGCTGTGTCTACCCTTCTTGTACCTATTCCTCATGGTGCCCATATCTTTAACACATCTGTTTGCTAATCCTGGTTCAGTGATGTCGTTAACACTCTTTTGAACTGCGTTAACATTGCTATCTGCATATTGTACTGTTACACTGTTGTCTCTGTTCAGTCTGACCTCTTTATTAAATCCTGGCCAATATACCTGGCATTCTGCTCTATGCTGCTTCCGCCTTACTCCTATGTGCCCTGCACACGCCCTATCCTGAGCTGTTCTAGTATATCGGTTTCTATATGCTAAGGGTACCATTCCTTGCCCGCATGCCGTTCCGTCATCTGAAAACCGGCGAGTGAGAGTATTGTTCTTCCTTCCGAAGCAACATCTACCCTTCTTTGATTGTCTATGTCTCACTTTCCTACACCCTTGGAAACATTTGTCGAGAGTAGTATCTTGTCTCTGGGATTCCCTACAGCTATATTTGAGACCCATTCTCACCTGCTCAGCTGTCCTATCCTTGCCCTGAGTATTTACTTCAACTGCCTCTTCTTCTTCAGCTATATTCTCTAATTTAGGTTTTCTTTTAGTAACTATCCCGTTACTATTTAACCTATGTTTCTGGTCCCAATAAACTACTTATTCTTCTGTACAATCTTTAACTCCTGCTACATTTCCTATGATCAAATCCGCCACTGGTGCGTCCAGAACACACGCTGTCACTCTTCCTGTGATATATGGTGTTTTCACTGTTATCACGGCTAATGGGTAGAATTCTACTATCCCATTAAATGTTATGGATCTAATCTTTTTCCCTGTGTAATCAGAGGGATGCACTAAACTCTTTCTAACTCCGATGGACGTACATCCGGAATCTCTAATTGTTAACGCTGGCCTATCATTAACAAATCCATGGTGCATCTTCAGACTTCCTCCTTCATGCACTGCTGATCCTGCTTTAACTGTGTGACCACATATTAGGACTGGCTGACTGTCTTTTTCAAAAAGAGGTTTGCACCCACTACAATCTTCATTGTTCAGCGTCTCAATTACTTGCGCTGCATTTGAGTGCTCTGTTTCTCTCATCCTACATTGATGGCTGACATGCCCCTTCTTTCCACATTTGAAACAGATGATCTCCTTCCTTGCGTTACTTGTTGGCTCACTGGAAGGTTGTGCATCACACTGTGCTGCCTTGTGTCTCCAGCTCCCACAATTCCAGCATCCCTGTCAGCAACCCACTTGCTACAGGCATACACGGATTCTCTTCTTTTGCACTAAACGAAGTGACAACTCGTCTCATTTGCAAAAGGATACATGTTTATTCGGAGCAGATTATACAAAGGCTCCCCGAGCGGAATACCACAACGGTATTAAACATCTTATAATATGATGATGATAAGATGGGATGAGAGGATGATATAACTATTCTAATTACTGAAGCTAAGCTAGATTATTATACTATTATACTTTCCTTATAACTACAAAGACTTCCTAGCGAAATACACGTCTGATCCCTACGCCGTCTCGGTCTAGTCTAAGCTTGCTGAGCGTGGCGTGTTCAGCCACTAGCAATTCGGCTCAACGTGCATGGTTGGGTTTACGTGCTGGGCCCTGGTCTGTGTTGAGCACAGTTACCTATTCCTCGCCTCGTGAGCTAGGTTTCCCCGGTTCGTGGGTAACACCAGCTCAGTCGCACTGGTTGCCCTTCTTGTTGACACAAGTGTGTCCCATAATAGCTATTTATAGCGTTGGTGTCTCTCCTGTCTGGTCTCCTGTCCTATCACGTCCCCTGTCCCCTAATAAGCTATGTTTTAGCTCTCACAGAGCTTAGAGCTTACTCTCAAGTCTTTGACAATCCGGCATAACTATTTGGACGTCTCTGGAAATTCCCCCTTTTGTATGGGTACCGTCCTACCCTACCAACATGGTTGCCACGGAAACCATTATCTTGAGACTCTTGTTGTTAATACGTCTGTGCTGAATCCATACTTTTCACCCTTGGTCTGATAACTGGATTCTGGTCCTGTTTAGTGTACGCTACACAGACTATTTCCTCACTCATTAGTCTACCAATAGAACTGTTAGGATGTAGTTTTGCCCTAACTGTGACATTGTGTCTATGTCCTTTAGCTTACGTTCCTCAAAGAAATACACACTTAATCTGGCCGCGAACAAAGTAATGTTCGGAAATTTTCCGTTATCCACAAAGACACCTGTCCGTCGAATCAGCGACTGTCAATTTTCTCTGTTTTACAATTCTCGTACCTCTCCCTTCCCCGAGAGAGTTTATCAAACATGTACTCCCCCAGTACCTGGACGCTGGTGTACCCTACCGTCCTATTTACTGCGTCGACCAATCTGGAACTGTCGACCTGCGAACACACTGTGCGTTGTCCTTCGCACACACACCTGTCAATATCTTTGATTTTGAATCCTGTCTTTATCACCGACAGCGATAATGTCCAATTCTGCTGACTCGCTCTTGTCGCAAACACGTTTTTGTCCACGCGACCTTCACCTGTTCTGTTTGTGACTACTACCCAATCCCGTCACCTCACACTCTCCATTGACCTGTACCGTGTATTCTCCTGGCGCCCCCGGCTAGCTTGAGTCTTGACTCTCGTCTGTTTTTCGTGGACAAACTTGGTCAAGTAATCACCTGTTTTGCTTGTGATTTCTGCCGCGTATTTTTCCCCGCGCACTGACTAGTTTGATGGAACGAAGTCACAGATAATAACTCCTCTCTTTCAGCGAAGAGCACACAGATAAATAGAATGACAACAATGTCTATAATGCAATGGGTTTCTTGAAAGGACGAGCCATCCAGGTATCACACGACGTTCTTACTGATAAGTGCGTGAGATTGTCGTTGTCTAGGTAACGATGCTCCTGGTGTGTCAATTGAGCTATCTAACTGTCTCTTAATCCAACTCACCCCTGCAGTGCACATTCACCAGTCATGAAACAAGATTGAGTTGGCGCACATAATCTTTTAATCCTGAAAGAACACGGACAAACGGAACATGTTTATACATCCAGAAACACAATGTAAATCCACCGAATAAGTATATCCTCCTCACCCTTAATCCGCACACATCACTGCCTTCTCAGGCTTGCTTAATCTCAAATTTTTTAAGACAGTTATCCAGCTCCTATCCACAGCTGGACCTCACACATCATAACCCACACACTGGGTCTAGTCTCCGCTAGCTATCCAACCCCCTCTGGATTCAGGCCTCTATTAACTATCCAACCCCCACTGGGTTTTAGGCCTGCATTCACAACTCGGAGAATAACACAACACAGTTCTCCTTTGACTACCGACTCGTTCGGTGTCTAAATCTCAACTCCCTGAAGTCTCCTGACTTCACACACAAATACCCTGTCTCTCGCCCCATCCCCCTGGGGTCTACACTCACCCTCCCTATTATTCCTCAGGACTGGCTGTTTTTCTCATAGCCAGGTCAGTCACTTTACTGTCTCCAACTTTCATCCATTCTTTCTCATGCCCGGTCATTCAACTCACTGTCAATGACCCAAGCTTATATCACAAGGTCAGCACACACAGAAGCTCACAGATGTAGCGGCAGTCAGGTCATGGTTCAACATCAGACACAACCCCCCCCCGGGAAGGTTAACCCGGTCAACAAATGCCCGCAGAAATCGGATGTGTCGGCCTAACGGCGCAAGAACGCAGCTCTGCTGTAAACAGGCACAACGCAGTTACATCCGAAAAAAAAATCCGGATGAACGCAGAAGAAGAAGAAGAAGAAGAAGAAGAAGAAGAAGAAGAAGAAGAAGAAGAAGAAGAAGAAGACACAAACCCACAATAGCGTCTGATGTCTGCACACCTTCAACTCAACATCCCAACATCTCAACATCAGCCAAAGACCCACCACAGTGCCTGATGACTGCACATCTTCATCTCAACATCTCATCATGTCAACATCAGCGCCTGATGTCTGCACACATTCATCTCAACATCTAAACATCAGACACAGATCCACAACAGTTTCTCATGTTTGTACACCTTTATCTCAACACGACTGCCATAATGTAGTCACAACATACATGTTGACTGTGCTCTCTCTCTCTCTCTCTCTCTTTCTCTCTCTCTCTCTCTCTCCCTCTCTCTCTCCTCTCTCTCTCTCTCTCTCTCTCGCTCTCTCTCTTACTCTTTCTGACTGTCTCACCCCCTTTCTGTCTTCCTTTCACTGTCTCTCGCTTTATCTATAACTGTCTCTCTGTCTCTGGCTGTCTTTCCCTGTCTCTGTTGATGTTAGATGGGCCTGCGTAGCCAATTCTTAACGCTTTGAATATACAGCATTTTCAGAATATACAGTGGATAGGAGCAGGCTCCCTGGCGGAGGAGTTAGCAGCTTTCTCCGTTAATCCCGAATACTCTCGTGGTTGACGTGAGCGCACGAGAATTAGAAGTGGTTCGAGTCGCACCAGTGACTTATAAGAGTATGGAGACGGTCGCTCAGAAATTCGTGGCGTCCTGATGAGCGTAATCTCTCCTAAGAATCAACATACAGCTAACAGATGCTGGTGTTGACCGCAATATCCTGAAACGGGATGGAAATGCGGGAAAAAAAGTGGATAGGACTTAAACACTATCATCGTACCATTGGTTCTGTGTTAGGGATACAATCCTCGACCTCGGATGTGGGACGGTGTACAATCAGGACCACATGGTCACTGGGGTTGTTGCTTCCAGTTGCAAGCCTAAAGATGCATCCCGGAAAAGTGGGTAATGGTTATATCTGGCCAATGATGGCGATGCATCCTGTCACATGGGTAAAGGCACGGTGTTATGTTGGCTGTCGAACCAGGGGACCTAACTCGTGATGACCACCATGTACGGGAGCGATTCTGCTCCTTCGTCAACAGGACGTCGGAAGTTTCTAAAATACTGCTCGGGCACGTGATACATCCCAAGAAATACTGCTGTGGCCTCGTTGGGATCTCCTCGGGCACGTGATACATCCAGAGAAATACTGCTGTAGCCTCACTGAGATCTCCTCAGGCACGTGATGCATCATGAGGTTCTGCCACAGTGCGTGAACAGGGCGTGGCAGCTTAGCTACTAGTGCTGCGGACAAACAATGATAGTTAAGTGGTCTGTGAGTCACATATGCGTCTTACTGTGAAATAGCCACAAGTCTGTGGAATCGTGTTGAATCAGAATGGGATTGTCTGACGAGAATTGAGATGTCGGTCGAGAATGCAAGTGTCTACCTTTGGTCTCTGAACGTCTCACTGTGCTGCTTGGGGCAGTCTGGTTTCTGGAGGTACATTGCGCTAATATATACCAGCTTGGCTTAGTACCATATATTAATGTTTTATTATGCCAATTTGAATTCTGACCTCCCCATTGACAAGCGTAGTGCTTGAGATTCGTAACTCCGCCCTCTGTCTCTTTTGATATCCTTAGTATTGCTGTCAATTACTGTTTGTCCGGCCTTCAACTGTCAACAGTATTCTCTGACACGTTGCGTTTTGTTTAATGGTTCGCTTGAAGGTTGGTCAATGTATGGTAATGTATGTTAACAGAATGCTAACGGTATGCTCAATGTGTGGTAGCATATGGTAATGTATGGTCAACCGTGTGGTCAATGTGTGGTAGCGTGTGGTAATATATGGTCAACCGTGTGGTCAATTTGTGGTAGCGTATGGTAATATATGGTCAACCGTGTGGTCAATTTGTGGTAGCGTATGGTAATATATGGTCAACCGTGTGGTCAATGTGTGGTAGCGTGTGGTAATATATGGTCAACTATATGGTCAATGTGCGGTAACGTATGGTAATATATGGTCAACTATATGGTCAATGTGTGGTAGCGTATGGTAATATATGGTCAACTATATGGTCAATGTGTGGTAGCGTATGGTAATATATGGTCAACTATATGGTCAATGTCTGGTAGCGTATGGTAATATATGGTCAACTATATGGTCAATGTGTGGTAACCATCCATCATGTGCCATGCCGATAAGCGTGGGCGGTCATGACTCGCAATCTCACTTAACTCGCAGAGTCGAGGATCAGCTCCATGTTTCTTTCTCGACCATGCCACGTGGCCAAGCCATCCAGGTATTTACTTCTTGGTCTTCCCCTTGGTCTCTTCCCCTCGATCTTGCCAGTTGATGGGTGGGTCGGTGATGTGTGGGTGTGAGTGGTTGATGGATGATACGTGAGTGGGTGGATGTGTGTGTGGGATGAGTGTATGGGTGGGGGATGTGTGTGTGAGTGGGAAGGCAGATGTGTGTGGGTGGGGTATATGTGGGTGATGGGGTGTGTGTGGGTGGTTGGTGTGTGTTTTTGGATGAGGAATGTGTTGATGGATGAGGATGTGTGTATGGGTGGGGAGATGTGTGTGTGTGTGTGTGTGTGGATGGTGAGATGTGTAGTTAAGGGATGTGTGATTGGGGTTTGGAGATTGGGGTGGGATGGTTGGCGAGTGGGTGGGTGGAGGATGTGTGGGAGAGTGAGTGTGTGTAGGCTGGGGTGGGAGGGGATGTGTGTGTGTGGGGGTGGGGGAGATTGTGTGGTGGGTGATATGTGTGCAAGTGGGGGATGTGTGGGTGGGTGCGGGTTTTGTGTGTGGGTAAGTCTAGGATATGTGAGTTGGCAGGAGTATTTTTTGTGTGTGGGTGTTGGAAATGTGGCTGAGGGATGTGTGTTTGGTTGAGTGTTTGAGGGTGTGTGGGTGGGTGGTGGAGGATATGTGGATGGGTGAGTGTTGGTAGGTTATGATGTGTAGGATGGGTTATGGGTGTAAGATGTGTGCGTGTGGGTGGGGAGATGTGTGAAGGTGGGGGATTTGTGGGTGGGTATGGATGGGTGGTTGCATGCATGTGTGCCTGGTTGTGTGGGTGGGTGGGGGATGTGTGGTGGGGGATGTGTGGTGGGTGGGAGATGTGTGTGTGTGGGTAGGGAGATGATGTATGTAGGGATGTGTTTTGGATGTGTGGGTTGGGGGATTGGTGGATGGATGGGGTCATGTATGTGCCTGTGGGTATGTGTGTGGGTGGGTGGTGGATGTGTGTGTGTGGGAGACACGCGGATGGATAGGGGATGGGTGGGTGGGTGGGGGATTTGTCTCATTACATGGTAACATGCATTGTTTATGCTTTCAACATTCCTTTGACAATGTTTTTTTTCCTATGTGAATGCACTATGCACTGATGAACGAAAGATGAGTGATTGGAAGGGCCGCATGTAAGACGGGCCTGCGTGCCCAATTTGCTACCCTTCGAAAATAAAGTTTGTTCGTTCGTTCGTTCGTTCGTTCGTTCGCAAAGTTCTCCAAGTCATTTCTTCTCATAACATGCCCACAAATTTTGGCTATCTACGTCTAATGTCTCTAATAAGTTTACGATCTTCATTTGTTTCTTGAAGAACTTGGTCATTGGTTTTTCTGTCTGTCCAAGGTATTCTTTGCATTTTCCTCGGAAACCACATTTCCACAGCTATCAGGTGTTTCAACTTGACTGTTCATTATCCACGCTTTACATCCATACAAAAATACAGGTTCTATGTAGAACTTCAACTCTTTTTCTCGTTTCAATTGAAATAATTTTATTGGTCAGAATGTTTTTCATATTGCAAAAGGCTATCTTCGTATTGGTTATTCTTGTTCTAATCTCTTCAAGGCATCTCCCTTCAGATGTTATGACTGTTCCGAGATAACTGTACTGATTAACTTGCTTAAGAATATGCCCATTTACTCGTATATCACATTGTGGTATTTCCTTCTTCCCAGTGACGACCATAATCTGTGTCTTCCTAATATTCAGTTCTAACTCAAGTTGTTCACTGTGTGCAACAACCACATCTACTAAATGCCGCAGGTCGTGTTCATTGTCTGCAATCAAGACTGTATCATCTGCATATCTAATGTTATTGATGCATCGTCCCCCAATGTTGATTCCTTCCATATCTTCTATATTTCTGAACGTATTTGTACAGGGGGGAAAATATCTGGAGACATTACACATCATTGTCTCACGCCTCTTTTAATAGACTGATATCTGCCTACATCATTATCAATTCTGATGACAGCTTGTTGTTTACAATATATGGTTTTTACAAGTCTAAGGTCTTTTACATCAATTTGTAGATCTTCAAGCATCCTTATCATGTTGACATGTCTCACTTTATCGAAAGCCTTTATTTGGTCAATAAAGCAAAGATATAAATCTATGTTTACTTTTATAGAACGTTCAATTACTGTTCTCGGTACATACACAGCATTTACTGTACCCTTGCCTTCTATAAACCCACATTGTTCTTCTCCTATTTCGGGTTGTATTTTCTTCCTAACACTTTGCATGATAATTCTCAGCAAAATCTTTGTGATGTGGCTCATTATACTAATTGTTCTATGTTGATCACATTCCAAGGCTCCCGATTTCGTCGGGGTTGCAATAAACATAGAATTACATAATTCAGGAGGTATATTTCCAGCATCATATATTGCGTTCAGCAGTCAGCTTGGTCTGTTCCGTATTCTTCTAAGGCATTGATCATTTCTATTGTGATGTTATCTTTACCCGGGGTTTTGCCCGTTTTCATAGGGTTAAGAGCATTTTGAACTTCCATCTTCAAAATTGATGGAAGTGGAAATTCAGCAATTAATTCAGGAAAATTCTCGCCCGGGTGATGTGATTATCTACACAGATGGGTCGGTGTTGAGAGGTAGGAGAAGTGCTTGGGGGTTCTTGGCAAAAACTAATGGTCGGCGTTTGGTGCAGGAGAGCCTGGCGTATGATGACACTACATCTAGCTTAAGAATGGAGGTGGAGGCGGTCAGTGCAGCTTTCCGCTGGATAGAAAACACGATACATACACATATTGTGATTGTAACTGACTCAGAAAGCATGCTGAGAAGGGTGAGAACAGGCAAGCTTCGTGCAGAGTGGCTTGCTTCGCTTCGGAGGTCACGGGTAGCAAGCATCACCTGGATCTTTTCTCCTGGGCATGCCGGTGTGCTGGGGAATGAACAGGCGGACAGATTGGCTGGCTCGGCAGAACTTGGTGGAGTATTGATGCATGACAAGGCAGATGTGGTTGCGGCTTTGTGGGAGCACGTGTACACCTCGGAGGAGCAAATGGATCACCATAGTCTGGTTAGAATGAGGCAGCGAGGAGTGACGAGGGGATCTGGCCGACGCTCGACGCTCAGAGGAAAGGCGAGACGGACATATAATCAGATTGCTACTGGAACTATTAGTGTTGGAACTCTTCGCTGGTTGCTGAGGATGGGGACGGAGCGCTTATGGGAATGTCCCGAATGCTGTGATGTCGGTTCCTAGATCAATCAATCAATCAATCAATTGATGGTCCTTCATTACTATTCCGAAGATCATACTGTTCTTCTCTTGTATCAAGGAAGGTCGTAACAACCCCCCCCCCCCCCCCCCCAAAAAAAAATAAATTGATTCATTTGGTTTTATCCGGATTTGAGATTTAAGCATGAGCACAACCCACTACTGGCAACGCTTATCGTATTCCGGCACGAACCTAAAGCCTTGTCCTCGTCCTCAATAAATCTCAAATCTCGAAAAAACCAAATAAATCAATTTGATTATTGCTCGCTGGACTTTAGGCGGCCTGGTGTGCCTTGCCAGTCGAGAAGACCTGATCATTCGGGCCACATCGATTGACAGATGTCAGTCGCGTAGATCGGGCAAATTTTATGCTATAGCCTACGATGGGTGACTTTGAAATATTCTGTTGTGATAATTTGGTCGCGTCAAGCGCTTGCCGCGTGGTTTAGTGGTTACATACCCGCCAGTGATCCGGGGTTTGATCCCGGGTCCAGTCAAGGATATGCACTACTGATGAGCTAAAACGAGAGTGGAACTCGAGCCTAGTGCTTCTACATTGACGTGGACAAGGCCTTGGGTTCATACCGAAATACGATCAGCGTTGCCAGTAGTGGGTTGTGCTCTATGTTTAAAACAAAGTTGTCTTCATCATTGAGACATGGCCTAAAATTTGACTTGCATCACAAATATGGGCTTAATTGTTTGTCCATAAGTTAATTAGTAGTTAAAGGAAAACACAGCCACTCTCATCTCATCTCATCATGTTCCTCGTGTACCTTGAGGTGTCGAGGTGAAGCATAAACTTCGTGAGAGTGCCCGGTTATGGGCTTCGTATATCGACATTCCCATGGATTCTGCTATTCCATCCATCCAACGTTTACGTGGTCGGCCTCTTCCTCTGTTTCCATCTGGTCTGTACATCATTGCTTGTTGTGGCATGCTGTTAACTGGTAACCTACTATAACAGAGTGGCTCTGTTAAAGGGCTTAGATGGCATGGCGTGCAAAGGGAAAAGGGTCTAGTAGGTGATGCACGCGTGAGCACCCCGTAGTTAAGTAACTAGGAACGCTCACGCGCAGACGTGGAGGCAGGGAACGTATTAGTTACCACCAAGATCTCAGGCTAGCAGGACGTGGGTCTACATCTATGCAAAATGTTACGTTTTTGATATGAAGATGTCTCCTGCAATAAACTTAGACAGTATCTACTGCTTGGCCTCTGCGTTCGTTCAGTTGCATTCGTGTCCCGTTGCTCTGTTATAGGACACGAAATGGTGCCGTGACATCAGACTTCAAACCTGGGTTGTTGAAAAGAAAACGTGAAGAAAACGTAAAGAAGTATACGGCACAGTTGGAGACGTTTATTGAACACGCCTTGAAAATGGATTCCGTTGCTACAACATTGTCGTTGTGTATGAGACTCACAACAGCCGCAAGCCCACCCAGGGGTGGTTGTTTGTGATTTCTCAGGCCGAATCGTTCGTGATACAGTCTCTGTGAGTGTCAAGAGGTTGACCAACGCCGCTGCCTCTGCACTGTCGTTTCGTTTTGAGAGGCTGACCAACGCAGCTGCTCTGCACTGTCGTTTGTTTTGAGAGGCTGACCAACGCCGTTGCTCTGCCACTGTCGTTTGTTTTGAGAATGTTGACAACGCCGCTGCTCTGATCACTATCGTTCATTGCTGATTTCGAGAGGGCTAACCAGGGCCTGATGATTGCTGTCGTTCATTTGCTATTTCGAGAGGCTAACCAGGGCCGATGATTGCTGTCGTTCATTGCTGATTTCGAGAGGCTAACCAGGGCCGATGTATCGCTGTCGTTCATTGCATTGCTGATTTCGAGAGGCTAACCAAGGCCGCTGATCGCTGTCGTTCATTGCTGACTTCGAGAGGCTTTAACATAGCAGTCGTGCATTACTGATCCTTGTGAGGCTTCCTGTCGAGGAAGTGCCGTTCTCTGATCCTTGTGAAACCTGCTCTCGAAGACGTGATGCTGCTCTGATCAAGACACCTACGATCTAGACTCGAAACTGAACTGTTAACGTAACAGAAGCATGAACAATTTCCAAAGGAAAGTATTAAACAATAATTAATTAATTAATTAAGTAAATTTCTGTAGAAGTGGAGTTTAACATATAAATTATAATATTGTATTATAGTATTAAGTTAGAATGGAACAGCAAGACGTGTCATTGGGGCAGGTATTGAATGGGGTAGGGAGAGCCATATCTAAGTTGGACACAGCCTTGAAACAACAGAGCATAGGTATTGATATTGAGAAATTCAGTGGTCAGGCAAGGTATTTCAAAAAATGGATTGTAGCCATCGAGAAACACGCTTTTTTGGTAGGAGCCACAGATGAAGAGAAGAAAAAATTTGCTTACCAGACAAGTGTAACGCCAGTGTCGGACCACATTAGGAGAAAATTAGAAGCAGGAATAGATGAGACTTGGGAACATTTTAAAGATGATTTAGCACATAAATACGCAGAGATCACAGATCCCCAACACGCATTTTCAGTATTGAGACAGTCTAGACAAGACAATGGAGAAAGCGTTCAGTTGTATAGTGATAGGCTAATTAATCTAGCTGAAGAGGCGTTTCTAGGACAGAATGTACAAGGTGAAGAGGTAGAAAGAATGCTGGTTGGAATATTCGTGGATGGAATAAAGTCGGATAGACTGAAATTCAAGCTAATGAGGAAAAATCCAGCTAGGTTATCACAGGCTGTGGATATAGCCATACAAGAAGAAAGTTTGAGAAGGAGATTTAGATTAAGGGTAGGAAGAGAAATAGGAAGCAATAGAGAAGACAGAATGGAGGAACCTATGGAAATAGGACAAGCAAGGTATGGATGGAGAAGAAGAGGAGAAATACAGACACTGCAGGGAAATAATGAAAGTACTCACGATAGAGAAAGACAGATGAGAAATCCTATAAGAGAGACAGTAGGTGGTACAAATATGGTCTGTTGGAATTGTGGACAGAGGGGACACAGTTATAAATTTTGTGGCAACAGACGTGTTCAGGCTAATACACAGAATAGAAATGTTAACAGCAGAACAAGTAGAAATTTTGAAGACAGGCAGAGAAATTTTGCAAGATCAGGAGGTCAGGGAAACTGGCGTCCCACTTACTGAATAGGGTCCGCAGTGGGGGGGGAACAAAAAGGTCCCAAGAATTAGTGAATACGTCAATTACCCAAATAACAAGAACACGAGAAAAAGAGAATATAGAGAATGGCCTCAAATTAGAGAGATAAAACAGTTCTCAGTGAATATGACGGATCCGAGTTCATGCATAATAGAAATAGGAAAATTTAGAATTAGAACATTGATTGATTCGGGAGCTCAAGTCAGCGTGATCAAGGAAAATTTTTTATACCGCATATTAAAGAATTTCAAAATATTCAGGAATCAGGACACCCTTCACTCTGTTACCGGACAAAATTTAGAGGTGGTCGGTCAAACAATGATAAATTTCAAATTAGGAGGAATTAATGTAAGACACCTTTTCCATGTAGTCAGAGATTTAAATAGGAACATGATTTTAGGTAGAGATTTCTTAGTGAAAAATGGGGTAAGACTTTTTTTTGATTTACGTAAGTTAAAGTTTCAAAATGTTTATGTTGATTTGGAGGAAGATATGCACGTATCGGCAATAGTCAGAGTAAAAACGTCCATGACCTTAAAACCACAAACTGTCAATCTGATACAGGCAAAAATGAAAAATAATCCGTATTTTTCAATAGGACAAACAGTTAGAATAACGGAGTTGGAAAGAGAGATAATAGACGAACCTGGTCTAGAGGTCCCAGATGGAATAATGACATTAGACAAACACTTTAGTTTTCCAGTGATGGTTATTAACAACACAGGGAAGGAGATTAAATTATACAGAGGATGTGTAATTGCTAAAATAGCAAATGATCCTAACACCGTATTAACAACCGGAAGAGAAGAAATGTCAAGAAGTAAGTATCTAGAAACTCCCACTAACAGAAACAATATCAGAAATAGACGTAGAGGAAGCTGGAATGTACAGAATGATGAATTGATCCATGCATTCAGAGAACATCCATCTCAAATACATTCAGTAGACAAAACAACGTCACTCTTGAAGAGAGAACAAGAATTATTATCACAGTTAAAAGCTTCACCAGAGAATAAGGAAATATTAGAAAAACTAGTAAAAGAGAACCAAGATGTTTTTGCGGTTAACGACTTAGAACTGGGGAAGACCAAAACAGTTACTATGGAAATAGACACTGGAAATCACCCACCAATTAGTTTGAAACCGTATAGAACTCCTTTAAGGAATAGAGAAATTGTAGAAAAAGCAATCGAGGATATGCTAAAAGCAGGAATAATAACAAGATAAAAGTCAGAGTGGTCATCTCCGATAGTTATTGTGACCAAAGCCGACGGCTCACACCGGTTCTGCTGCGACTATAGAGCGCTAAACAAGATCACCAAAAATGTAGCATATCCATTACCAGTAATTGATGACATTTTGGGATTACTTAATGGTTCTACTTTTTTCACTACACTGGATGCTAGGTCGGGATTTTGGTGCATCCCCATGTCGCCAGATGCTCAGAAGAAAAGTGCTTTCTGTACTCACGTGGGTTCTTATGAATTTTTACGTATGCCATTTGGGGTCAAGACAGCCCCTTCTCATTATATGTTATTAATTAATCAAGTATTAGAAGGGATGCAAAAATTCGCATTGGCATACATAGATGACATTTTGATCTATACATCAGGAGACGTACAAGACCACCTAAAACATGTAAAATTAGTCTTTGACAGGCTAAGACTACACGAAGTTAAACTGAAATTGAGTAAGTGTGAATTTTTGAAAACGGAAACCAAATACTTGGGTTACATCATTGATAGAGAAGGAATCAATCCTGATCAAAACAAAGTAAAGGTCATTAAAGAATTACCGTCCCCGACCAACGTGAGAGAGGTAAGAGCTTTTATCGGGTTATGTGGGTATTATCGACGGTTCATCCCGAACTTTGCACAAATCGCGGAACCCATCACAAACCTAACTTGCAAATATGCAAGATTTAAGTGGAATGAGGATTGTCAAAGAGCATTTGATTTTCTAAAAAATAGTTTAACAGTGGTTCCATTATTGGCACATCCAGATTTAAACAAACAATTAATTCCTATATACAGACGCTTCAGATAATGCCATAGGAGCATGCCTAACTCAACCATATGACGGTGAAAACTCAGGAATACCAGGAGTTAAGAATGAAAGACCGATTTACTTCCTTTCACACAAACTTAGTAGATCGCAGAAGAAATGGTCGACAGTGGAAAAAGAGGCTTATGCTATACACTACGCCTTACAAAAATTGAATTATTACCTACATAACGCCAATTTCATTATTAAAACTGATCACATGCCATTAAAATCTTTGTTAGAAGCTCCAGTACAGAATAGGAAAATACAAACGTGGGCGCTAAATTTACAAGGCTATAACGCAAAAGTGGAATATATATCAGGTAAGGAAAATACATGCGCTGATTTATTATCCAGAATCCCATATCCGGAGATGTCTGAAACTACTGAAGATGAGGGTGAACCAGAGATAGACGACCGAAACTGGCAAGTAAATATACTAGATTCTGCCAAATTAAATAGAGAAGTTTTTGGAAGTTCACAGACAGAACAAGATTCTGAACCAATAGCGGAAGAACCACGGTTGGTACATTTTAATATGAAAGAAGAACAAGAAATGGACCCAAAAGTAATAGAAATAAAACAGAAGTTGAAAGAAACAGGTGAAAACAGTTTCAAAAAGAACTTTGTAGAATTACAGGAAGACAAACAGTTATATTATGTGAATGAAAGAAGTGAAGATAGCGTATTGAGAAAATACATTCCGAAACATTTAGAAATTGAAATTTTGAAGGCATATCATGATGAAAATGGTCATCTCGGTCGTGACAAATTATTCCAAACTCTCAAGAATAAATATTACTGGCCAAATTTATTTAAGAGTATTTGTAAATATGTTGACGCATGTGAGAAATGTAGGATAAGAAATATGAAAGTAATCAAATGTCCCTTACAAGAAACTGATATCCCTCAGTTTCCCATGCAGAAAATAAGCTTGGATATTTCAGGTCCTCATCCCAGAACACTCTCGGGGAATATCTATTTACTACATATAGTGGATTGCTATAGTTTGTGGACAGAAGTTTATCCTATCCCGGATAAGAGTGCTGATTCCATTATCACCATCTTCCTACAAGAGTATATACCACGATTTAGTTGTCCCCAGACAATCCTTACAGATAATGGAAAAGAATTCGTGAACAAGAAGTTTGAGAAATTACTACAAGATCTGAATATTGTCCACATAAAAACTTCTTATTATAGACCTTCCTCAAATGCGAAAAATGAGAGACAACATCAGTCAGTCAGTTATCAGTTATCAGTTGGGGTATCTTCGTTGCACTCCGGACATGTCCATAGGTGCTCAGATCCTCCCCCCCCAGCATATGCATCAGCGTCCGGTGGCTAATAGTGCCAGTTCTGTGTTGGTTGGCGAGGCACTTTGTTTTCCCGATGTACCTCTCGCGTCTGGCTGTGCCGATTCTTACTCTCAGGTCTTTCATTCTGGACAGCGATGTGGAATCATTGACGTCAAAGTCCTCTGTTCTCGCCATATCTATAAGGACGTTAATAACATCGGCACGATCCATGGGCTGGCCATCTACAAGGGGTGCAGAGCCAGCCAATTTGTCAGCTCGTTCATTTCCCTCGACTCCCGCATGTCCCGGGACGAAGATGAAGGTAACTTTACGGACAACAGACTTCCGCAGCGATTCAGTCCACTGTCGACGTACAGATCCAGCTTCGACATTCTGAATCATGCTCATTGAATCACTTAGTACACACACGTTGGTATAATGCTGTGACTCCAGCCATATGAAAGCCTGTGTAACTGCTATCACCTCCATCGTCATGCTGCTCGTGGTCATAGAGTGGGCACCACTGGATTCTTGAACGGTTCGGCCAGCTGAACGGGCTGTAAATGCCCACTCACTTCTCTGCTGCTTTACCACAGATCCATCTGTATAGATGAGCACTTCAGGGCTATCTGAGTGTTCATAGATGAGCGCGTTAACCTCTGCATTGACAGCGGCGGGGTTCTGCTCTCTGCACCGTCTGTCGAGTGTGATAATGCAGGAGAAAGTGAACTTAAAAGCTGGAGGTACCGGCACCCATTCCTTGCCGGGGATGATACTGGTAAGACTGCAGACCTGTCTGACGACATCTTCCGCCCGACCCATCCATGATTTGCCCCTCTTTAGCCTGTCACCCTTTTCTCTGAATATAGCGTCATGCAGAGGGTGAGACAACATAGGACACTATACAATATACTAGCAAAAAATATAGAGGAACATGATAGGACTGGGACTTGTACTTGGGACCTGCATTAGGAGCGATACGAACTCACCAAAATGAGGGTACAGGTTTTTCACCATTTTATTTGTTACACGGAAGAGAACCTGTACTGCCAATTGACAATTTGCTAAAACCTAGACGAAAATATATGGGGGAAGATTTTCAGGAAATGATTTTACAAGAAATGCATAAAGCACATGTAATGTTGAAAAACAATGTAATCAAAGCTAGAGAAAGACAGAAAAGTATGCAGATAGAAACACACAACTACAAGAATTTAAAGTAGGCGATAGAGTTTACTATAAAAAACATAGAAGAAATTCAAAATTTGATAGTTATTGGGTTCCAGGGTATTATATTCTAGAAAAATTAGGCCCAGTTTCATATAAGATTAAGAACCAAATCACGGGGCACCTGGCACGTTCACATGTGGAACACCTGAGACGAGATGAAGAAGACAAGAAAAGTGATAATAACTATTCAGAAGGGTTTTATTCAGACGGACAACTCGTCAGACGAGTTAAATATGTGATACCTCCGGAACCTGAAAAGGTCCTTGTACCAGAACAAACAATAACACCACCATTACATGATGTGATGGGTGAACAATCGGAGACAATACCAAAAACTTTTATGAGTGAGGAAAACGAGGGGTATGATAGCTACAGACCCGATAGCGTTGAGTCTATGGAAGAAGTAAACGCTCCGTATAAGAATACTAGACAAGCAGTGAAAAGAAGACTAGATAGACAAAGAGAAAGAGAAATTAAAAGACAAAAAAGAATTAGGGAAGGTTCATCAAGTGACGAAGATATCCCAGTTTTAGAAAGGTTATTAAGAAATCAGGATAAACAGATTAGGTTGGATATTGAACGGAAAAAATTGGAAGCTAGTAACGCAAATACAGAAGAACAAGAAATGGATAAAAAATCAGACACTGATGAAAATAGTAGTATGAAGGAAGACATTATAAGTTCTCGTCAAGAAAATGAAGACATTGATATAGAGATGGCACTTATAGAAAAAAAATCTAGCATTACTGAGGAAGTGGAGGTATGGCAAATAGATTTATAGGAAATTGTGCAGATAGCAGGAAAGAATGTTTTTTTGATTTAAGAATGATTTAAAATGTGAGACCTATGTATTGAGGTTAGAAGACAAATCATTTTATACCACTGTGTTTGATGAAATACAGTAGATGTAAATTACAGATGAATGTGGTAATTAGAACAGGTTGGTTGATAGCCTGGTTATGACTTATTGTGTTTTTCTTTAGCGAGTAGACAATTGGTTATTAGTCCAAAAATAGGTTTTAATTGAATGTGATTTTTCGATGCATCATGTATATTATGTTATATTATTTTGATTGAGGTGTTTCCTTGACTTGGTTCTGTAAAATGATTGCCATTTTATTCTGTATGTGGGGATAAACATTGCGTAGAAAATGTTGGGGGGAAAGATACCCTGTTTTGATTTCTATTGCTCATGATTGTGGTTTTCATTTGAATTGCCTTGTTTAATATTCGATCAGTTGTTTTGACTTATAATTATTAGACAGTTATTATTTTGCTATTTATGATTAAGTTTGATAAAAAGTTGGTTTAGATTAGGGCTAATGGAAAAAGTAATAGGACACTACATTCAGATAAAGAGAGACATATTCGCCTTGGTGGAAGTGGGTTCAGTAAACTGAAACACATATTCAGTAAGTGTCGTAAGCTTAGAGGGTAGAAGTTGATAAAGAGTCAATTTCGTAATGGTTTGGGAGATGGCTAATAGATATTTGAAAAATATAAGTGCTGCGTTAATAGAAACACATAGATTGAATGCCATGCTTGGATGTGGGGGTTGTAATAGGTGCTGCGCTAGTCAGCGTTAATAGAAACACATGGATTGAAGGCCATGTTTGGATGTGGGGGTTGTAATAGGTGCTGCGCTAGTCAGCGTTAATAGAAACACATGGATTGAAGGCCATGTTTGGATTGTGGGGGAGATTGGTTTAACTCAAAAAGGGGGCTGTGGTTATCAGCATTAAACATATGTCAGCACAGTATTTGTAAGTATGTTCATAGTAAATGAACATTGTCAATATTAATTAGGGACGCTGTGGTTACAGCATGAAATAAGTAGAAGTAGAAATTATGTTCATAATATATGAACAGTAAAAAATTTCTTGAACATGGATCGAAAGCCATGGAGGTTTGGGAAGGTGTGTTATAAATAAAGGATACTGATATAGTATAGACAAGGGGGAAGGTACAGTCATAAAGTCATATTTTACTGGCTGTTGTTGGCAGCACAAATGATACAGGTCAGAGAGTAGAATAATATTTTTAATCTTGAGAGTATAAAGAGAGTTTTAGATCGACGTAATTTTAACAAGAATATTTACTATGAACAAAATTGAAGAACATATCATTTTCATGGATTATATGATTCGTTTTTTGTTGTTGAAAACTTTATTTTATAAAGTCTTGTGAGTGCAAGGGAGGATAAATGTGACTACCTCTTACTATCTTCTTGGTGCGTGTCACAAAATGAAACCGTGTGTTTATCCGGTTGATTATTACAGAGGATTTTCGGATTAAGCGGACGATCGACCAGCGACATCTATTTGTACTAACAGAGTAAACACAGTTGTACAGGTTACATCGTGTCAGCCCATAAACACATTTGGTGGTGAGGGAGAAGGATATGGAATGGTGCCGTTTGTCATCTATACTGCCGGACATCAGACGGAAATGGCTGCTGGGATTGTCACCACGGAACAGAAGAGTGACAAGTTTGTCAACATTTGAATGCAGATGGAAGCCGTGAGATCACAGGGGCAGATGTAAAACGGAAGTACCTAGTACGGAAAACAGTGCATCTGTCAATTCTTGGTTTCCGGAACATCAAGATGATTGGCAGCTTGGTATCGAAACTCTTTGTTGGGAGTTTACAGAAACTAGCTGGCTTGTTTTGAGAATCTAGGCAATTACTGACAACTTTGACAGGATTTAAGCCAGGAAAATAGTTCTTGACAGGGGATGATTTGCCACTGTGCCACCTGTGTGGGGGAGTAAAGGATAACGTCACGTGGACAACTTTGGTAGTTTGCCATATAAACTCGAGTTGAGATCAACTAGGGTGGACTTGAATAATGCTCTAGACAGAGTGCAGGGCACTGCAGTGCCAGTGGAAATAATATCTACCGTGTGTTAATTAGTGACTTAATTTTACACGTGCCTATATGGCAGATGTAGATATGATTTATAGGACTGCAGTAGTGCCATTTAAGGTATAACTTATTATAATATATTCGTTATAATTACTTATAGGCATGTAGCCTTGTTAAACTATAGTGTGATGATTAGCACTGTTAGTGGAAACTAGCTAGAGTAGTGAAGTGATACTTGGCTCTGTTAGCTAGAATAGATTAGTGAAGTGTTGATAAGCTTTACTAGTTGAGTAATGAAGGATAATTGGGATCTTCCCGTAGGTGTCCCTGGTGGGCGGGGTTCCGCATTCTGTTTGCTGATATTTTTTCTTTGTCATAGCCTGATTCGACTCTAGGTGGGTAGCTAATCTGCTCTATGACTAAGTCTAGTTAGCTAAAGATCATTAAGCAAGGTGATAGGCTTACACTCAGCCGAAGGGATCAGTGACTAGTACTATCACCAGATGTGTTGTTTCTATCCTAGGTTCCCTACCAGATCCAAGGAAACTCTACAAGTTTTGGGAAAGAATTAAAAAACCCATTCTGAAGAACACCAGTTCAAGAGTCAATAAAGTTGCATACAGAAACGTAACTTACGCTAGAAGGAAATTGATTCATCAAAGAGAGTGATGCATACTGATGCACCACACAGCATCAGACAGTAGTAACGAACCGAGAACCGGCTAAGAGTACCTAGTGTTAGTACAGTAACAATTAACATTAGTAATTAGCACTTATGGACTGAATGGTTCGATGTGCAACGAGGATGATCTGTCGACTAACTAACTAACTAACTAACTGCGTACACACTGCAAAAGACTTGTGCAGTTTGTTTAGGAACATTAGGAACGGACATTGTGTAGAGTGCAACCGGTCCCTGATTAACTCTTAATACCACCGGTGTCTATTTCGGATGTTCATGAAATTGGATTACCAGAGGTCTACAGAGGCAAAGCATTATCCGGCAAGATGGTTCCGGCAACGGGTGAGACGTACTTGTTCTGACGTAACGTGCTGTGGTCTATCTTTGCTGTGATCAGCTGACTGAGTTGATGTCTGAGAGACAGAGTCTACACACTTTATAGAACACGTCACACATTTTCTTCGCATACACGTCTCATACACGTTACACTTTTATTTTAATAAATTAATCTTTATTAATTTCTAGAAGCAAGAGTTGTTGAGTATGTTGCGTTGGGGAAGTATGAGAAGGGGGCATAGTACGACAGTGTGAGAGTGATAGGAAAAGGTGTCCATAGGCTGATGGAGTGTGTTGGACGGAAGCTGGTGGATTCTCCAGAATATTGAGGGGGAAAAAAATAATATTATAATGTGGGTGTCGGATCTCCTCACTCCAGGGACGACACTTTAAAGGAGGACACGACATTATTGGGGGCTCGTAACGGATCTTTGGACAGGGGATCTCTCGTAAACGTGATCTTTGGACAGCGGGATCTCTCGTAAACGTGATCTTTGGACAGCGGGATCTCTCGTAAACGTGATCTTTGGACAGCGGGATCTCTCGTAAACGGGATCCTTGGACAGCGGGATCTCCCGTAAACGGAATCCTTGGACAGCGAGATCTCCTGCAAGCAGGAACGTTTGACAGGGGGATCTTCTGACAACGGGGTCCTTTGACACGGGATCCTTAGTTATAAGAGGGAGATATCAGTTTGGAGAATCCAGCTAGAGTGAATGTGGATAGGGGTTAGGACTAATATCTTACCTGTTCACACTTCACACGTCTGCATAGGTCTGTGGTCCTGATTCTACTCTTGTCACTGAGTGAATGTACTGTGTGTGGTAATATCTAGATTTATAGTACTTGTTCATATATCGGTATAGTAATTTGCAGTTATATTGTACTAGACCTGCTAGCTTACCTCTCTGTATAATGGCCACCCCTAAACTTAGCACGTTAGAATTAAAGGCAAGGGGGGAAGAAATGGGATTGGCTGGGTCTTCTCTAACGGATTACATACAGGAAGTGGAGAGAGAGTATCGTCAAGCGGAACGGGAAGAGCGAAAGGCCGAGTTGGAATTGAGAAGGGAAGCTGAGCAAGCAGCTAGGAAATTTGAAGCTGAGCAAGCAGCTAGGAAATTAGAAGCTGAACAGGAAGCACAGAAAAGGGAGCACGAGTACCGGATGAGGGAACTCGAGTTGAAGAGTCAATCTAATGGAGAAACTGAGGGAGCAGTTGGAGGTTCCTCCATCCCAGGATCAACACCAGTAGGTGGACATGGGTACCATGCTATGAAGTTTCCTTTAGCGGTCTACGAGGAGGACAAAGAGAAGATTGACCAATACCTTCAACGCTTCGAGGCTATGTCAGTTGCTATGGGTCTGGAGCGTAACAAATGGAATCTTAAGCTATCCCAGGGATTACGCGGGACGGGATACGAGGTTTATACTCGCCTGCCACCAGGACATGAGAACAATTATGATGAGTTAAAGACGGCTCTGCTGAAACGATTCGAGGTTACGCCACATACCTACCGGAAAAAATTTCGAGCAGCGAAACGAGAACCGGGAGAGTTGTTTGCCGCCTACAGTTTGCGTCTTAAATCTTATCTCCATAAGTGGATGGATTTGGCTGGGTTCGCACATGACTATGAGAGTCTGGAAGAGCTCATGGTGGTCGACCAGCTGAAGAAGCAAATGTCTAAACCTCTCAGGACGTTCCTGGGAGAACAAGGAGCGGAACGTATTGACCTCGTGAATAAATTAGCAGAACGGTTCGTCGAGGTACATGGGGAGGCAGGGGAAAACCTTTCCACCAACACCAAAAGTCAAGAGAAACATGACAAGAAGAAAGCCAAAAACTCAGGAACCAAAAAGTGGGAACCTTATGTGCAAAAATCAGAGGATAGTTCAGAGAAGAAGAAGGAGGGAAGCAAGAGCACTTCAAGCTCTACACCTAAACGACCGTGGTCGGAGAAGTGGTGTTCAATTTGTAAGTCACCCTCTCACAATACGAGGGACTGCAAATCGAAGGCTAAGAACCCTCACTTTGCAGCATGTCAAGTGACTTCCAAGGAGGTTGTCACGGAAAATGCCAAGGTCAACAAGGAAGCTCGCCACCAGGAGAGCTCATTCAAGTCCGACAATAGAAAATCTAGGACAGGGAAATGGTGCAACCAATGTCAGTCAAACACGCACAATGCTATTGACTGCAGGGGAAAGTCAGGAGACACTCAATTCGTCGTGTGCTCAGGGAAACCTAAGGTGGAGCCCACCGAACAGGTCGAGGCCGAGGAAGAGACTCCAGACCAGGAAAAACCACCTGTAGTGGAATTGGTAGAGGTTAACGGTCGTCAAGTGGAGTGTTTATACGACACAGGACTGGACGGGGAGGCCGTGATTTCTGCGGATCTAGGTACATCCAGAACAATTCACAGGTGAAACCTTGGATATACAGCCTGCACAGAAGAGTGCTGTAGTCATGAAGTTGCCCATTGCTAATGTGGAGATTCGGTCAAGGTACGTCACCGGCACCATCAAGGCCGCTGTATTGACCGATCCCATTTTTCCAGTCATCCTAGGTTGCCGGTATGTCTTTCTGGGAATGCCCAGGGAGCCAATTCCATATGGGAGCAATGCAGACTCGCTCTCAGACGAAAACGGAAGAGGCAGACGCAATTGTGACTAACCCAATGCCGGGGGAGCTACGAACTGCCCAGAGTGAGGATGATACTTTACGTCCTTGCTACAAAAAGCTGCAGAAAAGTGCTGATCCACCAGGACGGGGGCAGTACTACATGAAGAATAGGATACTCTACAGGAGAGCAGGAAGGGGAGACAACCTATACGGTCAGTTGGTCGTCCCGAAAGCTCATCGGTCCCAGATTCTTCATATGGGGCATACCATCTCCTTTAGTGGACACATGGGTATTGCCGCCACCATGCAGCGGATTTCCTGCCACTACTATTGGCCGGGAATGACAGATGATGTGCGTCGGTATGTGAAGTCATGCCCTGAGTGCCAGAGGGTGGCACCGAAACACTGGACAGCACCGGTGATGTTGGGTGAGATGCCCATCATGAACTCTCCTTTCGAGAGGGTAGCCATCGATATCGTGGGTCCACTTCCCAGGACTAGGAAGAGGAACATGTATATACTCACAATGGTGGATTGCTGTACAATGTGGGGTGAGGCTATACCGTTGACCACGATTGACTCGAAAAGAGTGGCGGACGCACTGATGGAGGCCTTTACCAGATTAGGCTTTCCGGATCAAATTCTGACGGACAATGGATCTCAGTTTTGTGGAAAACTCATGGAGGAGGTATTTAGGGTGTTTCACTCTAACCACATACATACCAGCCCTTACCACCCTCAAGCCAATGGACAAGTAGAGCGTTTCAACGGCACGTTGATGACAATGCTCAGGAAACTAGCGCAGGAAAAACCTGATAGGTGGGATGAATATATCCCAGCAGCACTCTTTGCCTATCGGGAAGTTCCTCATGGCTCAACAGGACTACCACCCGCTACGTTGCTGTTTGGTCGTCCAATCAAAGGACCGTTGGAAGCCATGTTGAGGAGTTGGACTGAAGAGGGGACGTCAGAAGAAGTGATCTCATCCTATCAATACGTGGAGGAACTGAAAGAAAAACTCCACAAGGGATGGACTCTGGCAAATCAAAACTTGAAAAAGGCCAGGAAAAGACATGCGGCTTACTACAACCGTAGGTCTAAAGAAAGATCTCTAGAGGTAGAAGATAAAGTCTTGTTGTTACTCCCAACGGGAAACAACAAACTGGAGATAGGTTGGCAAGGACCATTTCCCGTGGAAAGGGTGATATCCAGAACCAACTATCAGATCCGGATCCGGGGAAAGTCGAAGATTTTCCATATCAATCTCTTGCGGAAATACGAAGAGAGACCCGGAGACAAGGCAGCTCACCTCATGGCAATGGCAGTTGCAGTGGAGACAGAAGTGGGAACCAGCGAGGGCAGGGAATATCCCTTGGTACACCAGGAAACCTATAGGGATGTACAAGTGAACCCTGATCTGACCTCACAGGAGAGGGAAAAGATAACCCAGGTTCTCAAGTCTCATAAGGAGATACTGACTGATAAACCAGGACGAACGAGGTTGGTGGAGTTTGAGATGACTTTGACCACACAGGAGCCGGTTCGTCAGAAGGTTTACCCAGTGCCATTCTCTAAAGAAAAGGCCCTGGAGGAGGAAATAAAAAAACTGCTGGAGGATGACGTGATTGCACCATCCACATCCCCATACAATGCGGGGGTAGTTTTGTTACGCAAACCAAGTGGAGAACACAGGTTGTGTATAGATTACCGACTGCTGAACAGTCATACACAGTTTCAGGTGGAACCTTTGCCGAATCCCACTCAGCTATTCGCTAGGCTCCATAAGGCTCGGTACTTTTCAAAGGTGGATCTGAGTCGGGGGTACTATCAGATACCAGTCAAACCGGAGATTCGACCACTGTTAGCTTTCAGTACACCCAGTGGACACTACGAATTCAAGGTCATGCCCTTTGGACTCAGCAATGCACCTAGTGTGTTTACACGCATGATGAGGACTTTACTAGATCCGTTACAGGATCCGTCCATCATCTCATTCATGGATGATATTCTGATTTCCAGTGACAGCTTGGATGACCACTTACAATCCTTGGAGAGAGTGTTTAATAGACTCAAGGAAGCAGGGCTTACTGCTCGTCCAACCAAGTGCATGATTGGTTACCAGACTCTGGAATTTCTAGGTCACACCATCACTCCAGGACACATTGTTCCAGAAGAGAAGAACCTGGAGAAAATCAGAAATGCACCAAGGCCAAAAACGAAGAAGGATGTGCGATCTTTTCTCTCGTTGTGTGGGTTCTACCACAAATTTATCCCACATTTCACTGAACTGGGAGCTCCGTTGACGGAAACCTTGAAAAAGGGATTCCCGGATCAAATCATTTGGACACCAGAATGTGAGAATGCCTATAGTCAGTTAAAGGAGGCCTTGGTCAGCAAACCTGTATTACAGCTCCCTGACCTTTCCAAACCATTTGTGTTGAGAACGGATGCAAGTGCGATTGGAATTGGAGCCGCTTTGTTACAGGAAGGAAAAGACGATGCTTCGGTTTTGAAACCTGTGGCATACGCAAGTAAGAAACTTCTACAGGCGGAGAGGAATTATTCAACCGTCGAGAGAGAATGCTTGTCCCTCGTATGGGCAGTGCAAAAATTTCAGCCATATTTGTATGGAGTTAAGTTTCGGGTCCAGTCAGATCATCAGCCCCTGATGTTCCTGGCTACTTCTCAGAAGCTCAACGCACGTTTGATGCGGTGGTCGTTGTTACTTCAACCGTATAATTTCACAGTAGAGTACATTCCTGGGAAGGAAAATGTTGGAGCGGATTTCTTGTCAAGACACCCAGCTCCTGAAGAAGAAGAATGAATCATCTGGATTAAACTCACGGTGGAGAAGAGTGAGATGGACTACTCTCTTAGGAGGGGGCCTATGTCACAAAATGAAACCGTGTGTTTATCCGGTTGATTATTACAGAGGATTTTCGGATTAAGCGGACGATCGACCAGCGACATCTATTTGTACTAACAGAGTAAACACAGTTGTACAGGTTACATCGTGTCAGCCCATAAACACATTTGGTGGTGAGGGAGAAGGATATGGAATGGTTCCGTTTGTCATCTATACTGCCGGACATCAGACGGAAATGGCTGCTGGGATTGTCACCACGGAACAGAAGAGTGACAAGTTTGTCAACATTTGAATGCAGATGGAAGCCGTGAGATCACAGGGGCAGATGTAAAACGGAAGTACCTAGTACGGAAAACAGTGCATCTGTCAATTCTTGGTTTCCGGAACATCAAGATGATTGGCAGCTTGGTATCGAAACTCTTTGTTGGGAGTTTACAGAAACTAGCTGGCTTGTTTTGAGAATCTAGGCAATTACTGACAACTTTGACAGGATTTAAGCCAGGAAAATAGTTCTTGACAGGGGATGATTTGCCACTGTGCCACCTGTGTGGGGGAGTAAAGGATAACGTCACGTGGACAACTTTGGTAGTTTGCCATATAAACTCGAGTTGAGATCAACTAGGGTGGACTTGAATAATGCTCTAGACAGAGTGCAGGGCACTGCAGTGCCAGTGGAAATAATATCTACCGTGTGTTAATTAGTGACTTAATTTTACACGTGCCTATATGGCAGATGTAGATATGATTTATAGGACTGCAGTAGTGCCATTTAAGGTATAACTTATTATAATATATTCGTTATAATTACTTATAGGCATGTAGCCTTGTTAAACTATAGTGTGATGATTAGCACTGTTAGTGGAAACTAGCTAGAGTAGTGAAGTGATACTTGGCTCTGTTAGCTAGAATAGATTAGTGAAGTGTTGATAAGCTTTACTAGTTGAGTAATGAAGGATAATTGGGATCTTCCCGTAGGTGTCCCTGGTGGGCGGGGTTCCGCATTCTGTTTGCTGATATTTTTTCTTTGTCATAGCCTGATTCGACTCTAGGTGGGTAGCTAATCTGCTCTATGACTAAGTCTAGTTAGCTAAAGATCATTAAGCAAGGTGATAGGCTTACACTCAGCCGAAGGGATCAGTGACTAGTACTATCACCAGATGTGTTGTTTCTATCCTAGGTTCCCTACCAGATCCAAGGAAACTCTACAAGTTTTGGGAAAGAATTAAAAAACCCATTCTGAAGAACACCAGTTCAAGAGTCAATAAAGTTGCATACAGAAACGTAACTTACGCTAGAAGGAAATTGATTCATCAAAGAGAGTGATGCATACTGATGCACCACACAGCATCAGACAGTAGTAACGAACCGAGAACCGGCTAAGAGTACCTAGTGTTAGTACAGTAACAATTAACATTAGTAATTAGCACTTATGGACTGAATGGTTCGATGTGCAACGAGGATGATCTGTTAACTAACTAACTAACTAACTGCGTACACACTGCAAAAGACTTGTGCAGTTTGTTTAGGAACATTAGGAACGGACATTGTGTAGAGTGCAACCGGTCCCTGATTAACTCTTAATACCACCGGTGTCTATTTCGGATGTTCATGAAATTGGATTACCAGAGGTCTACAGAGGCAAAGCATTATCCGGCAAGATGGTTCCGGCAACGGGTGAGACGTACTTGTTCTGACGTAACGTGCTGTGGTCTATCTTTGCTGTGATCAGCTGACTGAGTTGATGTCTGAGAGACAGAGTCTACACACTTTATAGAACACGTCACACATTTTCTTCGCATACACGTCTCATACACGTTACACTTTTATTTTAATAAATTAATCTTTATTAATTTCTAGAAGCAAGAGTTGTTGAGTATGTTGCGTTGGGGAAGTATGAGAAGGGGGCATAGTACGACAGTGTGAGAGTGATAGGAAAAGGTGTCCATAGGCTGATGGAGTGTGTTGGACGGAAGCTGGTGGATTCTCCAGAATATTGAGGGGGAAAAAAATAATATTATAATGTGGGTGTCGGATCTCCTCACTCCAGGGACGACACTTTAAAGGAGGACACGACATTATTGGGGGCTCGTAAACGTGATATTTGGACAGCGGGATCTCTCGTAAACGTGATCTTTGGACAGCGGGATCTCTCGTAAACGTGATCTTTGGACAGCGGGATCTCTCGTAAACGTGATCCTTGGACAGCGGGATCTCTCGTAAACGGGATCCTTGGACAGCGGGATCTCCCGTAAACGGAATCCTTGGACAGCGAGATCTCCTGCAAGCAGGAACGTTTGACAGGGGGATCTTCTGACAACGGGGTCCTTTTGACACGGGATCCTTAGTTATAGGAGGGAGATATCAGTTTGGAGAATCCAGCTAGAGTGAATGTGGATAGGGGTTAGGACTAATATCTTACCTGTTCACACTTCACACGTCTGCATAGGTCTGTGGTCCTGATTCTACTCTTGTCACTGAGTGAATGTACTGTGTGTGGTAATATCTAGATTTATAGTACTTGTTCATATATCGGTATAGTAATTTGCAGTTATATTGTACTAGACCTGCTAGCTTACCTCTCTGTATAATGGCCACCCCTAAACTTAGCACGTTAGAATTAAAGGCAAGGGGGGAAGAAATGGGATTGGCTGGGTCTTCTCTAACGGATTACATACAGGAAGTGGAGAGAGAGTATCGTCAAGCGGAACGGGAAGAGCGAAAGGCCGAGTTGGAATTGAGAAGGGAAGCTGAGCAAGCAGCTAGGAAATTTGAAGCTGAGCAAGCAGCTAGGAAATTAGAAGCTGAACAGGAAGCACAGAAAAGGGAGCACGAGTACCGGATGAGGGAACTCGAGTTGAAGAGTCAATCTAATGGAGAAACTGAGGGAGCAGTTGGAGGTTCCTCCATCCCAGGATCAACACCAGTAGGTGGACATGGGTACCATGCTATGAAGTTTCCTTTAGCGGTCTACGAGGAGGACAAAGAGAAGATTGACCAATACCTTCAACGCTTCGAGGCTATGTCAGTTGCTATGGGTCTGGAGCGTAACAAATGGAATCTTAAGCTATCCCAGGGATTACGCGGGACGGGATACGAGGTTTATACTCGCCTGCCACCAGGACATGAGAACAATTATGATGAGTTAAAGACGGCTCTGCTGAAACGATTCGAGGTTACGTCACATACCTACCGGAAAAAATTTCGAGCAGCGAAACGAGAACCGGGAGAGTTGTTTGCCGCCTACAGTTTGCGTCTTAAATCTTATCTCCATAAGTGGATGGATTTGGCTGGGTTCGCACATGACTATGAGAGTCTGGAAGAGCTCATGGTGGTCGACCAGCTGAAGAAGCAAATGTCTAAACCTCTCAGGACGTTCCTGGGAGAACAAGGAGCGGAACGTATTGACCTCGTGAATAAATTAGCAGAACGGTTCGTCGAGGTACATGGGGAGGCAGGGGAAAACCTTTCCACCAACACCAAAAGTCAAGAGAAACATGACAAGAAGAAAGCCAAAAACTCAGGAACCAAAAAGTGGGAACCTTATGTGCAAAAATCAGAGGATAGTTCAGAGAAGAAGAAGGAGGGAAGCAAGAGCACTTCAAGCTCTACACCTAAACGACCGTGGTCGGAGAAGTGGTGTTCAATTTGTAAGTCACCCTCTCACAATACGAGGGACTGCAAATCGAAGGCTAAGAACCCTCACTTTGCAGCATGTCAAGTGACTTCCAAGGAGGTTGTCACGGAAAATGCCAAGGTCAACAAGGAAGCTCGCCACCAGGAGAGCTCATTCAAGTCCGACAATAGAAAATCTAGGACAGGGAAATGGTGCAACCAATGTCAGTCAAACACGCACAATGCTATTGACTGCAGGGGAAAGTCAGGAGACACTCAATTCGTCGTGTGCTCAGGGAAACCTAAGGTGGAGCCCACCGAACAGGTCGAGGCCGAGGAAGAGACTCCAGACCAGGAAAAACCACCTGTAGTGGAATTGGTAGAGGTTAACGGTCGTCAAGTGGAGTGTTTATACGACACAGGACTGGACGGGGAGGCCGTGATTTCTGCGGATCTGGTACATCCAGAACAATTCACAGGTGAAACCTTGGATATACAGCCTGCACAGAAGAGTGCTGTAGTCATGAAGTTGCCCATTGCTAATGTGGAGATTCGGTCACGGTACGTCACCGGCACCATCAAGGCCGCTGTATTGACCGATCCCATTTTTCCAGTCATCCTAGGTTGCCGGTATGTCTTTCTGGGAATGCCCAGGGAGCCAATTCCATATGGGAGCAATGCAGACTCGCTCTCAGACGAAAACGGAAGAGGCAGACGCAATTGTGACTAACCCAATGCCGGGGGAGCTACGAACTGCCCAGAGTGAGGATGATACTTTACGTCCTTGCTACAAAAAGCTGCAGAAAAGTGCTGATCCACCAGGACGGGGGCAGTACTACATGAAGAATAGGATACTCTACAGGAGAGCAGGAAGGGGAGACAACCTATACGGTCAGTTGGTCGTCCCGAAAGCTCATCGGTCCCAGATTCTTCATATGGGGCATACCATCTCCTTTAGTGGACACATGGGTATTGCCGCCACCATGCAGCGGATTTCCTGCCACTACTATTGGCCGGGAATGACAGATGATGTGCGTCGGTATGTGAAGTCATGCCCTGAGTGCCAGAGGGTGGCACCGAAACACTGGACAGCACCGGTGATGTTGGGTGAGATGCCCATCATGAACTCTCCTTTCGAGAGGGTAGCCATCGATATCGTGGGTCCACTTCCCAGGACTAGGAAGAGGAACATGTATATACTCACAATGGTGGATTGCTGTACAATGTGGGGTGAGGCTATACCGTTGACCACGATTGACTCGAAAAGAGTGGCGGACGCACTGATGGAGGCCTTTACCAGATTAGGCTTTCCGGATCAAATTCTGACGGACAATGGATCTCAGTTTTGTGGAAAACTCATGGAGGAGGTATTTAGGGTGTTTCACTCTAACCACATACATACCAGCCCTTACCACCCTCAAGCCAATGGACAAGTAGAGCGTTTCAACGGCACGTTGATGACAATGCTCAGGAAACTAGCGCAGGAAAAACCTGATAGGTGGGATGAATATATCCCAGCAGCACTCTTTGCCTATCGGGAAGTTCCTCATGGCTCAACAGGACTACCACCCGCTACGTTGCTGTTTGGTCGTCCAATCAAAGGACCGTTGGAAGCCATGTTGAGGAGTTGGACTGAAGAGGGGACGTCAGAAGAAGTGATCTCATCCTATCAATACGTGGAGGAACTGAAAGAAAAACTCCACAAGGGATGGACTCTGGCAAATCAAAACTTGAAAAAGGCCAGGAAAAGACATGCGGCTTACTACAACCGTAGGTCTAAAGAAAGATCTCTAGAGGTAGGAGATAAAGTCTTGTTGTTACTCCCAACGGGAAACAACAAACTGGAGATAGGTTGGCAAGGACCATTTCCCGTGGAAAGGGTGATATCCAGAACCAACTATCAGATCCGGATCCGGGGAAAGTCGAAGATTTTCCATATCAATCTCTTGCGGAAATACGAAGAGAGACCAGGAGACAAGGCAGCTCACCTCATGGCAATGGCAGTTGCAGTGGAGACAGAAGTGGGAACCAGCGAGGGCAGGGAATATCCCTTGGTACACCAGGAAACCTATAGGGATGTACAAGTGAACCCTGATCTGACCTCACAGGAGAGGGAAAAGATAACCCAGGTTCTCAAGTCTCATAAGGAGATACTGACTGATAAACCAGGACGAACGAGGTTGGTGGAGTTTGAGATGACTTTGACCACACAGGAGCCGGTTCGTCAGAAGGTTTACCCAGTGCCATTCTCTAAAGAAAAGGCCCTGGAGGAGGAAATAAAAAAACTGCTGGAGGATGACGTGATTGCACCATCCACATCCCCATACAATGCGGGGGTAGTTTTGTTACGCAAACCAAGTGGAGAACACAGGTTGTGTATAGATTACCGACTTCTGAACAGTCATACACAGTTTCAGGTGGAACCTTTGCCGAATCCAACTCAGTTATTCGCTAGGCTCCATAAGGCTCGGTACTTTTCAAAGGTGGATCTGAGTCGGGGGTACTATCAGATACCAGTCAAACCGGAGATTCGACCACTGTTAGCTTTCAGTACACCCAGTGGACACTACGAATTCAAGGTCATGCCCTTTGGACTCAGCAATGCACCTAGTGTGTTTACACGCATGATGAGGACTTTACTAGATCCGTTACAGGATCCGTCCATCATCTCATTCATGGATGATATTCTGATTTCCAGTGACAGCTTGGATGACCACTTACAATCCTTGGAGAGAGTGTTTAATAGACTCAAGGAAGCAGGGCTTACTGCTCGTCCAACCAAGTGCATGATTGGTTACCAGACTCTGGAATTTCTAGGTCACACCATCACTCCAGGACACATTGTTCCAGAAGAGAAGAACCTGGAGAAAATCAGAAATGCACCAAGGCCAAAAACGAAGAAGGATGTGCGATCTTTTCTCTCGTTGTGTGGGTTCTACCACAAATTTATCCCACATTTCACTGAACTGGGAGCTCCGTTGACGGAAACCTTGAAAAAGGGATTCCCGGACCAAATCATTTGGACACCAGAATGTGAGAATGCCTATAGTCAGTTAAAGGAGGCCTTGGTCAGCAAACCTGTATTACAGCTCCCTGACCTTTCCAAACCATTTGTGTTGAGAACGGATGCAAGTGCGATTGGAATTGGAGCCGCTTTGTTACAGGAAGGAAAAGACGATGCTTCGGTTTTGAAACCTGTGGCATACGCAAGTAAGAAACTTCTACAGGCGGAGAGGAATTATTCAACCGTCGAGAGAGAATGCTTGTCCCTCGTATGGGCAGTGCAAAAATTTCAGCCATATTTGTATGGAGTTAAGTTTCGGGTCCAGTCAGATCATCAGCCCCTGATGTTCCTGGCTACTTCTCAGAAGCTCAACGCACGTTTGATGCGGTGGTCGTTGTTACTTCAACCGTATAATTTCACAGTAGAGTACATTCCTGGGAAGGAAAATGTTGGAGCGGATTTCTTGTCAAGACACCCAGCTCCTGAAGAAGAAGAATGAATCATCTGGATTAAACTCACGGTGGAGAAGAGTGAGATGGACTACTCTCTTAGGAGGGGGCCTATGTCACAAAATGAAACCGTGTGTTTATCCGGTTGATTATTACAGAGGATTTTCGGATTAAGCGGACGATCGACCAGCGACATCTATTTGTACTAACAGAGTAAACACAGTTGTACAGGTTACATCGTGTCAGCCCATAAACACATTTGGTGGTGAGGGAGAAGGATATGGAATGGTTCCGTTTGTCATCTATACTGCCGGACATCAGACGGAAATGGCTGCTGGGATTGTCACCACGGAACAGAAGAGTGACAAGTTTGTCAACATTTGAATGCAGATGGAAGCCGTGAGATCACAGGGGCAGATGTAAAACGGAAGTACCTAGTACGGAAAACAGTGCATCTGTCAATTCTTGGGTTCCGGAACATCAAGATGATTGGCAGCTTGGTATCGAAACTCTTTGTTGGGAGTTTACAGAAACTAGCTGGCTTGTTTTGAGAATCTAGGCAATTACTGACAACTTTGACAGGATTTAAGCCAGGAAAATAGTTCTTGACAGGGGATGATTTGCCACTGTGCCACCTGTGTGGGGGAGTAAAGGATAACGTCACGTGGACAACTTTGGTAGTTTGCCATATAAACTCGAGTTGAGATCAACTAGGGTGGACTTGAATAATGCTCTAGACAGAGTGCAGGGCACTGCAGTGCCTAGTGGAAATAATATCTACCGTGTGTTAATTAGTGACTTAATTTTGCACGTGCCTATATGGCAGATGTAGATATGATTTATAGGACTGCAGTAGTGCCATTTAAGGTATAACTTATTATAATATATTCGTTATAATTACTTTAGGCAGTAGCCTTGTTAAACTATAGTGTGATGATTAGCACTGTTAGTGGAAACTAGCTAGAGTAGTGAAGTGATACTTGGCTCTGTTAGCTAGAATAGATTAGTGAAGTGTTGATAAGCTTTACTAGTTGAGTAATGAAGGATAATTGGGATCTTCCCGTAGGTGTCCCTGGTGGGCGGGGTTCCGCATTCTGTTTGCTGATATTTTTTCTTTGTCATAGCCTGATTCGACTCTAGGTGGGTAGCTAATCTGCTCTATGACTAAGTCTAGTTAGCTAAAGATCATTAAGCAAGGTGATAGGCTTACACTCAGCCGAAGGGATCAGTGACTAGTACTATCACCAGATGTGTTGTTTCTATCCTAGGTTCCCTACCAGATCCAAGGAAACTCTACAAGTTTTGGGAAAGAATTAAAAAACCCATTCTGAAGAACACCAGTTCAAGAGTCAATAAAGTTGCATACAGAAACGTAACTTACGCTAGAAGGAAATTGATTCATCAAAGAGAATGATGCATACTGATGCACCACACAGCATCAGACAGTAGTAACGAACCGAGAACCGGCTAAGAGTACCTAGTGTTAGTACAGTAACAATTAACATTAGTAATTAGCACTTATGGAACTGAGTGGTTCGATGTGCAACGAGGATGATCTGTTAACTAACTAACTAACTAACTGCGTACACACTGCAAAAGACTTGTGCAGTTTGTTTAGGAACATTAGGAACGGACATTGTGTAGAGTGCAACCGGTCCCTGATTAACTCTTAATACCACCGGTGTCTATTTCGGATGTTCATGAAATTGGATTACCAGAGGTCTACAGAGGCAAAGCATTATCCGGCAAGATGGTTCCGGCAACGGGTGAGACGTACTTGTTCTGACGTAACGTGCTGTGGTCTATCTTTGCTGTGATCAGCTGACTGAGTTGATGTCTGAGAGACAGAGTCTACACACTTTATAGAACACGTCACACATTTTCTTCGCATACACGTCTCATACACGTTACACTTTTATTTTAATAAATTAATCTTTATTAATTTCTAGAAGCAAGAGTTGTTGAGTATGTTGCGTTGGGGAAGTATGAGAAGGGGGCATAGTACGACAGTGTGAGAGTGATAGGAAAAGGTGTCCATAGGCTGATGGAGTGTGTTGGACGGAAGCTGGTGGATTCTCCAGAATATTGAGGGGGAAAAAAAATAATATTATAATGTGGGTGTCGGATCTCCTCACTCCAGGGACGACACTTTAAAGGAGGACACGACAGTGCGCACCAACCATTTCTCTGTCTATCCTGCGTTGTTTCGTTGATGTTCGCGAGAGTATGATATGTTGCATAACGCATGATAATCTTCAATTTTTGTTTGTATACCAATGATTTCGATGGACATACGTGTCTATGAAATATGTAGGCGGATTGCTTGTGAAGTGTATTATAAAGTGAGATGTTGTAATGTAGAATGTTACGATGTTACGATGGGAAAATATAGATGAAATAATTAAGGTGTAATGTTGATGGTGAATGAAGAAGAAGTATAAGTTCACGGTAAATAATAGAAGAAGTGTAAGGGTGGTTGGAGGTCATAGCGGGTGGCTATAAGACATAAGTAGTATAGTAGTGGAGTTGTAGGAGTAGAAGGACTTTGTAGTAATGAATAAAAGTCAGTTCCAGGTTAGAGGTATATGATTTTCGTGGTTAGGAGTTGAGCCATGTTAAAGTTGTTTAAGACATGTAAGCTGGTTGCTTGTGATTTTACAGAAACGAAGAAGAAGTAATTGTGTGGTTGGGAGAATAGCGCTTGGTATAGGATTATTTGGGGTAAGATGGGTAAGAATGTAGAAATAGCGGATAGTGGTCTTGAAGCATAATTCGTGGGTCGTAGATTTAGGTTGGGTGAGTTTTGAGTTAAGACTTTTCGAGGAAAAGTCTCGTTGAGGGTAGAGAGGAAATATAACAGAGTGGCTCTGTTAAAGGGTTTAGATGGCATGGCGTGCAAAGGGAAAAGGGTCTAGTAGGTGATGCACGCGTGAGCACCCAGTAGTTAAGTAACTAGGGACGCTCACGCGATGACGTGGAGGCAGGGAACGTATTAGTTACCACCAAGATCTCAGGCCAGCAGGACGTGGGTCTACATCTATGCAATATGTTACGTTTTTGATATGAAGATGTCTCCTGCAATAAACTTAGACAGTATCTACTGCTTGGCCTCTGCGTTCGTTCAGTTGCATTCGTGTCCCGTTGCTCCGTTATAGGACTTGCATGGCCAAACCATTTGACTTGCTGCTTTCTAATAAAATCTAGAGCAGCTTTAACCCCCACTTTAGTCCTGATTTCTTCATTTCTGATCTTATCTCTTCTTGATACGTTGAGTATTCTTCTCAGGAACCTCTTTCTGTTGTTGTGATTTTTCTTTTCTCTTTTTCTGTCATTGTCCAGGTTTGGCATTGGTAACAGAGTTGGTAGGAAGATTGTATTGTAAAGTGCTTTCTTAGTAGTTATTGATACATGTTTGTTCTTTAGTATTGGTGCCATTTGTCCAATGAGTTGATTTGCCTTATTGCACCTATTTTCGATCTCGTCTTCTGATCTGCCATTTGATGATATTATACTTCCTAGGTACTTGAAGCTCTTTACTTGTTTCAAGGGATGTTCGTTTAGGTGAATTGTTGATATTTGTTCTTCTTATAGTTATATATACCTCTATTTTGCTTGTGCTAATTTTCATGTTATGTTCCTACACATTTCGTTAAGACTATTCATGTGGTCTTGTAATTCAGCTTCTGATTTTGCTATTAATGCTTGGTCGTCCGCAAACATGAGTTCACTTATGGTTAGATTTGCAGATGGTTCTTCTTCTGTGTTCTCGTCATGCGGTATTCTTGCTGTCTCTGCTTGGCTGGTTTCTTTACATATGTTGTCTATATATGTTATGAACAAGAGAGGGGACAGGACACAACCTTGTCGTACTCCAGATCTTATGGTGAAGGGTTCTGAGTGTCCTCCAGTTGCTCTCACTATGCATTCACTGTTGTATAAACTTCTACATAGGTTTGTTAGATGTGTACTCACTCCATATTGTTTAAGGATTTCCCATAGCTTGTTTCTATCTACCCTATCAAATGCCTTTTCGTGGTCGACAAAGGCTAAGTAGAGTGTTTCATTGAATTCGATTGATTTTTTTATAAGTTGTCTAAGAGCAAAAATGGCGTCTGTGCATCCTTTGTTTTTCCTAAATCCAAGCTGCGTTTCGCTTAGCTGGGGTTCTAAAGTAGTTCGTAATCTTTTTTCAAGAATTTTGCAAAATATTTTCCCAGTATGACTCAACAGTGAAATGCCTCTGTATTGTGTGCAATCTCTTTTGCTGCCTTTGTTTTTCCAAATTGGGATAATTATGGCGTTTCCCCAGTCTCGTGGTGTCTGCTGTTCTACCCAAACATGGTTGAATAGTCTATGTAGCCAAGCTGTTCCTACTTCTCTTGCTGCTTTAATTAGTTCATTTGGTATTTCATCCTGTCCCGGTGATTTGTTCAATGGGGCTAATCTGATGGCTTCTATAATTTCTTCTTTTAGTATGTCTGGTTCTAGTTCTTTGGTGACATCTGTGTAGGTCTCTTGAATTCCTGTGACATCTGATGGGATGTTGAGAAGTTGTTCGAAATACTGCTTCCATCTTATTAGGGTCTGTTTTTGTTCACTTATTGGTTCTACAACCACAACCGTAGATATTATGTTTGGACTCGTAAGTTGTGCTTATATTAGATATCCCTGTAAGGAGTGTTGCATAATTAAAATGGCATAACAATGCTGATTATAATGATGATGATGATTATAATGATGATGATGACTGGATCATAGTGGTTAGTGGAAGACTAGATAGGATGTTGTGTGATTTGGTTATAACCACATGATTATGGTTATGATGATGGTGATTATTGACAACTGTGATAGAGATATAATGATGTAGATGTCATATCGAAAGCTGTATGGTGATGATGAAGTTGATGTTGGCAACAGTCATATGATGATGATGAGAATGACACATGATTGAATGGCCTGTGGTAACCAATGCTGTTGTGGGTGGACTGTACAGTCAGGAGGAGGAGGGGAGGCAAGGCACATCATTGGGCAGCTATATCATAATCTTGTCCACAAACAAGGAAATAAGACTGAACTAGAAACGGTATGAACGCGTTTATCTGTTTAGCTTAACTAGAAACGGTATGAACGCGTTTATGTGTTTAGCTTAACTAGAAACGGTATGAACGCGTTTATGTGTTTAGCTTAACTAGAAACGGTATGAACGCGTTTATGTGGTTAGCTTAACTAGAAATGGCATGAACGCGTTTATGTGTTTAGCTTCCCATGGCAAGGAGATCAACCCTGTGTATTTATATCATGATGTATTGAAGTACTGTGATACCTTACATGTAATGATAGTTGGTATGCAGAGTGACATGTAGGAAATAAGGAGTGTGTAAGAGAAGTACACCCTGAGAGAAGGAATAAAATGTGGGAATTCCACATTCCATTCACTAGCAGCCACAGAGCATTGAACATGATTTATCCTGAGATGGCTTAATATGTAACAGTAACCGCAGTGTAATGGAAATGACTGCCGATGGTATTTCGATGTATTTGAAATGTGGCCTCACAGAGGAAGCACGCAGAGATTTGGGGTACTTGTGACTGGGGTTAGTGAAGAAGTACAGGGTGTCAGGGGATGTCGGTACTTGTGACTGGGGTTAGTGAAGAAGTACAGGATGTCAGGGGATGTCGGTACTTGTGACTGGGGTTAGTGAAGAAGTACAGGGTGTCAGGGGATGTCGGTACTTGTGACTGGGGTTAGTGAAGAAGTACAGGGTGTCAGGGGATGTCGGTACTTGTGACTGGGGTTAGTGAAGAAGTACAGGGTGTCAGGGGATGTCGGTACTTGTGACTGGGGTTAGTGAAGAAGTACAGGGTGTCAGGGGATGTCGGTACTTGTGACTGGGGTTAGTGAAGAAGTACAGGTTGTCAGGGGATGTCGGTACTTGTGACTGGGGTTAGTGAAGAAGTACAGGTTGTCAGGGGATGTCGGTACTTGTGACTGGGGATAGTGAAGAAGTACAGGTTGTCAGGGGATGTCGGTACTTGTGACTGGGGTTAGTGAAGAAGTACAGGTTGTCAGGGGATGTCGGTACTTGTGACTGGGGTTAGTGAAGAAGTACAGGTTGTCAGGGGATGTCGGTACTTGTGACTGGGGTTAGTGAAGAAGTACAGGTTGTCAGGGGATGTCGGTACTTGTGACTGGAGTTAGTGAAGAAGTACAGGGTGTCAAGGGATGTCGGTACTTGTGACTGGGGTTAGTGAAAAAGTACAGGGTGTCAGGGGATGTCGGTACTTGTGACTGGGGTTAGTGAAGAAGTACAGGGTGTCAGGGGATGTCGGTACTTGTGACTGGGGTTAGTGAAGAAGTACAGGGTGTCAGGGGATGTCGGTACTTGTGACCGGGGCTAGTGAAGAAGTACAGGGTGTCAGGGGATGTCGGTACTTGTGACCGGGGCTAGTGAAGAAGTACAGGGTGTCAAGGGATGTCGGTAATTGTGACCGGAGTTAGTGAAGAAGTACAGGGTGTCAAGGGATGTCGGTACTTGTGACTGGAGTTAGTGAAGAAGTACAGGGTGTCAGGGGATGTCGGTACTTGTGACTGGGGTTAGTGAAGAAGTACAGGGTGTCAAGGGATGTCGGTACTTGTGACTGGGGTTAGTGAAAAAGTACAGGGTGTCAGGGGATGTCGGTACTTGTGACTGGAGTTAGTGAAGAAGTACAGGGTGTCAAGGGATGTCGGTACTTGTGACTGGAGTTAGTGAAGAAGTACAGGGTGTCAAGGGATGTCGGTACTTGTGACTGGAGTTAGTGAAGAAGTACAGGGTGTCAGGGGATGTCGGTACTTGTAACTGGTGTTAGTGAAGAAGTACAGGGTGTCAGGGGATGTCGGTACTTGTGACTGGGGTTAGTGAAGAAGTACAGGGTGTCAGGGGATGTCGGTACTTGTGACTGGGGTTAGTGAAGAAGTACAGGGTGTCAGGGGATGTCGGTACATGTGACTGGGGTTAGTGAAGAAGTACAGGTTGTCAGGGGATGTCGGTACTTGTGACTGGGGTTAGTGAAGAAGTACAGGTTGTCAGGGGATGTCGGTACTTATGACTGGGGTTAGTGAAGAAGTACAGGTTGTCAGGGGATGTCGGTACTTGTGACTGGGGTTAGTGAAGAAGTGCAGGTTGTCAGGGGATGTGAGACACCTCAAGTATGTTATATTCTGTTTGATCTATAAGGGGTTTATCATGACGCGGTAATGACATACATGAGGACAATCATTGGCATATTTCCCTAGATCAATGTAGTGATGGAGATGATTGATGTTGAAGGTTCTTGTCTAACTGTGATTGGTGTAAACAATGTATGTCTGATGTTCTGTGTAGATAAACGTATTCCTTGATGTTGTCCTATTAAGGCATCATGTTAAAGCATTTGACTGTATGACCAACAGGGGAAAATAGTTGTTGATGTGCACAGCAGTAAACGTAAGAAGTGTTTTGTAGTTTGGTGTTTAGATTGTGTTTAGTGCTGAACCTGAGTAACTTTGGTTGGTATTCCCACCAAAGTAGGGGGATCCTGTGGGCAAGTGCATGGTACGAAACGAAAGACCAGTAGATTAATATAAATTAAAACAACATGTATTCCAGTGTGAAGGCCGTGAGTTTGTTACGATTTCTTAGATGAGTGTGGCCATATTAGAGAAATATGTAAGAATGGTGGTTTGACTTACCAGTGTAAGGATGTCTGATGATTGCCGATACTAAGGTACTGTGTTGGTCGAGGTCCATTAATGTAACTAATGTTGAGGCGTGTGTCCAGTTACCGACACGGGTGTTATTTGTTTGGCGGAGGGAGACACAGCCAGTGTTGACATCGCACCTACTTATACCTGAATGTGTAGTTTGATGTCACTCAGCACAGTCAGTGTCTATAGATGTGTCACCGGGGTGTTGTTATGTACTCCAGTGGTGTTGGTATTGTACTGTGGAGTCCCCTGTGCTGTGACAACTGAATGTCTGATGATAGTCATGATATGTTTATAATTTGGTATATTTTTATTTACAGCATGAACCAATACGATTGCGTAGCTAGCCAACCTGGGTTCTTAATCTATTCAGAAATATACTTTTTCGCAATTTACTCAACGGTTCTTAATCTATTCAAAAATATTTGTTTTTAATAAACATGTTGTGTTTTCATTCCTAAACATTTCTTAATGAAATACTTATTTTTTTTTTATTGTCACGATGCCTGTATATTCAGAACGTTTTAAAGAAAGGTCCACCAATAAACTTATGTCTTTATTGTTTTTGATTTGTCATTCATTAATTGAGTCCATTTATATTGTAATGTATGCTTTCACTGTGGATGACACAACCCTGGTTGCAATCTTCTTTAAGGGAGAGTATTCAATACCATCCTCTGCCTGAAAGAACACTGAATCTTCTGTCTTACTCTATACTTTTTTTGATAACAGGGAACACGGTATTAGGGTTCCTCTTTCTTCTTCTTCTTCTTCGGCACCGTAGGCCCTCATGGGGTCAGCGTTGCGTCCATTCCACCCCTATTCACGGGAACAAAAGGAGTTGGTCTTCATTTTGTCTTTAGAGCTCTGTTTCATACAGACTTTAATGCTGAACATTTGATCTGTTCTCAAGGCCACTTTGTATTGTTCTTGAATGTCTGACTCAGCTGTTAGGATCTCTTTGTTACATTTAATATTCTAAACATTTGCTAAGTCGTTTCAATAACTTGTTGGTGCCCACGTAATGGGTCGTCATTACTTTTACAGCATGTAGTCAACTTGATGTCATGTGTTTAATCAGGACTGTTTCGTGTGTCAAGTTATCTCAAATGCTGCTTACATCAGGTGTTTGCAATCCCCCCGTGACGTGTCTCCACCTTGCCGTAGTAGACCGGGGGGGGGGGGGGGCCTTGCGTGTCCCAATGACCCCAAGAGCTCTGCCGACGGAAGCACAACTACATGTCGGCCAGGCCTTGAAATAGGGACCAGACTAAGAGAGACACAACCTGCTGCTCTGCAGGTTAGACTGAGGATAGCAGTCAAAAGTTTCAAATCACACACACACACACACACACAAACACACACACATAATCTACGGATCTCTGCTAAGGGATATGGCTGAACGCCTCTAAGCCATTAACCCATGGACGTGAGGGCCGGGCCGATAGTCTCCCACTGCAAACTGGAGGTGAGATATTCAGCCTGCTACATGGCTGCTTCAGTTACGCATCCTGCGGCTCTTAACTGAGGGATAAGGCCGAACTCCTCTAGGCCAGTGTCTCTCAGCTGAGGGATCAGGCCGAACTCCTCTAGGCCAGTGTCTCTCAGCTGAGGGATCAGGCCGAACTCCTCTAGGCCAGTGTCTCTCAGCTGAGGGATCAGGCCGAACGCCTCTAGGCCAGTGTCTCTCAGCTGAGGGATCAGGCCGAACTCCTCTAGGCCAATGTCTCTCAGCTGAGGGATCAGGCCGAACGTCTCTAGGCCAATGTCTCTCAGCTGAGGGATCAGGCCGAACGCCTCTAGGCCAGTGTCTCTCAGCTGAGGGATCAGGCCGAACGCCTCTAGGCCAGTGTCTCTCAGCTGAGGGATCACGCCGAACGCCTCTAGGCCAGTGTCTCTCAGCTGAGGGATAAGGCCGAACGTCTCTAGGCCAATGTCTCTCAGCTGAGGGATCAGGCCGAACGCCTCTAGGCCAATGTCTCTCAGCTGAGGGATCAGGCCGAACGTCTCTAGGCCAATGTCTCTCAGCTGAGGGATCAGGCCGAACGCCTCTAGGCCAATGTCTCTCAGCTGTACGAACCTAGCCGTTGCTAGCCGTTGCTTCCGTCCTTTACGTGAAGACGTTAATAACAAGTGCCTCTGAAGTCGGAGTGGGTTCGCCTGAAGGCGAGGGACACCGGTAAAAGGGCAAGCAAACCCACACGCAAAATTCAGTCCTTTACTACTTTAAACAGTGTGTAAGACTACACCTGAGTTTAAGCGAGCGAACAAATAAGAAAGAAAGAAAAGGTGTTTGCAATCAACGTGTCATTTGCTGTTGCTCATGCTATGCGGTTTATTTCAGTCTCGAAGCACATTAACATAATGAGTCTCATCACATGGATGTGGCTACGAACAATCGGGACAGGAGCTGGGAATAAAACATACAACCAGAAATAGGAACAGAACAATGTGAGTTTATAAAAGGCAAGTGTACAACAAATAGTTTGTATTCTGTGAGAACATAAACAGAGGTTTCGATAACAGCAAACAAAGACCTACATGTTTACTTCATTAACTACACAATCACTCTCCCTAGACTCAAACATGTCATCGGGAGCGACCGTAGCCAGGTAGATAGCACGCTAGCTTGTTGGCTTTGAGGTCTAGCGTTCGAATACTCAGTCAAACAGGTCATCAGGAGCTTCCCTAGCCCGGTAGATAGCTCGCTAGCTTGTTGGCTTTGAGGTCTAGCGTTCGAATACTCAATCAAACACGTCATCGAGAGCTTCCCTAGCCCGGTAGATAGCTCGCTAGCTTGTTGGCTTTGAGGTCTAGCGTTCGAATACTCAGTCAAACAGGTCATCGGGAGCTTCCCTAGCCCGGTAGATAGCTCGCTAGCTTGTTGGCTTTGAGGTCTAGCGTTCGAATACTCAGTCAAACAGGTCATCAGGAGCCGTGGTAGCACAGGTAGCTAGCATGCTTGCCTGTTGTCTTTGAGGTCTGCCGTTCGACAATTAATAAATGGATACTAAATATGTGCAAGAATTAATAAATTGAAATATATCTTGTGAAAGATACATACATTGATACTATATTTGTTGTGAGGTGTGATGATGATGCCTGTAATGAAACCAAAGTAGGTTCCAGTCTGCCATCCCATCCCCATTCTTTTTCTAACTCATGTGGAGAGGGGAGTCGGGGACATCTCGACAGGTTAGCTTTGTGGGGAGTTCTGCGTGCCTTACTCAGGATGAAATCTAACTGTAATCATTTTGTAAATTCTAGAGAGACACGAGTTTCCTAAATCTAATTCACAGATTCCCGAGATTCTGTAGATAGCATGTCGATTTTCTATCGTAATATTCGTGTGTCAGAAATTTCGGATTGTCCCGGCGTAGTAGGTCGATTGGGGTTTTTGAGAAACCTTAAAAGCATCTCCGCATGACTTACAGCATATTATTAGTTAGTTAGTTAGTCTTTCCTCTTGAGCCCAAGGCGGCGCATAGGGCAGAAGTCATGGCTCTCCATGTCTGGCGGTTCGTTGCTACCTGTTGTAGATCTTGGATGTTCACTTGGCCGTTGAATGAGCCTTCTCTGATGATGGTTCTACGTAGGGTCTCTCTTGGTCTTCACCGTTTTCTTTTCCCTACTGGTGACCATATGAGGGCTTGGTAGGGGAATCTTGTCTTGTCCATTCTGAGTACATGGCCGATGTAGTTCCAACGGCGTTTTCTTATAAAATTGGATACAATATCTAGCTTAGTATCTTGTCTTATTTGCGTATTGGTTCTAAAATCTGCCCAGTGGAGGTTTAGAATTCTTCTAAGACATTTGTTCTCAAAATTGTCAAATTTTTTATCTAAAGCTACCGTTGATTTCCAACTTTCACATCCATACGTTAGCACTGGATTGCAGCATCTTGCTCACATGGAATTTCAACCAGACAGAACCAGAGGGACCCTAGACGCAGAAGTAATTCAATGCTCCTATTCAGTAAAGTGAAGGGAGATCTATTCCTCAAATTTTCGTCAAATTCTTTTAAATAAAATAAATTACAACCTTTACACAAGAATTGATTAACTAAATTAAATCCTATTAAGAGAGGTGTGAGCAGTGATGTGTAATGTCTCCAGTTCTTTTTTCCCTGTACAATCAATCAATCAATCATGTTCCATGCCGGAAAGCGTGGGCGGTCATGACTCGCCATTTTACTCGATCACCAGTGTCGTGGATCAGCTCAGTGTTCCTGTCTCGTCCATGCCATGTGGCCAAGCCATCCAGGTATTTTCGTCTCGGTCTTCCTCTTGGTCTGTTCCCTTCGATCTTGCCAGTTGTCACTAAGTTCTCCAATCCATTTCTTCTCATAACATGTCCAAAAATTTTTGACTGTCTACGTCTAATTTCTCTAATCAGTTTACGATGTTCATTTGTCTCCTGTAGTACTTGGTCATTGGTTTTTCTGTCTGTCCATGGTATTCTTTGCATTTTCCTCAGAAACCACATTTCTGCAGCCATCAGATGTTTTTTCAGCTTGACTGCTCATTGTCCAAGTTTCACATCCATACAAAAGAACAGGCTCTATGTATCCCCTCAACACTCTTTTTCTCGTTTCAATTGACATCTTTTTATTGGTCAGAATGTTTTTCATCTTGCAAAAGGCTACTTTCGCCATGGCTATTATTGTTCTAATCTTTTCAAGGCATCTCCCATCAGTTGTGAATGGTCCGAGATAATTGTACCGATTCACTTGTTGAAGAATATTCCCATTTACTTGTATATTACATTGTGGTATTTCGTTCTTCCTAGTGACGACCATAACCTGTGTCTTTTTACAATTTAATTCTAACTCCAGCTGCTCACTGTGTACAACAACCGCATCTACTAATTGTTGCAGGTCCTGCGCATTGTCTGCAATTAATACTGTA
>JACEFZ010013589.1:32500-80000 GCA_014155875.1 Cepaea nemoralis | reverse complement strand
GTCGGCCTAAGTAGATGTGCTGATGTTTGTGACACAGAGTTCTAGGGGAGACATAGACAACACAGGACAATAAGTCAGCCTAAGTAAATGTGCTGATGTTTGTGACACAGAGTTCTAGGGGAGACATAGACAACACAGGACAACAAGTCGGCCTAAGTAGATGTGCTGATGTTTGTGACACAGAGTTCTAGGGGAGACATAGACAACACAGGACAACAAGACGGCCTAAGTAGATGTGCTGATGTTTGTGACACAGAGTTCTAGGGGAGACATAGACAACACAGAACAACAAGTCGGCCTAAGTAGATGTGCTGATGTTTGTGACACAGAGATCTAGGGGAGACATAGACAACACAGGACAACAAGTCAGCCTAAGTAGATGTGCTGATGTTTGTGACACAGAGATCTAGGGGAGACATAGACAACACAGGACAACAAGACAGCCTAAGTAGATGTGCTGATGTTTGTGACACAGAGATCTAGGGGAGACATAGACAACACAGGACAACAAGTCAGCCTGGGTATATGTGCTGATGTTTGTGACACAGAGATCTAGGGCAAACACAGACAACACAGGACAACAAGTCAGCCTAAGTAGATGTGCTGATATTTGTGACACAGAGATCTAGGGGAGACATAGACAACACAGGACAACAAATCAGCCTGAGTAGATGTGCTGATGTTTGTGACACAGAGATCTAGGGGAGACATAGACAACACAGGACAACAAGACGGCCTAAGTAGATGTGCTGATGTTTGTGACACAGAGATCTAGGGGAGACATAGACAACACAGGACAACAAGTCAGCCTAAGTAGATGTGCTGATGTTTGTGACACAGAGATCTAGGGCAAACACAGACAACACAGGACAACAATTCAGCCTAAGTAGATGTGCTGATGTTTGTGACACAGAGATCTAGGGGAGACATAGACAACACAGGACAACAAGTCAGCGTAAGTAGATGTGCTGATGTTTGTGACACAGAGATCTAGGGGAGACATAGACAACACAGGACAACAAGTCGGCCTAAGTAGATGTGCTGATGTGTGTGACACAGAGATCTAGGGGAGACATAGACAACACAGGACAACAAGTCAGCCTAAGTAGATGTGCTGATGTTTGTGACACAGAGATCTAGGGGAGACATAGACAACACAGGACAACAAGTCAGCCTAAGTAGATGTGCTGATGTTTGTGACACAGAGATCTAGGGCAAACACAGACAACACAGGACAACAAGTCAGTCTAAGTAGATGTGCTGATGTTTGTGACACAGAGATCTAGGGGAGACATAGACAACACAGGACAACAAGTCGGCCTAAGTAGATGTGCTGATGTTTGCGACACAGAGATCTAGGGGAGACATAGACAACACAGGACAACAAGTCAGCCTAAGTAGATGTGCTGATGTTTGTGACATAGAGACTTAGGGGAGACATAGACAACACAGGACAACAAGTCGGCCTAAGTAGATGTGCTGATGTTTGTGACACAGAGATCTAGGGGAGACATAGACAACACAGGACAACAAATCGGCCTAAGTAGATGTGCTGATGTTTGTGACACAGAGATCTAGGGGAGACATAGACAACACAGGACAATAAGTCAGCCTAAGTAGATGTGCTGATGTTTGTGACACAGAGATCTAGGGGAGACATAGACAACACAGGACAACAAGTCGGCCTAAGTAGATGTGCTGATTTTTGTGACACAGAGATCTAGGGGAGACATAGACAACACAGGACAACAAGTCAGCCTAAGTAGATGTGCTGATGTTTGTGATACAGAGATCTAGGGGAGACATAGACAACACAGGACAACAAGTCAGCCGAAGTAGATGTGCTGATGTTTGTGACACAGAGATCTAGGGGAGACATAGACAACACAGGACAACAAGTCAGTCTAAGTAGATGTGCTGATGTTTGTGACACAGAGATCTAGGGGAGACATAGACAACACAGGACAACAAGTCGGCCTAAGTAGATGTGCTGATGTTTGTTACACAGAGATCTAGGGGAGACATAGACAACACAGGACAACAAGTCAGCCGAAGTAGATGTGCTGATGTTTGTGACATAGAGATCTAGGGGAGACATAGACAACACAGGACAACAAGTCAGCCTAAGTAGATGTGCTGATGTTTGTGACACAGAGATCTAGGGGAGACATAGACAACACAGGACAACAAGTCAGCTTAAGTAGATGTGCTGATGTTTGTGACACAGAGATCTAGGGCAAACACAGACAACACAGGACAACAAGCAGACATGTTCCTGTTTGTTCTAGGGCAGAAAGAATCAAATGTGGACACCAAGCAGGTCTAGACTGTTAGGCTTTGCCGGTGACACAGGTGTGCCACTCCAGGCCGTCGAAGGGCGTGCCACAAGCCCAATGGACATTTCTGTGGGATCTATACTCCCGGCAACAGTGACCCAAACACTGATAGCTGTCCGTGCATGGTTCACCTGAAATACCACAGTTAAAATTTCATTCACATCTATCCAGTACAAAAGCCAACATTTCCCTCCATCTATTCAGTACAACAGTCAACATTTCACGCACATCTGTTCAGTAAAGCCGTCAACATTTCCCTCACATCCATCCAGCACAACGGTCAACATTTCACTCACATTCATTCAGTACAACATTCAACATTTCAATAAAATCTATCTATTCCCGTAACAACCTTCCGGAAAACCTCTCGATCACAAGCAAGATGTCCCGCGTCTGATACACCCATCTGGAGATCATTCGCCACATTCTGCACCCATCTTCTCTTTGGCCTTCCTCTTCCTCTCTTCCCTGGCATATACCCCTCCATTATTGTTCTCTCCAAACTTTCATGACGTTTCAAGTGACTAAAACATATCAATTTTCTTTATTTTATTGTCTTTAATAGCCAATCTTCTTCAAAATTCAGCTTTTAAATTATGGATGCATTTGTTCTTTTCTTTACCCAAGTTATTCTTAGAACCATCTATAACATTCATATTTAAATGCATTTATGCGCTGTTCAGCTTGTTTAGTAACTGTCCAGGTCTCGCAGGCGTATGTTGCAATGGGAAAGATGCATGCTCTTAAAAATCTAAGTTTTGTAGTTCTATCTGTCCCACTCCATAATTTATTCATTTGTTTTAGTCTTTGAGGAGCAATTGATAGTCGTCGTTTAATTTCTTTCATTGTGTCACCGTTGTTGGTAATCAATGACCCAAGATATTCGAAATTTTCCACCACCTCCAATCTTTCCTCATTAACATATATTTCTTTCTCCATAGTAGTTTTATCTGTATGCATTATCTTTGTTTTTGCTATGTTAAGATATAAGTTGCGATTTTCACTATTTCTTTGGGTTGAGGTTATTAAGTTTTCTATACCATTCTGTGATGTGGATAGTAATACTGTATCATCAGCATATTGAATCTCTGGTATTTCATACCACCGATATTTAGAGCATCATATTGCTCCCTGGTTATATCATCTCTGACATTTCTCATTATATTTTCGGCGTACAGGTTAAACAAATAGGGTGACAGCACACAGCCCTGACGGACTCCTTGCTTGATGTCAAACCAATCTGATGTCTCGCCATCTATTCTAACCGCTGCTTGTTGGTCTAGATAGAGCATTTTATGAGTTGTACTACATGTGATGGAAAGCCCATATTCCTCATGATTTCCCAAAGTTTCTGATGTTGTACACAGTCAAATGCCTTTGAATAATCCACAAAACATGAGAATAGGTTTACATTAAATTCTCTGCACTTCTCTATTATTAAAAGCATGTTGAATATGTGATCTCTTGTTCCTCTTCCTTGTCTAAATCCATCTTGAACCACGTTAATCTGTTCTTCCATTTGCTTACGAAGTCTTGCCATTATGATTTTTAGTAAAATTTTACTTGCATGACTGATCAGGGCAACAGTTCTATAGTTGGTGCATAATTTCAGGTTGCCCTTTTTTGGTATTGGAATGAAGATAGTTCTCTTCCAATCTTTTGGCCATATACCATATTTCCATATCTTTTTACATAATGCGTGATAGATTTGTATGCTTTCTTCTCCTCCCGCTTTAATTAGTTCAGCTGGTATCTCATCACATCCAGGTGATTTACCATTCTTCAGGTTCTTTATTGCCCATGCAATTTCATCTAACGAGGGTTCAGGTTCTGTTTCTGCTATCATTGGTTCATGTATATTATTTATATCCTCACAGTCATTCATATCACACATTCAACTGCAGTATTCCTGCCATCTTTCTAGAATTTGTCTAGATTCTGTTAAGGTATTTCCCAACATATCACAGATAACATTTAATTGAGGTTGAACATTTCTTTGAACATTTCGTAATCTCTTCCAGTCTTATGATATTGCTCTATTTTAATACAACAATCGTGTATATATTGGTGTTTGTCCTTTCTTGTGTTCTTTCTTATTTCTCGTGTTAAAGATTTATACTTAATCCTACTGTTATCAGTTTCTCTTTTCTGTTTCAGTTCCCGTAGTTGGTTTATTAATTCTAACGTGCATGGTGTAATCCGTGGCCTATGTTGCTTAGTCCTGGTCGGAATTAAATCTTTGGCTGCTGTTATCAAGATATCTCTAGCTTGTACTGCCAGTTCATCAGGTGACATTTCCTCTTGTACAGACATCAAGACCCCAAAACGATTCCTCACTTCTACGTTGTATGCATCTGGTATTTTTGTGAGATAAAAACGAAGTGGCCTTAGTCCTAGGGACAGCTTTTTGAGTTTTAATTTCAGATCTTTGAATAACGAAGACACAAACAATAAATTGCACGATTTATTGCCTGGCATATTTAGCTGCATCTCGTCAGGTACATACTGCAAAAATCACACACCGTAAAGTGAATTAACTAGATAAATCCTTCAAATTGAAATATACACATGTTCGCACAGTAATGTCGATTGTCTACCACGGTAATTTTAAACTGACTAACATGTCTTATACCCGGGTTCGAAACACGGCGGTGCTGGTTTTTTCGAAAAAGGTATTGGGGCCGGTCGTTCAGAAAGCAATGGCAAACTACTGAACGTAACACTTGCCTAGTACACCAACAGCAGCCGAAAATGTTGGTGTTGACTGCAACGTCCTGTAAGGGATACGCAACAATTTTTTTTTTTAACATGTCTTTCTGCTTGCACAAGGACGGCTTACGAAGGTTGATTATTATAGCTTCAGCAAACTTTAATAATCGACTACTTTGTGTGTTGAACAACACACGGAAGGCACTGTCTCTTTCAACCACGTGACCGCTCTCGAGCACATGTCTCGCGACCGATGAAGCAGGAATGTTCCGGTGTGTCGGCCTGCCTAGGCTACCATCTTCTGTGTGTAGTATCTTGTCCACCCAATTCGGAATGTGTTCCGAAACCCTGCAATGTAACACATTCCGAATTGGGTGGACAAGATACTACACACAGAAGATGGTAGCCTAGGCAGGCCGACACACCGGAACATTCCTGCTTCATCGGTCGCGAGACATGTGCTCGAAGAGAGCGGTCACGTGGTTGAAAGAGACACTGCCTTCAGTGTGTTGTTCAACACACAAAGTAGTCGATTGTTAAAGTTTGCTGAAGCTATAATAATCAACCTTCGTAAGCCGTCCTTGTGCAAGCAGAAAGACATGTTAGTCAGTTTAAAATTACCGTGGTAGACAATCGACATTACTGTGCGAACATGTGTATATTTCAGTTTGAAGGATTTATCTAGTTAATTCACGTAAGTTGTGTGATGTTTGCAGTATGTACATGACTAGATGCAACGAAATATGCCAAGCAATAAATCGTGCAATCTATTGTTTGTGTCTTCGTTATTCAAATTCATCACGGGAAAACATTGTTTTGAATTTCAGATCTGCTTCTAATAACTGATGATCTGTATCACAGTCTGCACTTCGTACGGTTTTCGCAGTTGTTATGCTTGGTCTCCATCTTCTTTGTATTAAAATATAATCTATCTGATTTTTGGTAATACTGTCTGGAGACTTCCATGTGAAGAGTCTTCTTGGATATTGTTTAAAAAGTGTGTTGACTATCGTGAACTCATTTTCTGTGCAAAATTCAATTAATTTGTCATCTGCATCGTTTCTATTTCCCAATCCAAACTTTCCTAAAACGTGTGTCTCATTTTCAGCTCTTCCTGTACCTACTTTTGCATTAAAATCTCCCAGTATTATTGTTATATCATTATGACCAATCTTATTTAATGTGTCTTGCTGTGTGCTGTAAAAATCTTTAATTTCGTCCTTCTCTGCTGTTGAAGTAGGTGCATATATCTGTATGAGGGTTGTGTTTTTTGGACGGCCTTTGAGTCTGATAGTGAGGATTCTGTCACTAACTGGGTGATATCCCATTAAAGCTTTTGCAGTTGTCTTATCTAAACAAAATGCCACTCCACTCTGGCCTCCGACGTCTCTATCAGAATATATGAAAAGACTTCCATTTTTATTTATAAAATGTCCCTTGCCTCTCCAGCGATGTTCACTATTTCCTAAAATTTGAATATGTAACCTCTCAATCTCATCACATACTACTTTAAGCTTTCCCTTCCCACATTCCAGGTTCCTATTCTCCCTCTCCTTTTTAGTCTGACACGTGGGATTTCCTTGGTAACACAATCGGGATTAACTCCGTCATCACGTCATCTTCCCCAGTGTTATCTGATCTGCCTGGCCTGGGGGTCTCGCCACCAGATCTCTTTCTTATTATGTTTTCTTTCACGCTTGTTATGGTTTCTAGGCAAGTTTTGCAGAAGGTAGTTTGCCATTGCTTTCCTTCTGGGCAATGACCGTACTAGTCGGTGGCCATAGCCATTGTCTCTACTGATGAGATCATCTGCCTATCGCCGCAGAGTGCAGACCATAACATTTGTACGAGAGATGGTTATAAACACATTCAGAAACTTGTCAATGAGGTCGGGAGAAAGAAAATAAAACTCTTCTGGAGATTTGCAGAAAGAAACAACGAAAGATATCCTAGAGATGGAGAGACGGAAACAACGGAAGATATACTAGAGATGGAGAGACGGAAACAACGGGAGATATACTAGAGATGGAGAGACGGAAACAACGGAAGATATACTAGAGATGGAGAGACGGAAACAACGGAAGGTATACTAGAGATGGAGAGACGGAAACAACGGGAGATATACTAGAGATGGAGATACGGAAACAACGGAAGATATCCTAGAGATGGAGAGACGGAAACACGGGAGATATACGAGAGATGGAGAGACGGAAACAACGGGAGATATACTAGAGATGGAGAGACATGAAACAACGGGAAGATATACTAGAGATGGAGAGTACGGAAACAAACGGTAGATATACTAGAGGATTGGAGAGACGGAAACAACGGGAAGATATCCTAGAGATGGAGGAGAACGTGAAACAACGGGAGATATAACGAGAGAATAGGAGAGACGGAAAACAACAGGGAGATATACTAGAGATGGAGAGACGGAAACAACGGGAGATATACTAAGAGATGGAGAGACGGAAACAACGGATAGTATACTAGAGGATGGAGAGAACGGAAACAACGGGAGATAGACTTAGATGGAGGAGACGGAAAAAACGGGAGATATACTCAGAGATGGAGAGACGGAAACAACGGGAGAATTACTAGAGATGGAGAGACGAAACAACGGGAGGATATACTAGAGATGGAGAGACGGAAACAACGGGAGATATACTGAGAGATGGTAGAGACGGACAACAACGGAGGGATATACTAGAGATTGGAGAGACGGCAACAACGGGGAGATATACTAGAGATGGAGAAGACGGAAACAACGGGAGATATACTAGAGATGGAGAGACGGAAACAACGGGAGATATACTAGAGATGGAGAGACGGAAACAACGGGAGATATCCTAGAGATGGAGAGACGGAAACAACGGGAGATATACTAGAGATGGAGAGACGGAAACAACGGGAGATATACTAGAGATGGAGAGACGGAAACAACGGGAGATATACTAGAGATGGAGAGACATAAACAACGGGAGATATACTAGAGATGGAGAGACGGAAACAACGGGAGATATACTAGAGATGGAGAGACGGAAACAACGGGAGATATCCTAGAGATGGAGAGACGGAAACAACGGGAGATATACTAGAGATGGAGAGACGGAAACAACGGGAGATATACTAGAGATGGAGAGACGGAAACAACGGGAGATATCCTAGAGATGGAGAGACGGAAACAACGGAAGATATACTAGAGATGGAGAGACGGAAACAACGGGAGATATACTAGAGATGGAGAGACGGAAACAACGGGAGATATACTAGAGATGGAGAGACGGAAACAACGGGAGATATACTAGAGATGGAGAGACGGAAACAACGGGAGATATACTAGAGATGGAGAGACGGAAACAACGGGAGATATCCTAGAGATGGAGAGACGGAAACAACGGGAGATATACTAGAGATGGAGAGACGGAAACAACGGGAGATATACTAGAGATGGAGAGACGGAAACAACGGGAGATATACTAGAGATGGAGAGACATAAACAACGGAAGATATACTAGAGATGGAGAGACGGAAACAACGGGAGATATACTAGAGATGGAGAGACGGAAACAACGGGAGATATACTAGAGATGGAGAGACGGAAACAACGGGAGATATACTAGAGATGGAGAGACGGAAACAACGGGAGATATACTAGAGATGGAGAGACGGAAACAACGGAAGATATACTAGAGATGGAGAGACGGAAACAACGGAGATATACTAGAGATGGAGAGACATAAACAACGGAAGATATACTAGAGATGGAGAGACGGAAACAACGGAAGATATCCTAGAGATGGAGAGACATAAACAACGGAAGATATACTAGAGATGGAGAGACGGAAACAACGGGAGATATACTAGAGATGGAGAGACAAACAACGGAAGATATACTAGAGATGGAGAGACGGAAACAACGGGAGATATACTAGAGATGGAGAGACATAAACAACGGAAGATATACTAGAGATGGAGAGACGGAAACAACGGGAGATATACTAGAGATGGAGAGACATAAACAACGGAAGATATACTAGAGATGGAGAGACGGAAACAACGGAAGATATCCTAGAGATGGAGAGACGGAAACAACGGAAGATATACTAGAGATGGAGAGACGGAAACAACGGAGATATACTAGAGATGGAGAGACGGAAACAACGGAAGATATACTAGAGATGGAGAGACGGAAACAACGGAAGATATACTAGAGATGGAGAGACGGAAACAACGGAAGATATACTAGAGATGGAGAGACGGAAACAACGGAAGATATACTAGAGATGGAGAGACGGAAACAACGGGAGATATCCTAGAGATGGAGAGACGAAACAACGGGAGATATACTAGAGATGGAGAGACAGGAAACAACGGAGATATACTAGAGGATGGAGAGACGGAAACAACGAAGTATATACTAGAGATGGAGAGACGGGAAAACGGGAAGATATACTAGGAGATGGAGAGACGGAAACAACGGGAGATATACTAGATGGAGAGACATAAACAACCGGAGATATACTAGAGATGGAGAGGACGGAAACAACGGGAGATATACTAGAGATGGAGAGACAGGAAACAACGGGAGATATACTAGAGATGGAGAGACGGAAACAACGGGAGATATACTAGAGATGGAGAGACTAAACACGAAGATAGTTGCTGTCCCGAGAGATGGAGAGAGACGGAAACACGGAAGATATACTAGAGATGGAGAGGACATAAACACGGAAGATATAACTGAAGAGATGGAGAGACGGAAACAACGGGAGGATATACTAGAGATGGAGAGACAGAAACAACGGAAGATATACTAGAGATGGGAGAGACAAACAACGGGAGATATACTAGAGATGGAGAGACGGAAACAACGGGAGATATACTAGAGATGGAGAGACGGAAACAACGGGAGATATACTAGAGATGGAGAGACTAAACAACGGAGATATCTAGAAGATGGAGAGACTGAAACAACGGAAGATATACTAGAGATGGAGAGACCATAAACAACGGGAAGATATACTAGAGATGGAGAGACGGAAACAACGGAAGATATACTAGAGATGGAGAGACGGAAACAACGGAGATATCCTAGAGATGGAGAGACAGGAAACAACGGGAGATAATACTAGAGATGGAGAGACGGAAACAACGGAAGATATACTAGAGATGGAGAGACGGAAACAACGGGAGATATACTAGAGATGGAGAGACGGAAACAACGGGAGATATACTAGAGATGGAGAGACGGAAACAACGGGAGATATACTAGAGATGGAGAGACGGAAACAACGGGAGATATACTAGAGATGGAGAGACGGAAACAACGGGAGATATACTAGAGATGGAGAGACGGAAACAACGGGAGATATACTAGAGATGGAGAGACGGAAACAACGGGAGATATACTAGAGATGGAGAGACGGAAACAACGGGAGATATACTAGAGATGGAGAGACGGAAACAACGGGAGATATACTAGAGATGGAGAGACGGAAACAACGGGAGATATACTAGAGATGGAGAGACGGAAACAACGGGAGATATACTAGAGATGGAGAGACGGAAACAACGGGAGATATACTAGAGATGGAGAGACGGAAACAACGGGAGATATACTAGAGATGGAGAGACGGAAACAACGGGAGATATACTAGAGATGGAGAGACGGAAACAACGGGAGATATACTAGAGATGGAGAGACATAAACAACGGGAGATATACTAGAGATGGAGAGACGGAAACAACGGGAGATATACTAGAGATGGAGAGACGGAAACAACGGGAGATATACTAGAGATGGAGAGACATAAACAACGGTAGATATACTAGAGATGGAGAGACGGAAACAACGGGAGATATACTAGAGATGGAGAGACGGAAACAACGGGAGATATACTAGAGATGGAGAGACGGAAACAACGGGAGATATACTAGAGATGGAGAGACGGAAACAACGGGAGATATACTAGAGATGGAGAGACGGAAACAACGGGAGATATACTAGAGATGGAGAGACGGAAACAACGGGAGATATACTAGAGATGGAGAGACGGAAACAACGGGAGATATACTAGAGATGGAGAGACGGAAACAACGGAAGATATACTAGAGATGGAGAGACGGAAACAACGGAAGATATACTAGAGATGGAGAGACGGAAACAACGGAAGATATACTAGAGATGGAGAGACGGAAACAACGGGAGATATACTAGAGATGGAGAGACATAAACAACGGAAGATATACTAGAGATGGAGAGACATAAACAACGGAAGATATACTAGAGATGGAGAGACGGAAACAACGGAAGATATCCTAGAGATGGAGAGACGGAAACAACGGGAGATATACTAGAGATGGAGAGACATAAACAACGGAAGATATACTAGAGATGGAGAGACGGAAACAACGGAAGATATCCTAGAGATGGAGAGACGGAAACAACGGGAGATATACTAGAGATGGAGAGACATAAACAACGGAAGATATACTAGAGATGGAGAGACGGAAACAACGGAAGATATACTAGAGATGGAGAGACATAAACAACGGAAGATATACTAGAGATGGAGAGACGGAAACAACGGGAGATATACTAGAGATGGAGAGACATAAACAACGGAAGATATACTAGAGATGGAGAGACGGAAACAACGGGAGATATACTAGAGATGGAGAGACGGAAACAACGGGAGATATACTAGAGATGGAGAGACGGAAACAACGGAAGATATACTAGAGATGGAGAGACATAAACAACGGAAGATATACTAGAGATGGAGAGACGGAAACAACGGAAGATATACTAGAGATGGAGAGACATAAACAACGGGAGATATACTAGAGATGGAGAGACGGAAACAACGGGAGATATACTAGAGATGGAGAGACGGAAACAACGGGAGATATACTAGAGATGGAGAGACATAAACAACGGAAGATATACTAGAGATGGAGAGACGGAAACAACGGGAGATATACTAGAGATGGAGAGACGGAAACAACGGAAGATATACTAGAGATGGAGAGACGGAAACAACGGGAGATATACTAGAGATGGAGAGACATAAACAACGGAAGATATACTAGAGATGGAGAGACGGAAACAACGGGAGATATACTAGAGATGGAGAGACATAAACAACGGAAGATATACTAGAGATGGAGAGACGGAAACAACGGGAGATATACTAGAGATGGAGAGACGGAAACAACGGGAGATATACTAGAGATGGAGAGACGGAAACAACGGGAGATATACTAGAGATGGAGAGACATAAACAACGGAAGATATACTAGAGATGGAGAGACGGAAACAACGGGAGATATACTAGAGATGGAGAGACGGAAACAACGGGAGATATACTAGAGATGGAGAGACGGAAACAACGGGAGATATACTAGAGATGGAGAGACGGAAACAACGGGAGATATACTAGAGATGGAGAGACGGAAACAACGGAAGATATACTAGAGATGGAGAGACATAAACAACGGGAGATATACTAGAGATGGAGAGACGGAAACAACGGAAGATATACTAGAGATGGAGAGACATAAACAACGGGAGATATACTAGAGATGGAGAGACATAAACAACGGGAGATATACTAGAGATGGAGAGACGGAAACAACGGGAGATATACTAGAGATGGAGAGACATAAACAACGGAAGATATACTAGAGATGGAGAGACATAAACAACGGGAGATATACTAGAGATGGAGAGACGGAAACAACGGGAGATATACTAGAGATGGAGAGACATAAACAACGGAAGATATACTAGAGATGGAGAGACATAAACAACGGGAGATATACTAGAGATGGAGAGACGGAAACAACGGAAGATATACTAGAGATGGAGAGACATAAACAACGGAAGATATACTAGAGATGGAGAGACATAAACAACGGGAGATATACTAGAGATGGAGAGACATAAACAACGGAAGATATACTAGAGATGGAGAGACATAAACAACGGAAGATATACTAGAGATGGAGAGACGGAAACAACGGGAGATATACTAGAGATGGAGAGACATAAACAACGGAAGATATACTAGAGATGGAGAGACGGAAACAACGGGAGATATACTAGAGATGGAGAGACGGAAACAACGGAAGATATACTAGAGATGGAGAGACATAAACAACGGGAGATATACTAGAGATGGAGAGACATAAACAACGGGAGATATACTAGAGATGGAGAGACGGAAACAACGGAAGATATACTAGAGATGGAGAGACATAAACAACGGGAGATATACTAGAGATGGAGAGACGGAAACAACGGAAGATATACTAGAGATGGAGAGACATAAACAACGGGAGATATACTAGAGATGGAGAGACATAAACAACGGGAGATATACTAGAGATGGAGAGACATAAACAACGGAAGATATACTAGAGATGGAGAGACATAAACAACGGGAGATATACTAGAGATGGAGAGACATAAACAACGGGAGATATACTAGAGATGGAGAGACATAAACAACGGGAGATATACTAGAGATGGAGAGACATAAACAACGGGAGATATACTAGAGATGGAGAGACATAAACAACGGGAGATATACTAGAGATGGAGAGACATAAACAACGGAAGATATCCTAGAGATGGAGAGACATAAACAACGGGAGATATACTAGAGATGGAGAGACATAAACAACGGGAGATATACTAGAGATGGAGAGACGGAAACAACGGGAGATATACTAGAGATGGAGAGACATAAACAACGGAAGATATACTAGAGATGGAGAGACGGAAACAACGGGAGATATACTAGAGATGGAGAGACATAAACAACGGAAGATATACTAGAGATGGAGAGACATAAACAACGGGAGATATACTAGAGATGGAGAGACATAAACAACGGGAGATATACTAGAGATGGAGAGACATAAACAACGGAAGATATACTAGAGATGGAGAGACATAAACAACGGGAGATATACTAGAGATGGAGAGACATAAACAACGGAAGATATACTAGAGATGGAGAGACATAAACAACGGGAGATATACTAGAGATGGAGAGACATAAACAACGGGAGATATACTAGAGATGGAGAGACGGAAACAACGGGAGATATACTAGAGATGGAGAGACATAAACAACGGAAGATATACTAGAGATGGAGAGACGGAAACAACGGGAGATATACTAGAGATGGAGAGACATAAACAACGGGAGATATACTAGAGATGGAGAGACGGAAACAACGGAAGATATACTAGAGATGGAGAGACATAAACAACGGGAGATATCCTAGAGATGGAGAGACATAAACAACGGAAGATATACTAGAGATGGAGAGACGGAAACAACGGGAGATATCCTAGAGATGGAGAGACATAAACAACGGGAGATATACTAGAGATGGAGAGACATAAACAACGGGAGATATACTAGAGATGGAGAGACATAAACAACGGGAGATATACTAGAGATGGAGAGACATAAACAACGGGAGATATACTAGAGATGGAGAGACATAAACAACGGAGATATACTAGAGATGGAGAGACATAAACAACGGGAGATATACTAGAGATGGAGAGACATAAACAACGGGAGATATACTAGAGATGGAGAGACATAAACAACGGGAGATATACTAGAGATGGAGAGACATAAACAACGGGAGATATACTAGAGATGGAGAGACATAAACAACGGAAGATATACTAGAGATGGAGAGACATAAACAACGGGAGATATACTAGAGATGGAGAGACATAAACAACGGGAGATATACTAGAGATGGAGAGACATAAACAACGGGAGATATACTAGAGATGGAGAGACATAAACAACGGGAGATATACTAGAGATGGAGAGACATAAACAACGGAAGATATACTAGAGATGGAGAGACATAAACAACGGAGATATACTAGAGATGGAGAGACGGAAACAACGGGAGATATACTAGAGATGGAGAGACATAAACAACGGAGATATACTAGAGATGGAGAGACATAAACAACGGGAGATATACTAGAGATGGAGAGACATAAACAACGGAAGATATACTAGAGATGGAGAGACATAAACAACGGGAGATATACTAGAGATGGAGAGACATAAACAACGGGAGATATACTAGAGATGGAGAGACATAAACAACGGGAGATATACTAGAGATGGAGAGACGGAAACAACGGGAGATATCCTAGAGATGGAGAGACATAAACAACGGGAGATATACTAGAGATGGAGAGACATAAACAACGGGAGATATCCTAGAGATGGAGAGACATAAACAACGGGAGATATCCTAGAGATGGAGAGACATAAACAACGAAAGATATACTAGAGATGGAGAGACATAAACAACGGGAGATATACTAGAGATGGAGAGACATAAACAACGGGAGATATACTAGAGATGGAGAGACATAAACAACGGAGATATACTAGAGATGGAGAGACATAAACAACGGGAGATATACTAGAGATGGAGAGACATAAACAACGGGAGATATACTAGAGATGGAGAGACATAAACAACGGAAGATATACTAGAGATGGAGAGACATAAACAACGGAAGATATACTAGAGATGGAGAGACATAAACAACGGGAGATACTAGAGATGGAGAGACATAAACAACGGGAGATATACTAGAGATGGAGAGACGGAAACAACGGAGATATACTAGAGATGGAGAGACATAAACAACGGAAGATATACTAGAGATGGAGAGACATAAACAACGGGAGATATACTAGAGATGGAGAGACATAAACAACGGGAGATATACTAGAGATGGAGAGACATAAACAACGGGAGATATACTAGAGATGGAGAGACATAAACAACGGGAGATATACTAGAGATGGAGAGACATAAACAACGGGAGATATACTAGAGATGGAGAGACATAAACAACGGAGATATACTAGAGATGGAGAGACATAAACAACGGGAGATATAGAGATGGAGAGACATAAACAACGGGAGATATACTAGAGATGGAGAGACATAAACAACGGGAGATATACTAGAGATGGAGAGACGGAAACAACGGAGATATACTAGAGATGGAGAGACATAAACAACGGGAGATATACTAGAGATGGAGAGACATAAACAACGGGAGATATACTAGAGATGGAGAGACATAAACAACGGGAGATATACTAGAGATGGAGAGACATAAACAACGGGAGATATACTAGAGATGGAGAGACATAAACAACGGAAGATATACTAGAGATGGAGAGACATAAACAACGGGAGATATACTAGAGATGGAGAGACATAAACAACGGAAGATATACTAGAGATGGAGAGACATAAACAACGGAAGATATACTAGAGATGGAGAGACATAAACAACGGAAGATATACTAGAGATGGAGAGACGGAAACAACGGGAGATATACTAGAGATGGAGAGACATAAACAACGGAAGATATACTAGAGATGGAGAGACATAAACAACGGGAGATATACTAGAGATGGAGAGACGGAAACAACGGGAGATATACTAGAGATGGAGAGACATAAACAACGGGAGATATACTAGAGATGGAGAGACATAAACAACGGGAGATATACTAGAGATGGAGAGACATAAACAACGGGAGATATACTAGAGATGGAGAGACATAAACAACGGGAGATATACTAGAGATGGAGAGACATAAACAACGGGAGATATACTAGAGATGGAGAGACATAAACAACGGGAGATATACTAGAGATGGAGAGACATAAACAACGGAAGATATACTAGAGATGGAGAGACATAAACAACGGAAGATATACTAGAGATGGAGAGACATAAACAACGGGAGATATACTAGAGATGGAGAGACATAAACAACGGGAGATATACTAGAGATGGAGAGACATAAACAACGGAAGATATACTAGAGATGGAGAGACGGAAACAACGGGAGATATACTAGAGATGGAGAGACATAAACAACGGGAGATATACTAGAGATGGAGAGACATAAACAACGGGAGATATACTAGAGATGGAGAGACATAAACAACGGGAGATATACTAGAGATGGAGAGACATAAACAACGGAAGATATACTAGAGATGGAGAGACGGAAACAACGGAAGATATACTAGAGATGGAGAGACATAAACAACGGGAGATATACTAGAGATGGAGAGACATAAACAACGGGAGATATACTAGAGATGGAGAGACATAAACAACGGGAGATATACTAGAGATGGAGAGACATAAACAACGGAAGATATACTAGAGATGGAGAGACGGAAACAACGGAAGATATACTAGAGATGGAGAGACATAAACAACGGGAGATATACTAGAGATGGAGAGACATAAACAACGGGAGATATACTAGAGATGGAGAGACATAAACAACGGGAGATATACTAGAGATGGAGAGACATAAACAACGGAAGATATACTAGAGATGGAGAGACATAAACAACGGGAGATATACTAGAGATGGAGAGACATAAACAACGGAAGATATACTAGAGATGGAGAGACGGAAACAACGGAAGATATACTAGAGATGGAGAGACATAAACAACGGAAGATATACTAGAGATGGAGAGACATAAACAACGGAAGATATACTAGAGATGGAGAGACATAAACAACGGAAGATATACTAGAGATGGAGAGACATAAACAACGGGAGATATACTAGAGATGGAGAGACATAAACAACGGAAGATATACTAGAGATGGAGAGACATAAACAACGGGAGATATACTAGAGATGGAGAGACATAAACAACGGAGATATACTAGAGATGGAGAGACATAAACAACGGGAGATATACTAGAGATGGAGAGACATAAACAACGGGAGATATACTAGAGATGGAGAGACATAAACAACGGAAGATATACTAGAGATGGAGAGACATAAACAACGGGAGATATACTAGAGATGGAGAGACATAAACAACGGAAGATATACTAGAGATGGAGAGACATAAACAACGGAAGATATACTAGAGATGGAGAGACGGAAACAACGGAAGATATACTAGAGATGGAGAGACATAAACAACGGAAGATATACTAGAGATGGAGAGACATAAACAACGGGAGATATACTAGAGATGGAGAGACATAAACAACGGAAGATATACTAGAGATGGAGAGACATAAACAACGGGAGATATACTAGAGATGGAGAGACATAAACAACGGAAGATATACTAGAGATGGAGAGACATAAACAACGGGAGATATACTAGAGATGGAGAGACGGAAACAACGGAAGATATACTAGAGATGGAGAGACATAAACAACGGGAGATATACTAGAGATGGAGAGACATAAACAACGGAAGATATACTAGAGATGGAGAGACATAAACAACGGGAAGATATACTAGAGATGGAGAGACATAAACAACGGGAGATATACTAGAGATGGAGAGACATAAACAACGGAAGATATCCTAGAGATGGAGAGACATAAACAACGGAAGATATACTAGAGATGGAGAGACGGAAACAACGGAAGATATACTAGAGATGGAGAGACATAAACAACGGAGATATACTAGAGATGGAGAGACATAAACAACGGAAGATATACTAGAGATGGAGAGACATAAACAACGGAGATATACTAGAGATGGAGAGACATAAACAACGGGAGATATACTAGAGATGGAGAGACATAAACAACGGGAGATATACTAGAGATGGAGAGACGGAAACAACGGAAGATATACTAGAGATGGAGAGACATAAACAACGGAAGATATACTAGAGATGGAGAGACATAAACAACGGAAGATATACTAGAGATGGAGAGACGGAAACAACGGAAGATATACTAGAGATGGAGAGACATAAACAACGGAAGATATACTAGAGATGGAGAGACATAAACAACGGGAGATATACTAGAGATGGAGAGACATAAACAACGGGAGATATACTAGAGATGGAGAGACATAAACAACGGGAGATATACTAGAGATGGAGAGACGGAAACAACGGGAGATATACTAGAGATGGAGAGACATAAACAACGGAAGATATACTAGAGATGGAGAGACATAAACAACGGAAGATATACTAGAGATGGAGAGACGGAAACAACGGAAGATATACTAGAGATGGAGAGACATAAACAACGGAAGATATACTAGAGATGGAGAGACGGAAACAACGGGAGATATACTAGAGATGGAGAGACATAAACAACGGGAGATATACTAGAGATGGAGAGACATAAACAACGGGAGATATACTAGAGATGGAGAGACATAAACAACGGAAGATATACTAGAGATGGAGAGACGGAAACAACGGAAGATATACTAGAGATGGAGAGACATAAACAACGGGAGATATACTAGAGATGGAGAGACATAAACAACGGAAGATATACTAGAGATGGAGAGACATAAACAACGGAAGATATACTAGAGATGGAGAGACATAAACAACGGAAGATATACTAGAGATGGAGAGACATAAACAACGGGAGATATACTAGAGATGGAGAGACATAAACAACGGGAGATATACTAGAGATGGAGAGACATAAACAACGGGAGATATACTAGAGATGGAGAGACATAAACAACGGAAGATATACTAGAGATGGAGAGACATAAACAACGGAAGATATCCTAGAGATGGAGAGACATAAACAACGGGAGATATACTAGAGATGGAGAGACGGAAACAACGGAAGATATACTAGAGATGGAGAGACGGAAACAACGGGAGATATACTAGAGATGGAGAGACATAAACAACGGGAGATATACTAGAGATGGAGAGACGGAAACAACGGAAGATATACTAGAGATGGAGAGACATAAACAACGGGAGATATACTAGAGATGGAGAGACGGAAACAACGGGAGATATACTAGAGATGGAGAGACGGAAACAACGGGAGATATACTAGAGATGGAGAGACATAAACAACGGGAGATATACTAGAGATGGAGAGACATAAACAACGGGAGATATACTAGAGATGGAGAGACATAAACAACGGAAGATATACTAGAGATGGAGAGACATAAACAACGGGAGATATACTAGAGATGGAGAGACATAAACAACGGGAGATATACTAGAGATGGAGAGACATAAACAACGGGAGATATACTAGAGATGGAGAGACATAAACAACGGAAGATATACTAGAGATGGAGAGACATAAACAACGGAAGATATACTAGAGATGGAGAGACATAAACAACGGGAGATATACTAGAGATGGAGAGACATAAACAACGGAAGATATACTAGAGATGGAGAGACATAAACAACGGAAGATATACTAGAGATGGAGAGACATAAACAACGGAAGATATACTAGAGATGGAGAGACATAAACAACGGGAGATATACTAGAGATGGAGAGACATAAACAACGGGAGATATACTAGAGATGGAGAGACATAAACAACGGGAGATATACTAGAGATGGAGAGACATAAACAACGGGAGATATACTAGAGATGGAGAGACATAAACAACGGAAGATATACTAGAGATGGAGAGACATAAACAACGGGAGATATACTAGAGATGGAGAGACATAAACAACGGGAGATATACTAGAGATGGAGAGACATAAACAACGGGAGATATACTAGAGATGGAGAGACGGAAACAACGGGAGATATCCTAGAGATGGAGAGACATAAACAACGGAAGATATACTAGAGATGGAGAGACATAAACAACGGGAGATATACTAGAGATGGAGAGACATAAACAACGGGAGATATACTAGAGATGGAGAGACATAAACAACGGAAGATATACTAGAGATGGAGAGACATAAACAACGGGAGATATACTAGAGATGGAGAGACATAAACAACGGGAGATATACTAGAGATGGAGAGACATAAACAACGGGAGATATACTAGAGATGGAGAGACATAAACAACGGGAGATATACTAGAGATGGAGAGACATAAACAACGGGAGATATACTAGAGATGGAGAGACATAAACAACGGGAGATATACTAGAGATGGAGAGACATAAACAACGGAAGATATACTAGAGATGGAGAGACATAAACAACGGGAGATATACTAGAGATGGAGAGACATAAACAACGGAAGATATACTAGAGATGGAGAGACATAAACAACGGGAGATATACTAGAGATGGAGAGACATAAACAACGGGAGATATACTAGAGATGGAGAGACATAAACAACGGAAGATATACTAGAGATGGAGAGACATAAACAACGGGAGATATACTAGAGATGGAGAGACATAAACAACGGAAGATATACTAGAGATGGAGAGACATAAACAACGGAAGATATACTAGAGATGGAGAGACATAAACAACGGGAGATATACTAGAGATGGAGAGACATAAACAACGGAGATATACTAGAGATGGAGAGACATAAACAACGGGAGATATACTAGAGATGGAGAGACATAAACAACGGGAGATATACTAGAGATGGAGAGACATAAACAACGGAAGATATACTAGAGATGGAGAGACATAAACAACGGAAGATATACTAGAGATGGAGAGACATAAACAACGGAAGATATACTAGAGATGGAGAGACATAAACAACGGAAGATATACTAGAGATGGAGAGACATAAACAACGGGAGATATACTAGAGATGGAGAGACATAAACAACGGGAGATATACTAGAGATGGAGAGACATAAACAACGGGAGATATACTAGAGATGGAGAGACATAAACAACGGAAGATATACTAGAGATGGAGAGACATAAACAACGGAAGATATACTAGAGATGGAGAGACATAAACAACGGGAGATATACTAGAGATGGAGAGACATAAACAACGGGAGATATACTAGAGATGGAGAGACATAAACAACGGAGATATACTAGAGATGGAGAGACGGAAACAACGGGAGATATACTAGAGATGGAGAGACATAAACAACGGGAGATATACTAGAGATGGAGAGACATAAACAACGGGAGATATACTAGAGATGGAGAGACATAAACAACGGGAGATATACTAGAGATGGAGAGACATAAACAACGGAAGATATACTAGAGATGGAGAGACATAAACAACGGGAGATATACTAGAGATGGAGAGACATAAACAACGGGAGATATACTAGAGATGGAGAGACATAAACAACGGGAGATATACTAGAGATGGAGAGACGGAAACAACGGGAGATATACTAGAGATGGAGAGACATAAACAACGGGAGATATACTAGAGATGGAGAGACATAAACAACGGAAGATATACTAGAGATGGAGAGACATAAACAACGGGAGATATACTAGAGATGGAGAGACGGAAACAACGGAAGATATCCTAGAGATGGAGAGACATAAACAACGGGAGATATACTAGAGATGGAGAGACATAAACAACGGGAGATATACTAGAGATGGAGAGACGGAAACAACGGGAGATATACTAGAGATGGAGAGACATAAACAACGGGAGATATACTAGAGATGGAGAGACATAAACAACGGGAGATATACTAGAGATGGAGAGACATAAACAACGGGAGATATACTAGAGATGGAGAGACGGAAACAACGGAAGATATACTAGAGATGGAGAGACATAAACAACGGGAGATATACTAGAGATGGAGAGACATAAACAACGGGAGATATACTAGAGATGGAGAGACATAAACAACGGAGATATACTAGAGATGGAGAGACATAAACAACGGGAGATATACTAGAGATGGAGAGACATAAACAACGGGAGATATACTAGAGATGGAGAGACATAAACAACGGGAGATATACTAGAGATGGAGAGACATAAACAACGGGAGATATACTAGAGATGGAGAGACATAAACAACGGGAGATATACTAGAGATGGAGAGACATAAACAACGGGAGATATACTAGAGATGGAGAGACATAAACAACGGAAGATATACTAGAGATGGAGAGACATAAACAACGGGAGATATACTAGAGATGGAGAGACAAACAACGGAGATATACTAGAGATGGAGAGACATAAACAACGGAAGATATACTAGAGATGGAGAGACATAAACAACGGAAGATATACTAGAGATGGAGAGACATAAACAACGGAAGATATACTAGAGATGGAGAGACATAAACAACGGGAGATATACTAGAGATGGAGAGACATAAACAACGGGAGATATACTAGAGATGGAGAGACATAAACAACGGGAGATATACTAGAGATGGAGAGACGGAAACAACGGGAGATATACTAGAGATGGAGAGACATAAACAACGGGAGATATACTAGAGATGGAGAGACATAAACAACGGGAGATATACTAGAGATGGAGAGACGGAAACAACGGGAGATATACTAGAGATGGAGAGACATAAACAACGGGAGATATACTAGAGATGGAGAGACATAAACAACGGAGATATACTAGAGATGGAGAGACATAAACAACGGGAGATATACTAGAGATGGAGAGACATAAACAACGGGAGATATACTAGAGATGGAGAGACGGAAACAACGGGAGATATACTAGAGATGGAGAGACATAAACAACGGAAGATATCCTAGAGATGGAGAGACGGAAACAACGGAAGATATCCTAGAGATGGAGAGACATAAACAACGGGAGATATACTAGAGATGGAGAGACATAAACAACGGGAGATATACTAGAGATGGAGAGACATAAACAACGGGAGATATACTAGAGATGGAGAGACATAAACAACGGGAGATATACTAGAGATGGAGAGACGGAAACAACGGGAGATATACTAGAGATGGAGAGACATAAACAACGGAGATATACTAGAGATGGAGAGACGGAAACAACGGGAGATATACTAGAGATGGAGAGACATAAACAACGGAAGATATACTAGAGATGGAGAGACATAAACAACGGAGATATACTAGAGATGGAGAGACATAAACAACGGGAGATATACTAGAGATGGAGAGACATAAACAACGGGAGATATACTAGAGATGGAGAGACGGAAACAACGGGAGATATACTAGAGATGGAGAGACATAAACAACGGGAGATATACTAGAGATGGAGAGACATAAACAACGGAAGATATACTAGAGATGGAGAGACATAAACAACGGGAGATATACTAGAGATGGAGAGACATAAACAACGGGAGATATACTAGAGATGGAGAGACATAAACAACGGAAGATATACTAGAGATGGAGAGACATAAACAACGGAAGATATACTAGAGATGGAGAGACATAAACAACGGAAGATATACTAGAGATGGAGAGACATAAACAACGGAAGATATACTAGAGATGGAGAGACGGAAACAACGGGAGATATACTAGAGATGGAGAGACGGAAACAACGGAAGATATACTAGAGATGGAGAGACATAAACAACGGAAGATATACTAGAGATGGAGAGACATAAACAACGGGAGATATACTAGAGATGGAGAGACGGAAACAACGGGAGATATACTAGAGATGGAGAGACATAAACAACGGAAGATATACTAGAGATGGAGAGACATAAACAACGGGAGATATACTAGAGATGGAGAGACATAAACAACGGGAGATATACTAGAGATGGAGAGACATAAACAACGGAAGATATACTAGAGATGGAGAGACGGAAACAACGGAAGATATACTAGAGATGGAGAGACATAAACAACGGAAGATATACTAGAGATGGAGAGACGGAAACAACGGGAGATATACTAGAGATGGAGAGACATAAACAACGGAAGATATACTAGAGATGGAGAGACGGAAACAACGGGAGATATACTAGAGATGGAGAGACATAAACAACGGGAGATATACTAGAGATGGAGAGACATAAACAACGAAAGATATACTAGAGATGGAGAGACATAAACAACGGGAGATATCCTAGAGATGGAGAGACATAAACAACGGAGATATACTAGAGATGGAGAGAGACAACGGAAGATATACTAGAGATGGAGAGACGGGAAGAATATACTAGAGATGGAGAGACATAAACAACGGGAGATATACTAGAGATGGAGAGACATAAACAACGGAGATATACTAGAGATGGAGAGACATAAACAACGGGAGATATACTAGAGATGGAGAGACATAAACAACGGGAGATATACTAGAGATGGAGAGACATAAACAACGGGAGATATACTAGAGATGGAGAGACATAAACAACGGGAGATATACTAGAGATGGAGAGACATAAACAACGGAAGATATACTAGAGATGGAGAGACATAAACAACGGAAGATATACTAGAGATGGAGAGACATAAACAACGGAAGATATACTAGAGATGGAGAGACGGAAACAACGGAAGATATACTAGAGATGGAGAGACATAAACAACGGAAGATATACTAGAGATGGAGAGACATAACAACGAGATATACTAGAGATGGAGAGACGGAAACAACGGAAGATATACTAGAGATGGAGAGACATAAACAACGGAAGATATACTAGAGATGGAGAGACGGAAACAACGGAAGATATACTAGAGATGGAGAGACATAAACAACGGGAGATATACTAGAGATGGAGAGACATAAACAACGGAAGATATACTAGAGATGGAGAGACGGAAACAACGGAGATATACTAGAGATGGAGAGACATAAACAACGGAAGATATACTAGAGATGGAGAGACATAAACAACGGGAGATATACTAGAGATGGAGAGACGGAAACAACGGGAGATATCCTAGAGATGGAGAGACATAAACAACGGGAGATATACTAGAGATGGAGAGACATAAACAACGGGAGATATACTAGAGATGGAGAGACGGAAACAACGGAAGATATACTAGAGATGGAGAGACATAAACAACGGGAGATATCCTAGAGATGGAGAGACATAAACAACGGAAGATATACTAGAGATGGAGAGACGGAAACAACGGGAGATATACTAGAGATGGAGAGACATAAACAACGGAAGATATACTAGAGATGGAGAGACGGAAACAACGGAAGATATACTAGAGATGGAGAGACATAAACAACGGAAGATATACTAGAGATGGAGAGACATAAACAACGGGAGATATACTAGAGATGGAGAGACGGAAACAACGAAAGATATACTAGAGATGGAGAGACATAAACAACGGAGATATACTAGAGATGGAGAGACATAAACAACGGAAGATACTAGAGATGGAGAGACGGAAACAACGGGAGATATACTAGAGATGGAGAGACGGAAACAACGGAAGATATACTAGAGATGGAGAGACATAAACAACGGGAGATATACTAGAGATGGAGAGACGGAAACAACGGGAGATATACTAGAGATGGAGAGACATAAACAACGGAAGATATACTAGAGATGGAGAGACATAAACAACGGAAGATATACTAGAGATGGAGAGACGGAAACAACGGGAGATATACTAGAGATGGAGAGACGGAAACAACGGGAGATATACTAGAGATGGAGAGACGGAAACAACGGGAGATATACTAGAGATGGAGAGACGGAAACAACGGGAGATATACTAGAGATGGAGAGACGGAAACAACGGAAGATATACTAGAGATGGAGAGACGGAAACAACGGAAGATATACTAGAGATGGAGAGACGGAAACAACGGAAGATATACTAGAGATGGAGAGACGGAAACAACGGGAGATATACTAGAGATGGAGAGACGGAAACAACGGGAGATATACTAGAGATGGAGAGACATAAACAACGGAAGGTATACTAGAGATGGAGATAACAATACACGGAATAGAGACTAGAGACAAGACGGACAATACAGAACTGGAGAGACATAGACATCAACATACCTAGACAAGATGCATAACTAGAGATAGAGATATTGCAAACAACGGGAGATATACTATGGAGATAACAGACTGTAGACAAATACAACAACATATACTATAGACAAAGATGGAAACAATCCAGACTATAGACAAAGATGGAGAGAATATACAGACTATAGACAAAGAGCAACAAGATATACTAGAGACAAGACGGCAACAACATACCTATAGACAAAGATGGCATAAACAACAAGTATACAATATGGCATCAATAACACTATATCAAATATGGCATCACACACTATAACAAATATGGCATCAATACACACTATAGACAAATATGGCAGACACATAGACTATAGACAATATGGCATCTACAGACACTATCGAGAATATGGCATCAAGATATATAGACAAATATGGGATCCATACACTAGAGAAAATATGGCATCAACATACACTATAGACATATGGCATCAACATACCTATAGACAGAATTCATCAATACACGCACTATAGACAAATATGGCATCAATACACACTATAGACAAATATGGCATCAACATACCACTATAGACAAAATATGGCATCATACATACACTATAGACAAATATGGCATCAATACACTATAGACAAAATATGCATCAAACACACACTATAGACAAATATGGCATCAACATACACTGTAGACAAATATGGCATCAATACACACTATAGACAAATATGGCATCAACATACACTATAGACAAATATGGCATCAACATACACTAGTAGGACAAATATGGCCATCACATACACTATAGACAAATATGGCATCATACCACACTATAGACAAATATGCATCACATACACTATAGACAAATATGGCTCAATACACACTATAGACAAAATATGGCATCAACATACACTATAGACAAATATGGCATCAACATACACTATAGACAAATATGGCATCAAACATACACTATAGACAAATATGCATCAATACACACTATAGACAAATATGCATCAATACACTATAGACAAAATATGCATCAACATACACTATAGACAAATATGGCATCAACATACACTATAGACAAATATGGCATCAACATACACTGTAGACAAATATGGCATCAACATACACTATAGACAAATATGGCATCAACATACACTATAGACAAATATGGCATCAATACACACTATAGACAAATATGGCATCAACATACACTATAGACAAATATGGCATCAATACACACTATAGACAAATATGGCATCAACATACACTATAGACAAATATGGCATCAACATACACTATAGACAAATATGGCATCAATACACACTATAGACAAATATGGCATCAATACACACTATAGACAAATATGGCATCAACATACACTATAGACAAATATGGCATCAACACACACTATAGACAAATATGGCATCAACATACACTATAGACAAATATGGCATCAACACACACTATAGACAAATATGGCATCAACATACACTATAGACAAATATGGCATCAACATACACTATAGACAAATATGGCATCAACATACACTATAGACAAATATGGCATCAACACACACTATAGACAAATATGGCATCAACATACACTATAGACAAATATGGCATCAACACACACTATAGACAAATATGGCATCATACATACACTATAGACAAATATGGCATCAACATACCTATAGACAAATATGGCATCAACACACACTATAGACAATATGGCATCAACATACACTATAGACAAATATGGCATCATACACACTATAGACAAATATGGCATCAATCACACACTATAGACAAATATGGCATCAACACACACTATAGACAAATATGGCATCATCACACACTATAGACAAATATGCATCATATACACTATAGACAAATATGGCATCAACACACACTATAGACAAATATGGCATCCAAATACACTATAGACAAATATGGCATCATCACACACTATAGACAAATATGGCATCATCACACACTATAGACAAATATGGCATCATCACACACTATAGACAAATATGGCATCATCACACACTATAGACAAATATGGCATCAACAACACTATATAGACAAATATGGCATCATCACACACTATAGACAAATATGGCATCAACACACACTATAGACAAATATGGCATCAACACACACTATAGACAAATATGGCATCAATACACACTATAGACAAATATGGCATCATCACACACTATAGACAAATATGGCATCATCACACACTATAGACAAATATGGCATCATCACACACTATAGACAAATATGGCATCATCACACACTATAGACAAATATGGCATCATCACACACTATAGACAAATATGGCATCATCACACACTATAGACAAATATGGCATCATCACACACTATAGACAAATATGGCATCATCACACACTATAGACAAATATGGCATCAACACACACTATAGACAAATATGGCATCAATCACACACTATAGACAATATGGCATCACACACACTATAGACAAATATGGCATCACACACACTATAGACAAATATGGCATCAACACACACTATAGACAAGTGTGGCATCAACACACACTATAGACAAATATGGCATCAACACACACTATAGACAAGTGTGGCATCAACACACACTATAGACAAATATGGCATCAACACACACTATAGACAAATATGGCATCAACACACACTATAGACAAATATGGCATCAATACACACTATAGACAAATATGGCATCAACACACACTATAGACAAATATGGCATCAATATACACTATAGACAAATATGGCATCAACACACACTATAGACAAATATGGCATCAATACACACTATAGACAAATATGGCATCAACACACACTATAGACAAATATGGCATCAACACACACTATAGACAAGTATGGCATCAACACACACTATAGACAAATATGGCATCAACACACACTATAGACAAGTATGGCATCAACATACACTGTAGACAAATATGGCATCAACAAACACTGTAGACAAATATGGCATCAACACACACTGTAGACAAATATGGCGTCAACATACACTATAGACAAATATGGCATCAACACACACTATAGACAAATATGGCATCAACATACACTATAGACAAGTATGGCATCAACACACACTATAGACAAATATGGCATCAACACACACTATAGACAAGTGTGGCATCAACACACACTATAGACAAGTATGGCATCAACACACACTATAGACAAGTATGGCATCAACACACACTATAGACAAGTATGGCATCAACACACACTATAGACAAGTATGGCATCAACACACACTATAGACAAGTATGGCATCAACACACACTATAGACAAGTATGGCATCAACACACACTATAGACAAGTATGGCATCAACACACACTATAGACAAGTATGGCATCAACACACACTATAGACAAGTATGGCATCAACACACACTATAGACAAGTATGGCATCAACACACACTATAGACAAGTATGGCATCAACACACACTATAGACAAGTATGGCATCAACACACACTATAGACAAGTATGGCATCAACACACACTATAGACAAGTATGGCATCAACACACACTATAGACAAGTATGGCATCAACACACACAATAGACAAGTATGGCATCAACACACACTATAGACAAGTATGGCATCAACACACACTATAGACAAATATGGCATCAACACACACTATAGACAAGTGTGGCATCAACACACACTATAGACAAATATGGCATCAACATACACTATAGACAAGTGTGGCATCAACACACACTATAGACAAATATGGCATCAATACACACTATAGACAAATATGGCATCAACACACACTATAGACAAATATGGCATCAATATACACTATAGACAAATATGGCATCAACACACACTATAGACAAATATGGCATCAATATACACTATAGACAAATATGGCATCAATACACACTATAGACAAATATGGCATCAATACACACTATAGACAAATATGGCATCAACACACACTATAGACAAGTATGGCATCAACACACACTATAGACAAATATGGCATCAACACACACTATAGACAAGTATGGCATCAACACACACTATAGACAAGTATGGCATCAACACACACTATAGACAAGTATGGCATCAACACACACTATAGACAAATATGGCATCAACACACACTATAGACAAGTGTGGCATCAACACACACTATAGACAAATATGGCATCAACATACACTATAGACAAGTGTGGCATCAACACACACTATAGACAAATATGGCATCAATACACACTATAGACAAATATGGCATCAACACACACTATAGACAAATATGGCATCAATATACACTATAGACAAATATGGCATCAACACACACTATAGACAAATATGGCATCAATATACACTATAGACAAATATGGCATCAATATACACTATAGACAAATATGGCATCAATACACACTATAGACAAATATGGCATCAACACACACTATAGACAAATATGGCATCAACACACACTATAGACAAGTATGGCATCAACATACACTATAGACAAATATGGCATCAACATACACTATAGACAAGTATGGCATCAACATACACTGTAGACAAATATGGCATCAACATACACTGTAGACAAATATGGCATCAACACACACTGTAGACAAATATGGCGTCAACATACACTATAGACAAATATGGCATCAACACACACTATAGACAAATATGGCATCAACATACACTATAGACAAGTATGGCATCAACACACACTATAGACAAATATGGCATCAACACACACTGTAGACAAATATGGCATCAACACACACACTATAGACAAATATGGCATCAACATACACTATAGACAAATATGGCATCAACACACACTGTAGACAAATATGGCGTCAACACACACACTATAGACAAATATGGCATCAACACACACACTATAGACAAATATGGCGTCAACATACACACTGTAGACAAATATGGCATCAACACACACACTGTAGACAAATATGGCATCAACACACACACTGTAGACAAATATGGCGTCAACATACACTATAGACAAATATGGCATGAACACACACTATAGACAAATATGGCATCAACATACACTATAGACAAATATGGCATCAATATACACTGTAGACGACAAATATGGCATCAACACACACACTGTAGACAAATATGGCATCAACACACACTGTAGACAAATATGGCATCAACACACACACTGTAGACAAATATGGCATCAACATACACTGTAGACAAATATGGCATCAACACACACACTAAAGACAAATATGGCATCAACACACACACTATAGACAAATATGGCATCAACATACACTATAGACAAATATGGCATCAACATACACTATAGACAAATATGGCATCAACACACACACTATAGACAAATATGGCATCAACATACACTGTAGACAAATATGGCATCAACACACACACTATAGACAAATATGGCATCAATATACACTATAGACAAATATGGCATCAACACACACTGTAGACAAATATGGCGTCAACATACACTGTAGACAAATATGGCATCACACACACACTATAGACAAATATGGCATCAACATACACTATAGACAAATATGGCATCAACATACACTGTAGACAAATATGGCATCAACACACACTGTAGACAAATATGGCATCAATACACACTATAGACAAATATGGCATCAACATACACTATAGACAAATATGGCATCAACACACACTGTAGACAAATATGGCGTCAACATACACTGTAGACAAATATGGCATCAACACACACACTATAGACAAATATGGCATCAACATACACTATAGACAAATATGGCATCAACATACACTGTAGACAAATATGGCATCAACACACACTGTAGACAAATATGGCATCAATACACACTATAGACAAATATGGCATCAACATACACTATAGACAAATATGGCATCAACACACACTATAGACAAATATGGCATCAACATACACTGTAGACAAATATGGCATCAACACACACTATAGACAAATATGGCATCAACATACACTATAGACAAATATGGCATCAACACACACTATAGACAAATATGGCATCAACATACACTATAGACAAATATGGCATCAACATACACTATAGACAATTATGGCATCAACATACACTGTAGACAAATATGCATCAACATACACTATAGACAAATATGGCATCAACCTACACTATAGACAAATATGGCATCAACCTACACCTATAGACAAATATTGGCATCAACATACACTGTAGACAAATATGGCATCAACATACACACTATAGACAAATATGGCATCAACATACACTATAGACAAATATGGCATCAACACACACTATAGACAAATATTGCATCAACACACACACTATAGACAAATATGGCATCAACATACACTATAGACAAATATGGCATCAACATACACTATAGACAAATATGGCATCAACACACACACTATAGACAAATATGGCATCAACACACACACTATAGACAAATATGGCATCAACATACACTGTAGACAAATATGGCATCAACACACACACTATAGACAAATATGGCATCAACATACACTATAGACAAATATGGCATCAACATACACTATAGACAAATATGGCATCAACACACACTATAGACAAATATGGCATCAACATACACTGTAGACAAATATGGCATCAACACACACTATAGACAAATATGGCATCAACATACACTATAGACAAATATGGCATCAACATACACTGTAGACAAATATGGCATCAATACACACTAGTAGACAAATATGGCATCAACATACACTGTAGACAAATATGGCATCAACACACACTGTAGACAAATATGGCATCAACATACACTATAGACAAATATGGCATCACATACACTGTAGACAAATATGGCATCACATACACTGTAGACAATATGGCATCAACATACACTAGTAGACAAATATGGCATCAACATACACTATAGACAAATATGGCATCAACATACACTATAGACAAATATGGCATCAACATACACTGTAGACAAATATGGCATCAACATACACTATAGACAAATATGGCATCAACATACACTATAGACAAATATGGCATCAACACACACTATAGACAAGTATGGCATCAACATACACTATAGACAAATATGGCATCAACATACACTATAGACAAATATGGCATCAACATACACTATAGACAAGTATGGCATCAATACACACTATAGACAAATATGGCATCAACACATACACTATAGACAAATATGGCATCAACATACACTGTAGACAAATATGGCATCAACATACACACTATAGACAAATATGGCATCAATACACACTATAGACAAATATGGCATCATCACACACTATAGACAAATATGGCATCATCACACACTATAGACAAATATGGCATCAACATACAGTTGAGAGGTGGCGGATATTTGGTGGGTGAGTGACTGTAGGTTGGCTGATGTGTGTGTGGGTGGGTGGGGAAAATTGTGTGGATAGGTGAGGGATGTGTGGATTGACGGGGTATGTGTGTGTGGTTTTGTGATGTGTGTTTTGCTGGGTGGTTGCGGGTGTGTGGGTGGGTTGTGGAGAATATGTGGGTGGGTGTGTGCGTGTCGGTTATGGGATGGGTGGGGGATGTATGTGTGGGTGGGGAAGTGTGTGTGGGTGGGGGATCAGTGGTGGGTGGCGGCATGTATGTTTGCCTGAGTCTGTGTGAGTGCGTGGAGGTATGTGTGGGTGGGTGGGGATGTGTGGGTGGCTGCGGGATGTGTGGGTGGCTGCGGGGTGTGAGGGTGGATGGGGGATGTGTCTCACAACATTGCAATATGCACTGTTTATGTTTACAACTTTCATTTGACAATGATTTTTTTCCCCATGTGAATGTACCATGCGTAATATGCATTGTTTATGCTTACAAAATCCATATGACATTTTTTTTCCCCCTATGTAAATGTAACATGCACATATGATGAATGAAAGATGAGTGATTGAAAGGGCCGAATTTAAGACGGGCCTGCGTGCCCAATTTGTTACCCTTTTAAAATAAAGTTCGTTCTTTCGTTCGTTCTCTCTCTCTCTCTCTCTCTCTCTCTCTCTCTCTCTCTCTCTCTCTCTCTCTCTCTCTCTCTCTCTCTCTCTCTCTCTCTGTGTGTGTATGTGTATGGAGAGTAGTGCAGCAGAAACTTCGGCACATGCGGGACTACTGGCTGAGCAGCAAAGCTGATGAAATTCCGGGCTTTGCTAACAGACATGATATGAAAAACTTCTACGACTCACTGAAAGCGGCCTATGGTCCTACATCACCAGGAATAGTTCCCCTCCTCAGTGCAGATGGGGGAACATTGGTCACCGATAAGAAAGAAATCCTTCAACGCTGGGCAGAGCATTTCAGCAACATCTTAAATGCAACTTCCTTCTTCGATGATGAAATCATCAACTGCCTTCCTCAAGTTCCCACCAATGAGACACTTGATACCTGCCAACCATAGTGGAAATAAACAAAGCCATCCAGCAACTCTCCAGCGGCAAGGCACCTGGTCCTGACTCCATCCCAGCAGAGATATACAAGGCAGGTGGGCCGGTCCTAACAGAGCAGCTTCACCAAGTCTTTACAAACATATGGGTGAACGAGACCATGCCACAAGATTTCAAGGACACGTCAATAGTCCACCTTTACAAACGTAAAGGAAACCGCCAATCCTGTGACAACCACCGAGGCATCTCCTTGCTTTCAATCGCAGGGAAGATACTCGCCAGAATTCTTCTCAATCGCCTCTGTCACCGCCTCACATTGATAGATATTAATTAAAGGGCTGCAACTCCCGCCCAAGGGATAGAAGTGAGTCAGAGAAATCTAGAGCCTTCTCGAAGGACTGGTCATTGAGTCCATGGTCCCGTGGACACTGATGTGGCCCGCCTATTGCGGGGTCCACGAGGAACTCGGACAGAGTTGCCACCCGTGTCGGATTGGGACACGTGTGGACCGGCAGAGGACAGACGGACTGTGAGAGAGGCAACAGGGCCTGCCTTAGAGGGACTCAATAGATTAATAGATTAAACCCATGTGTATTTGGGATAGATAGACTATATGCTAGATAGTTTGCTAGGATGTTTGTGATAACGATGTATGATGATGTTAATCTCTGTGATATGTAACACAGCGCGGGATTGTTAACCCACTGCGCCAAAGCACTGTATAGTGAACTACAATAAATGTTCGATATTATCTTGAACGGAGTTATTGTTGCCTGTGTGAACCCGAGCTCAGATACCTAGACATGAGCAAGACGATGACAGGCTTTTTGGGGGCTTATTTTCCGGTTTTGGCATAAGCTTTAACTTTACACGGCTATAGATTGCCAAGTAAAACTTTAAATTATTATATCAAATTGATTTCTGGATAACAATTTGATTTCTGTACAACAAATTGATAACTGTACAAGTTTAACTGATTTGAAACTTATTTGCAGCTATCTAGCGATAAAATAGGAGTAATATGAGTCCCTCTCTGCAGTGAGTCTCTCATTGATGTGAATAATTGAAACTATTTTTGACATGACTGTGACATTTTTTGACTGTTACTAATGTTTTCTCACTCTACGAGCAGATTGTTCCGCGAATAGTGGCGCGTGCAACCTATGTAACCTTTCCAACGGTGGCGAGAGTACAAGACAACATCCGCAAGTTCTGGGATTAAAAGCTAAGTTTCATATCATGCCCATTGCAACTCTAAGCGGTACTTCTCACCATCCATCCATGTATCATTTTGCTTTGCATTGATATGTTTGTATATTCATGACCTTGTAACCAACATAACCTTGCATTGGAATTTGCACATATAATAATTAAGGGAGATAACTAAATTTTCTACTCCCCAACATTTTTCTAAGGGATTTAACTTCATTAAAATTACCTACAAGTAAAAAAACAAAATGTCTACCTTAGATAAATGCATTGAGCAAGGAATAAAATTAGGTTATAAAGAAGAGAAACTGTCAGAATGGGCACAGAAGACACACGCAGAGAACATCGCCCGTGAAGAAAGAGCGATAGAACGAGAATAAAAACAAAGGCAAGTGCAGGCAGAAGAAAAGAAGATGCAAATGCAAATTGAGGCAGAAGAAAAAAAGATGCAGATGCAACTACAAGCTGAAGAGAAAAAAATGCAACTACAGGCTCAGGAGAAACAGATGGAGCTTGAGGCGGCGGCCAAACAAGCCCAATTGAATGCCGATACACAAATAAAACTTAAGCAGATGGAGATTGAGTCCACTGTAGAAATATCTGTGAATAAACTAAGAAGCAAAGAGGAGGAACAAAAATATAACAAGTATAAAGGCCTCGTGAAGGCATTCTGCTCAGGAGATTCCATCAGTGCATACCTGGAAAATTTTGAGTGTCTAATGTCCTACCATAAGATCATAAAATCAGATTGGGCATATATCTTAATGAGAAACTTAGCTCTTGAACCTTTAAAAGTAATAGAGACAGTGCCACAGGAAATGCGAAAAGACTATGACTATTTAAAGCAACGCATTCTCCAACATTTTTCTTTAGATACTGCAGGTTACCAACAACAGTTTGCCAAATTATCTCCACAACCAAATCAAACCTTTATAGATTATGTCAGTACAGTCCAAGACGTGTGTACAAAGTGGATTAACTCGGCTAAAACTAACAAAAGCCATGACAAACTTAAAGAGCTCATTATTATTGACAAGATAGTGAGTACCATCCCTACACCTTTTGCTAAGTTCTTAAAACAAATGGACTGTAAAAGTATTCAGGAAATCGAGTCCAAGGGGAATGCATTTTTCACAGCAAACAGAGACATTTTTCATCTAAACATAAGTCAAAACGATACAGCAGCAGCAGTAGTGAACACCAAATACTCGAAACAAACGGAGAGTAAATTTAAACCGCGCTCAAATGTCAGTAAACCAGTTAAATGCCAATATTGTAGTTTGAATCACGACCCATACGCGATGTGCGATAAATCGCCGAACTATCCTAACCACCTCAAAATGATGGTGGAGAAGCAGAAGACTAAGCGCAATGCTTACCAGAGAGCGGTCAAATGTTTTTTTTTTTGCAGTAGCTTTGGGCACTATAGTCGCTCCTGTGAGGGCCGAAAGTTATTGAAACAGGCCAATGCTGCACTAGTGGAAACGTCATCAGACGAAGAGATTGAATCACTGAATGAGTGTGACAATCAAAACGATAATGTAAGTGAGCTTGGAAATGCTGTACAAATTATTGACACCATTACAGACAGTAAGTGTAACACCTGTACGAAAGTTCCAACTTGACACAACATTACTATGTGGCCACACTATCCCTATTTCAAATGAAACAGCCAACGCTGCCTTGTCATCTACAGGCAAGCTAGTTTTTTCAACAGGGTTTGTAAATAACAAAAAGTGCACATTAATTCGGGATTCCGGCGCAACGCTCTGTGGGATTAAGAAAACATTAATAGACACTAAAGACTACACAGACAAACATGTGACTTGTCGCACATTCTCAGGCACTATAGAGAAATATCCCCTTGCTCTTGTCGAAATTCGAACCCCGTTCATATCAGGACGAGTATTGTGCGCTGTCCTTGAAAATCCTGTCGCTGATATTATACTTGGGAACCTGCCCAACATACAACCGTGCTCTGAAAAGGAAATCAGAGACTGGGAGCATAGAAACGGTATCCACCACCCAAACAGCGATGCTAAAGAGAAACACCATTCATGCTTGTCTCAATCTGCCAAAAGACCAAGGGAGACAACCACTGAAGTGATTCAGAAAGAATTCACCGAGGTGTACAATGCAGGGTCGGTCGAATCTGTGAGTGATACGACCAAATTAAAACCTCGAATTGAGGATGCTACCGATCTACCAAGTACCAAGCCTGTAGATGTGCAACAACACACACAACACACAAATGCAATAACACGACAGACAACCCATAAAACCAACACCGACCAACTGCAGGAGTCACTAGAAATTATAGCACCAAACTCTACCAACACTAATTTTGGAAATGAACAGAAAGCAGATCCTACACTTTTACCATATTTTAAGTTAGTAGGACTTAAACCAAAATTAACAAAGAACGCATCGTGGACATTTAGGCTACAGAACAATATCTTAACTAGATTATACACAACAAAGCAGACCACGATACAGCAAGTAGTGTTACCACAAGCACATCGAGACAAAGTTCTAAAAATAGCCCATGACTCACCTTTTGGAGGTCATATGGGGTACGAAAAGACCAGGGCTAGGGTCCTGACCCAGTTTTATTGGCCAAAATTTTGCCAAGATATAAAAACCTTTTGTAGATCTTGTGATATATGTCAGAAACTGGTGAAAAAGGGGAAAAACCCTACAGCAGAAGTCCAATCAACGACAGTTGACCTAGTAGGTCCGTTGAATCACATTTCAAGTAAAGGGAATAGATATATTTTTACTCTTATTGATGTATGTACGAGATGGCCAGAAATGCTTCCATTAAGATCTATCTCCTCTAAGGATGTGACGGACATATTATTAAATATTTTCTCCCGTTTTGGCTTCCCGGAGAAAATAATTTCTGATAGAGGAACCCAGTTCATATCGAATGCCACCCAATCGGTAACTAAGTTACTAGGCATCAAGCAATGTTTCACCAGTCCCTATCGACCGGCCGCAAATGGTATCTGCGAGAAACTAAATGGGGACCTGAAACATATGCTATCTAAAGTGACAGCTGAAAATCCAGCCGATTGGGACATACTCCTCCCAACGGTGCTGTTCGCATATAGAGAAGTCCCGCAATCAAGCACAGGGTTCTCTCCCTTCGAATTGATGTATGGAGCGAACCCAAGAGGACCTCTAACTATTTATAAAGATATCATATCACAACCTGTAAATATCCAACTACCCATTTCTACCTATGATTTAGTCACTGACACCAGAGACAAAATCATACGTTCCTGTATACTGGCCAGAACATCACTACAGGAGAAAGGTTTTAAGTACAGGCAGTACGCCAACAGAGGTGCAAAAACAATTGTACTAAATCCAGGTCAGGATATTTTACTACTGCTACCTGACAAAAGAGATTTACTATCAACCTCTTGGCAAGGACCTTTTAAGATTATTAGAAGAATTTCGGAAGTTGATTACGAAATCTCTTTAAATGGAAAGTTGAAAATATTCCATGCAAATATGTTGAAACCATACTATGCTAGACAGGACATTGATACAAGTGAGCAGACGCACCTAACTGGTGACAGAAACGAAACGACAATTTCCCAACTGAATGACACCTTGACAAACGAAGCATCATTAACGACGCATTCTTATGACGACAAAGACGACGAAGACATATGGACATTACCGACAATATGTGATATCGACAACGACGACCAATTTGACGACATATTGACAACGATTGATCTCGACGACGACGACAATGACATTGAGGACAATTTACAAACAGTAGCATCTGTGATAAATCAGACAGACGTAGACAATACTGAAATCCCAGTACCGATTATGACTGACGACGGGAGTATAAATGACATACATATCTCTGACACTTTGACACAACAACAACGACAAGACATTTTGACTCTCCTTGACGAGTATAAATCTATCTTTTCTAACAAACCTGGACGCACTGACAAGATAACACATTCAATTGTGCTGACAGATCTGACACCGGTTAAATGTAGACCATATTCTATTCCTCTCCATTACAGAGCAAATTTAGACAAAGAAATTTTAGATTTAGAGAAAAATGGAATAATTCAAAAATCGATGTCTCAATATTCTTCACCGATTGTCCTGGTGAAAAAGAAGGACCAGACAATCCGTTTGTGCATCGACTATAGGGTATTAAATACAAGAACCACAACGGATGCAGAGCCAATGAACAGTTGTGAAGATCTCATTTTAAATATGGCTCAATCATCCTTATTTTCTAAGACCGATTTAGCGAAAGGATATTGGCAAGTGCCACTACACCCTGATTCTAGACATATAACAGCATTCGCAACACCCCTTGGTTTGTACGAATGGCTATATCTTCCATTTGGTCTCAAAAACGCGCCAGCCACATTTGTTAGATTAACGAGATTGTTATTACACGGAATTAAAGATGTTCAAGCGTATATTGATGATATATGCATCCATTCTTCTAATATGACTTCTCACTTACTTACCCTCAAACAAGTCTTCAACCAAATCTCTCTTTTTGGACTTACTATCAAACCTTCCAAGGTTGAAATAGGCTATAAACAAATAGACTTCCTTGGCCATAGAATTTCTGAAGGCAAATTGTTGACAGATGATAAAATTGTTTCCAAGATTCTCAATTTAGAAGTGCCTACCACAAAGAAACAAATTAGAAGTTTACTAGGTCTTATTAACTATTATTCTAAATTTATACCAAATTGGGCAGAACTTACCTCAGTCTTTTCTGATATGTTAACTAAAGATCATCCATCAAAAATTTGTAAAAGTACTCGCTTAGATGATGCAATAAGCAGATTGAAACGTATTTTTTCTAATCCACCAGTCTTACGATTACCCAACATAAATTTACCCTTTATTTTGACCACAGATTCGAGTGCTATCGCAATAGGAGGATGTTTAATGCAAGAAGTGGATGGAGTGAGACACCCAATTCTCTATGTAAGCCGGAAGCTAAAGAAGGCAGAGACCCGGTATTCTGCAGTGGAATTGGAGGCATTAAGTCTATTATTTTGTGTATTAAGATTATCTAAGTTCCTCTTAGGTAGTCACTTTGTTGTAGCTCACTGACAATTCGCCATTGTTGGTTCTTAAGCAAGGTGCCCCGAAAAACCATCCGGTTACAAAGATGGTGTCTTTTTCTTCAAGATTTCAACTTCGAAATCCGCCATATCAGAGGCACGGACAACATTATTGCTGACCTATTATCACGGCAAACGAATGCGCCAGTAGAATGACATTTAGCACATCGACCATTCGCCATACTAGAAACTGTGATACTTTTAGTCTGTGGCATATAACAGTGTAACTCTACACCTGCTAGAGAACTCCCAAGGAATAGTAATAACACCTCATTAAATAAGTTACTTGTGACACCCAGGAACATGAAACTTTAAGAGTCACACTTTATGAACTATACGTGAAGAGCTATACTATCAATTGCCCAAGCTCTAGAACGATCCGAGCGAGAGACATTAACAGTGTAATGATTTCAACCTGTGAATTCGCTCTGAAAATTAGAAGAACACTTTATACGCAACATTGAGAACATTCCATACTTGCTGTTGCTACGAGACTTTGCAAACAGCCGAAACAGAACGACGTCGACTACAACACTCAAGAGACAGCCATACTAACTTTAACATTCATGGCATAACACGCTAACAACAGGAGGACAACGCGCACATCATCGTTGGATTTAGTTACTTAATTAATTAATTAATTTAATATTAAATATGTATTATATTTGCATTGAATTTTGTAGATAAAATGTGTTAACCTGTAATTTGTACATATTCTACCATAACATTACAGGTAGTTCCATTAATAGGATAAATAACCTTCCTATGCAAATGTCTTTGTGTAAATTAGAACCCATTTTTGACTCATCGTACAAATAGTACGTATTTTCTTAAAGGGAAAAGATCGCCTATTCCATTTTTTCTAAGGGCAATAACACTTACCTCAACTTTAATTATATATTTTAACCAAATACTATTTGGAATGAAAGGTGAGTGAATGACAGCGTGAATGGATTAAATGAGAGAACGATATACTGAGCGGACAAATTGTACGCAAAACGTATTTATTTTAATTTGTCTGCGTCTTTCATGTAAATTGTATTACTTGTCTAAATTGTTGATACATGTTTAGTAGTTAGTTTAATATACTTAGTTTAGTAGTTAGGATACATCTAAGCACCACTACTTGGAATGCCTGATCATATATTGCACACATTGGAGTAATTCATGATTGAGGTTATCCCAACTCGTGACGCTTGGAAATAAGCCACACATTCAGCATACACTTTACACAAAACTTAAAACTGAACACTATCAATTTAAAATGCAATCACTTTATTAGAAGCAGCAACTTATTAGTCACCACACTAACAAGTCAACAGGGACACATGTAGTCTGAGGGGATAAAATAACAACGTAACTACATATTTAGCATTATACAACATACGAGAGTAAAAATGTATTGAAATGCACACACAGATCAAGATTTGAAGGTGTACTTAATTAGCCAGGACTTCGGTCTTGTTAATCCTCTTTAATACAGAGGTTAATTGTCTTGGTATCAGTGGGGTACTATGAGAAGGACGGGTTGTAAACACAACTAGTAAACGTCACGTAACTTCGGTCAGATAAGCATTTTTAAGGACACAGGAGAGAGAGAGTGATCTCTTCACCAAATCAGAGAAGTGGTGTATGGGAGAATACATGAGTTGTGATGCCAGTATGTAGGTTACCAGGTTACTGTCCACCAAACTACAAACACCGACTTTATGTGATTCGGTGACAGAATTAGAACAGATCTAATTACCCTATAACAAACCATCATATCAGGGGAGAGGGGGGAATCCTGTCACCGCCTCACATTGATAGATATTAATTAAAGGGCTGCAACTCCCGCCCAAGGGATAGAAGTGAGTCAGAGAAATCTAGAGCCTTCTCGAAGGACTGGTCATTGAGTCCATGGTCCCGTGGACACTGATGTGGCCCGCCTATTGCGGGGTCCACGAGGAACTCGGACAGAGTTACCACCCGTGTCGGATTGGGACACGTGTGGACCGGCAGAGGACAGACGGACTGTGAGAGAGGCAACAGGGCCTGCCTTAGAGGGACTCAATAGATTAATAGATTAAACCCATGTGTATTTGGGATAGATAGACTATATGCTAGATAGTTTGCTAGGATGTTTGTGATAACGATGTATGATGATGTTAATCTCTGTGATATGTAACACAGCGCGGGATTGTTAACCCACTGCGCCAAAGCACTGTATAGTGAACTACAATAAATGTTCGATATTATCTTGAACGGAGTTATTGTTGCCTGTGTGAACCCGAGCTCAGATACCTAGACATGAGCAAGACGATGACAGCCTCACAGCCCATCTCGATCAAGGTCTTCTTCCTGAGAGTCAGTGTGGCTTCAGAAAAGAACGAGGAACTGTTGACATGATTTTCGCTGCAAGGCAGCTCCAAGAGAAATGTCAGGAACAGAACTGCGAAATGTTCGCCACTTTCATTGACCTTACCAAGGCTTTCAATACAGTCAGCAGAGAAGGACTGTGGAAGATTATGGCAAAGTATGGCTGTCCACGAAAGTTTGTCCAAATAGTGCGGCTATTTCATGATGGCATGCAGGCAAGAGTACAGGAAAATGGCGAACTGTCTGAACCCTTTCCTGTCACCAATGGAGTGAAGCAAGGATGTGTCCTGGCACCAACACTGTTCAGCCTCATGTTTTCAGCCATGCTGATGAATGCCTTCGAGAACGACGACATTGGAATAGACATCAACTACCGTATGGGTGGAAAGTTATTCAATCTCAGAAGGCTGAAAGCTAAAACCAAAATTAACAGCGACACCGTCAGAGAGCTCCTGTTTGCTGATGATTGCGCTCTGTACGCCAACTCAGAGGCGGACATACAACATAATGTTTCAGCTTTCTCACATGCCTGTGCCAACTTTGGGCTCAATATCAACTTGGAGAAGACTGTAGTTATGTACCAGCCAGCTCCAGGGAATAATCACACTGTGCCGAATATCAAAGTGAATGATCATAGACTAAGTGTAGTGGACAAATTCACTTATCTTGGCAGCACTGTGTCACAAGCTGCCACAATCGATGACGAAGTGAATGCAAGAATCTCCAAGGCCAGTGCGGCCTTTGGCAGACTGTACAAGAATGTATGGGACAGAACTGGAATAAGCCTGCAAACAAAGCTAAAAGTCTACAAAGCAGTTGTATTATCCACACTGCTATATGCTTGTGAAACCTGGACTGCTTATCAGCGACACGCTAGGAAATTAAACCACTTCCACACAGTCTGCCTAAGGAAGCTACTGAAGATTAAATGGCAAGACAAGATTCCAGACACTGAAGTCCTAGAAAGAGCATCCATGCCCAGTATCCATACTCTACTGATGAAGAATCAGATTCGCTGGGCTGGTCACTTGACTCGCATGCCAGATCACAGGCTCCCTAAACGAATTTTTTACAGCGAACTGCGTTGTGGTAAACGCTCCCAAGGTGGCCAGAGGAAACGCTTTAAAGACACTCTGAAAATTTCACTGAAGGCTTTTGGAATTCATCATGACACCTGGGAGGCTGCAGCCAGAGACCGAAATTCGTGGCGTGCATCATTACGCAAAGGTGCAGTCATATGTGAGGCAACCAGGACTGCAAGAGCTGTGAACAAAAGGCAGGACAGAAAAACCACTGCAGGAAATCCTCCTCCAGAAACGTCAAGCATTCCTTGCCCACATTGTCAAAGAACATTTCGAGCCAAAATAGGCCTTATCAGCCATCTTAGAACCCACGGCTCCACACCTTCAACCCCACTGGAGGAAATGAATGGTCATCATCATTCTTGATGGACAAACAACACATGTGTATGTATGTGTTTCTTACACACACACACACACACACACACACACACACACACACACACACACACACACACACACACACACACATACACACACTCTCACTCACACTCATTAACTCTCTCACTCACACTACAACAGGGATCACCAAACTACGGCCCGCGACGTCATTTCATCCGGCCCGCCGACGGTACTCGAACTTGCTTGATATGACGTATGGAACACGAGAGGTTGTGATACAATTTAAATGTAAATATTATGTTTAAAATAATAGATCTTCACACGTGCGGAGACCTCCTGGTGGCTACGAGTCTTAAGTTTATTATTTTGAATGATAAATTATTGTGTCTAGATTGTATTGTTTATTGTAATGTTTGCTTATTTCGCGCCATGCCAAGTCCTTCCCTGGTTCGTAGTAGCGCCACCTACGCTCTGACATTACCATGATTTCCATGGCAACACAAACACACACACACATACACTCACGCGCGCTTTCGCGCGCATCTTTTTGCCAGTCATCCATTTTATAGGTATGTAACAAGGATTTCTTTGTTTGACAGTGATAGGTAAGTGAACTATAAGCGTGAATAGAGGCAATACAGTAGCAAACATAGCATACACATGCCACATAAATCTCGTGTTATTACGAAAATATTATCCCCAGCTCAGAAGAATTCCCAGGTCAAGGTGTTAATCGAGCTGGTCTCTAGGCCAGTGTATTTCTACCTTTCTGCTGGAGCAAATCCTATGCAAATGTTTACGTTTCTCAGTGAACTCTGTGCGATGATCCAAGTGTCTGTCCTACTTTATGTAATAAACCAGATGGGCAGAAATGTTGCATTTAGGCGATTTCGGTCTGTTTTGGTGGAACTCCTGGCTGACACTCGCGGAACCCCTGTTGAAAAAACTCTGCTCTATTTAGGCCAGCCCTATTTATATATTTTGCAAACCTTATTATGTGATATACTCTATTACCAAAGGTACCTATACACTTTATATGTACTTTTGGTGAGCCGTAGCTTCACCAGTGACCCCTAGTCCTCTGCCTTTCCTGTCCTTCAATAGGGACGCAGACGTGTTTCCAAGGCAGCAGGGCCAGGTTCTATACTGGCCAAGACATACTAACACGTCCTAGTTGTTCGTCCTGGGCAACAGGTCCCTTCGGAGTCCTGGCTAAAGTAGTGGGATCGATGATTCTTCCGAAGTCGGAGAGTCTGCCTTCACGGCGAGGAAACACCAGTCTGCTCACCAATAAGCCAGACATGGGACAACAGATACTCACGCAAACCTCAGTCCGGTATGACATCACACTGATGTTGGACAACAGGATGTCTTCTTCCGACATACAGGACGTCACGCTGGAGTTCAAAGCCAGCGAACACAAGCAAGCGAGCAATAGAATTTTAATTATGTTTCTAATTCAAAGTCTTTTTCATTTTCAGATCCCGTGTACTTCACCCTTCATTATGGCTACAAAGAAACGAAAAGTGGACGCCGAGTGTCACGTTTTCAATTAAGAATGGGGAGTAAAGTACTTCTTTATGGAAACAAAGAACCAGAAAACCAACTGCATAATATGCATAGAAAGTGTTGCAGTTTTGGAAGAGTACAATCTTCGGCGTCACTGCGAAACAAAACATCTTTCAACATATTCACAGTTTTCTGGAAAGCTACGATCTGAGAAATATGAGTCCATGAAACTTGGTTTAGAAACACAAAGAAATCTCTTCACGAGAAAGTTTGCTGAAAATGAATCTGTCACTCGTACAAGTTACAAAATAGTCCATATGATGACAGAACGAGGAAATCCGTTTACTGATGGCAACTTCATCAAAGAGTACATGATGGAAGCAACAAATGACTTGTGTCCTGACAAAGCCGATTTGTTTGGAAATATCAGCCTTTCGGCAAGTTCTGTTGTGCGAAGAACAGTAGAACATGGAAAGAACATGGTGCTACAGATACGCGAAAAAACTAGGAACGTTTTGAGGTATTCATTGGCGCTGGATGATTCTAC
>JACEFZ010013589.1:7500-27500 GCA_014155875.1 Cepaea nemoralis | reverse complement strand
TTCCTTCTCTGTCCTGTCCGTCTCTATGTTTCCTTCTCTGTCTGTCCGTCTCTATGTTTCCTTCTCTGTCTGTCCGTCTCTATGTTTCCTTCTCTGTCTGTCCGTCTCTATGTTTCCTTCTCTGTCTGTCCGTCTCTATGTTTCCTTCTCTGTCTGTCCGTCTCTATGTTTCCTTCTCTGTCTGTCCGTCTCTATGTTTCCTTCTCTGTCCGTCCGTCTCTATGTTTCCTTCTCTGTCTGTCCGTCTCTATGTTTCCTTCTCTGTCTGTCCGTCTCTATGTTTCCTTCTCTGTCTGTCCGTCTCTATGTTTCCTTCTCTGTCTGTCCGTCTCTATGTTTCCTTCTCTGTCTGTCCGTCTCTATGTTTCCTTCTCTGCCTGTCCGTCTCTATGTTTCCTTCTCTGCCTGTCCGTCTCTATGTTTCCTTCTCTGTCTGTCCGTCTCTATGTTTCCTTCTCTGTCTGTCCGTCTCTATGTTTCCTTCTCTGTCTGTCCGTCTCTATGTTTCCTTCTCTGTCTGTCCGTCTCTATGTTTCCTTCTCTGCCTGTCCGTCTCTATGTTTCCTTCTCTGCCTGTCCGTCTCTATGTTTCCTTCTCTGTCTGTCCGTCTCTATGTTTCCTTCTCTGTCTGTCCGTCTCTATGTTTCCTTCTCTGTCTGTCCGTCTCTATGTTTCCTTCTCTGTCCTGTCCGTCTCTATGTTTCCTTCTCTGTCTGTCCGTCTCTATGTTTCCTTCTCTGTCTGTCCGTCTCTATGTTTCCTTCTCTGTCTGTCCGTCTCTATGTTTCCTTCTCTGTCTGTCCGTCTCTATGTTTCCTTCTCTGTCTGTCCGTCTCTATGTTTCCTTCTCTGTCTGTCCGTCTCTATGTTTCCTTCTCTGTCTGTCCGTCTCTATGTTTCCTTCTCTGTCTGTCCGTCTCTATGTTTCCTTCTCTGTCTGTCCGTCTCTATGTTTCCTTCTCTGTCTGTCCGTCTCTATGTTTCCTTCTCTGTCTGTCCGTCTCTATGTTTCCTTCTCTGTCTGTCCGTCTCTATGTTTCCTTCTCTGTCTGTCCGTCTCTATGTTTCCTTCTCTGCCTGTCCGTCTCTATGTTTCCTTCTCTGTCTGTCCGTCTCTATGTTTCCTTCTCTGTCCGTCCGTCTCTATGTTTCCTTCTCTGTCTGTCCGTCTCTATGTTTCCTTCTCTGTCTGTCCGTCTCTATGTTTCCTTCTCTGTCTGTCCGTCTCTATGTTTCCTTCTCTGTCTGTCCGTCTCTATGTTTCCTTCTCTGTCTGTCCGTCTCTATGTTTCCTTCTCTTGCTTTGAACTCAAGCGTTGTCTATGCACACGTGACTACTTCATGTGCATTGGTCTGATGGTTGTGTGTGGATTAGATTTCCTTATAACCAGTGTCTCATGCCATCAAGTGAGCCCACTCCGACTTCTGAGGTAGCCTCTCTCTTTGCCTCTCCAAGGTTGCTACTATTTAGGCTGGAGCTAGTGCAGACTATAGTTATACACTGCATGGACTGATTTGCTTCCGCTCGAGGGAAATGGGCCCTCAAGCATTAGAGACAGCATATGTTCTAATTTCTTTCAAGTAGATAGAACAAGCACCACGGCTAGACCCTGGTCTTTCTTTCTATCGCCTCTAATTTCCTCGTGGCTGTGCTGGTCTATCGTTACATCGCCTCTACTTTCCTCGTGGCTATGCTGTTCTTTCTTTATGTCGCCTCTAATTTCCTCGTGGCTGTGCTGGTCTATCGTTACATCGCCTCTACTTTCCTCGTGGCTATGCTGTTCTTTCTTTATGTCGCCTCTAATTTCCTCGTGGCTGTGCTGGTCTATCGTTACATCGCCTCTACTTTCCTCGTGGCTATGCTGTTCTTTCTTTATGTCGCCTCTAATTTCCTCGTGGCTGTGCTGTTCTTTCTTTATGTCGCCTCTAATTTCCTCGTGGCTGTGCTGGTCTATCGTTACATCGCCTCTAATTTCCTCGTGGCTGTGCTGGTCTATCGTTACATCGCCTCTAATTTCCTCGTGGCTGTGCTGGTCTATCGTTACATCGCCTCTACTTTCCTCGTGGCTATGCTGTTCTTTCTTTATGTCGCCTCTACATTCCTCGTGGCTGTGCTGTTCTTTCTTTATGTCGCCTCTAATTTCCTCGTGGCTGTGCTGTTCTTTCTTTATGTCGCCTCTACATTCCTCGTGGCTGTGCTGGTCTTTCTTTATGTCGCCTCTAATTTCCTCGTGGCTGTGCTGTTCTTTCTTTATGTCGCCTCTAATTTCCTCGTGGCTGTGCTGGTCTTTCTTTATGTCGCCTCTAATTTCCTCGTGGCTGTGCTGTTCTTTCTTTATGTCGCCTCTAATTTCCTCGTGGCTGTGCTGTTTTTTCTTTATGTCGCCACTAATTTCCTCGTGGCTGTGCTGGTCTATCGTTACATCGCCTCTAATTTCCTCGTGGCTGTGCTGGTCTATCGTTACATCGCCTCTAATTTCCTCGTGGCTGTGCTGGTCTATCGTTACATCGCCTCTAATTTCCTCGTGGCTGTGCTGGTCTATCGTTACATCGCCTCTACTTTCCTCGTGGCTATGCTGTTCTTTCTTTATGTCGCCTCTACATTCCTCGTGGCTGTGCTGTTCTTTCTTTATGTCACCTCTAATTTCCTCGTGGCTGTGCTGTTCTTTCTTTCTATCGCCTCTAATTTCCTCGTGGCTGTGCTGTTCTTTCTTTCTATCGCCTCTAATTTCCTCGTGGCTGTGCTGTTCTTTCTTTATGTCGCCTCTAATTTCCTCGTGGCTGTGCTGTTCTTTCTTTATGTCACCTCTAATTTCCTCGTGGCTGTGCTGTTCTTTCTTTATGTCGCCTCTAATTTCCTCGTGGCTGTGCTGTTCTTTCTTTATGTCGCCACTAATTTCCTCGTGGCTGTGCTGGTCTATCGTTACATCGCCTCTAATTTCCTCGTGGCTGTGCTGGTCTATCGTTACATCGCCTCTAATTTCCTCGTGGCTGTGCTGGTCTTTCTTTCTATCACCTCTACCGTGCTCGTGCACACGCCATAGATGAGTAGAGGTCATAGCAGCTTCTGGATCAGTATGAACTGGAAGCACCAGATCTTGAAAGTTCCGATGAGCTTACCCTTATCGATGTGTCGCAGACCGATTTCTGTTGTCTCGCGTATGTATTGTACTGCGTTCTTGTCCGTCAGCGAGGGATCGTACACTCGGCCGGGACTTGTAACGGGTTCCTCCATTACAGTGGGGATCGCCTGATTGGCCACCGTGAATGCAATTGCCGCCAACTTGCCCTTCACGACGGACAGGATTCTGGACTTCTTGGGCTTGAAGCTCATCCTGAACCAGTTGATTAATGGATTCCGCCTGCTGTGTATGCGATGCGCATGACTCTCATCTGGTGTCAGGATTGTCGGTCGTCCATGAAGGCCTTGAGTGGCGACATTCTGCCTTCTTCACTAAGTCTGGGTTCTTGCGCATGGGCAGAGGCCGCACCCGGAAGACCCGCATGGCCATGAAGAAATCCGAGAAATACTGCAGTAGCCTCACTGGGATCTCCTCAGGCAGTGATACAACCAGAGAAATACTGCTGTAGCCTCATTGTGATCTCCTCCGGCAGTGATAAAACCAGAGAAATACTGCTGTAGCCTCATTGTGATCTCCTCGGGCAATGATACAACCAGAGAAATACTGCTGTAGCTTCATTGTGAACTCCTCGGGCAGTGATACAACCAGAGAAATACTGCTGTAGCTTCATTGTGAACTCCTCGGGCAGTGATACAACCAGAGAAATAATGTTGTAGCATCATTGTGATTTCCTCGGGCAGTGATACAACCAGAGAAATACTGCTGTAGCCTCATTGTGATCGCCTCGGGCAATGATACAACCAGAGAAATAATGCTGTAGTCTCATTGTGATCTCCTCCGGCAGTGATACAACCGAGAATACTGCTGTAGCCTCATTGTGATCGCCTCGGGCAGTGATACAACCAGAGAAATACTGCTGTAGCCTCATTGTGATCGCCTCGGGCAATGATACAACCAGAGAAATAATGCTGTAGTCTCATTGTGATCTCCTCCGGCAGTGATACAACCAGAGAAATACTGCTGTAGCCTCATTGTGATCGCCTCGGGCAGTGATACAACCAGAGAAATAATGCTGTAGCCTCATTGTGATCGCCTCGGGCAGTGATACAACCAGAGAAATACTGCTGTAGTCTCATTGTGATCTCCTCCGGCAGTGATACAACCAGAGAAATACTACTGTAGCCTCATTGTGATCGCCTCGGGCACGTGATACATCCAGAGGTTCTGCCACAACACCTGGTGGGCTAGAATACGGGAATAAGACGTGACAGCTTGGCTACTAGTGCTGCGGACAAACAATGTTAATTAAGTGGTCTGTGAGTCACATAATGCGTCTTACTGTGAAATAGCTGCAGATCTCTGACTGTGGAATCGTGTTGAATCAGAATGGGATTGTCCGCCGAGAATTGAGATGTCGGTCGAGAATGCAAGTGTCTACCTTTGGTCTCTGAACGTCTCACTGTGCTGCTCGGGGCAATCTGGTTTCGGGCGGTACATTGCGCTAATATATACCAGCTTGGCTTAGTACCATATGTTAATTTTTATTATGCCAATTTGAATTCCAACCTCCCCATTGCCACGCGTAGTGCTTGAGATTCAAAACTCCGCCCTCTATCTGTTTTGATATCCTTAGTATTGCCGTGAATAACTTCTCGCCCGGCCTTCATCTGTCAACAGTATTCTCTGAGAAGGAGCGTGTTGTTTAATAGTCTGTGTATGTATGTATGTATGTATGTATGTATGTATGTATGTATGTATGTATGTATGTATGTATGTATGTATGTATGTATGTATGTATGTATGTATGTATGTATGTATGTATGTATGTATGTATGTATGTATGTATGTATGTATGTATGTATGTATGTATGTATGTATGTATGTATGTATGTATGTATGTATGTATGTATGTATGTATGTATGTATGTATGTATGTATGTATGTATGTATGTATGTATGTATGTATGTATGTATGTATGTATGTATGTATGTATGTATGTATGTATGTATGTATGTATGTATGTATGTATGTATGTATGTATGTATGTATGTATGTATGTATGTATGTATGTATGTATGTATGTATGTATGTATGTATGTATGTATGTATGTATGTATGTATGTATGTATGTATGTATGTATGTATGTATGTATGTATGTATGTATGTATGTATGTATGTATGTATGTATGTATGTATGTATGTATGTATGTATGTATGTATGTATGTATGTATGTATGTATGTATGTATGTATGTATGTATGTATGTATGTATGTATGTATGTATGTATGTATGTATGTATGTATGTATGTATGTATGTATGTATGTATGTATGTATGTATGTATGTATGTATGTATGTATGTATGTATGTATGTATGTATGTATGTATGTATGTATGTATGTATGTATGTATGTATGTATGTATGTATGTATGTATGTATGTATGTATGTATGTATGTATGTATGTATGTATGTATGTATGTATGTATGTATGTATGTATGTATGTATGTATGTATGTATGTATGTATGTATGTATGTATGTATGTATGTATGTATGTATGTATGTATGTATGTATGTATGTATGTATGTATGTATGTATGTATGTATGTATGTATGTATGTATGTATGTATGTATGTATGTATGTATGTATGTATGTATGTATGTATGTATGTATGTATGTATGTATGTATGTATGTATGTATGTATGTATGTATGTATGTATGTATGTATGTATGTATGTATGTATGTATGTATGTATGTATGTATGTATGTATGTATGTATGTATGTATGTATGTATGTATGTATGTATGTATGTATGTATGTATGTATGTATGTATGTATGTATGTATGTATGTATGTATGTATGTATGTATGTATGTATGTATGTATGTATGTATGTATGTATGTATGTATGTATGTATGTATGTATGTATGTATGTATGTATGTATGTATGTATGTATGTATGTATGTATGTATGTATGTATGTATGTATGTATGTATGTATGTATGTATGTATGTATGTATGTATGTATGTATGTATGTATGTATGTATGTATGTATGTATGTATGTATGTATGTATGTATGTATGTATGTATGTATGTATGTATGTATGTATGTATGTATGTATGTATGTATGTATGTATGTATGTATGTATGTATGTATGTATGTATGTATGTATGTATGTATGTATGTATGTATGTATGTATGTATGTATGTATGTATGTATGTATGTATGTATGTATGTATGTATGTATGTATGTATGTATGTATGTATGTATGTATGTATGTATGTATGTATGTATGTATGTATGTATGTATGTATGTATGTATGTATGTATGTATGTATGTATGTATGTATGTATGTATGTATGTATGTATGTATGTATGTATGTATGTATGTATGTATGTATGTATGTATGTATGTATGTATGTATGTATGTATGTATGTATGTATGTATGTATGTATGTATGTATGTATGTATGTATGTATGTATGTATGTATGTATGTATGTATGTATGTATGTATGTATGTATGTATGTATGTATGTATGTATGTATGTATGTATGTATGTATGTATGTATGTATGTATGTATGTATGTATGTATGTATGTATGTATGTATGTATGTATGTATGTATGTATGTATGTATGTATGTATGTATGTATGTATGTATGTATGTATGTATGTATGTATGTATGTATGTATGTATGTATGTATGTATGTATGTATGTATGTATGTATGTATGTATGTATGTATGTATGTATGTATGTATGTATGTATGTATGTATGTATGTATGTATGTATGTATGTATGTATGTATGTATGTATGTATGTATGTATGTATGTATGTATGTATGTATGTATGTATGTATGTATGTATGTATGTATGTATGTATGTATGTATGTATGTATGTATGTATGTATGTATGTATGTATGTATGTATGTATGTATGTATGTATGTATGTATGTATGTATGTATGTATGTATGTATGTATGTATGTATGTATGTATGTATGTATGTATGTATGTATGTATGTATGTATGTATGTATGTATGTATGTATGTATGTATGTATGTATGTATGTATGTATGTATGTATGTATGTATGTATGTATGTATGTATGTATGTATGTATGTATGTATGTATGTATGTATGTATGTATGTATGTATGTATGTATGTATGTATGTATGTATGTATGTATGTATGTATGTATGTATGTATGTATGTATGTATGTATGTATGTATGTATGTATGTATGTATGTATGTATGTATGTATGTATGTATGTATGTATGTATGTATGTATGTATGTATGTATGTATGTATGTATGTATGTATGTATGTATGTATGTATGTATGTATGTATGTATGTATGTATGTATGTATGTATGTATGTATGTATGTATGTATGTATGTATGTATGTATGTATGTATGTATGTATGTATGTATGTATGTATGTATGTATGTATGTATGTATGTATGTATGTATGTATGTATGTATGTATGTATGTATGTATGTATGTATGTATGTATGTATGTATGTATGTATGTATGTATGTATGTATGTATGTATGTATGTATGTATGTATGTATGTATGTATGTATGTATGTATGTATGTATGTATGTATGTATGTATGTATGTATGTATGTATGTATGTATGTATGTATGTATGTATGTATGTATGTATGTATGTATGTATGTATGTATGTATGTATGTATGTATGTATGTATGTATGTATGTATGTATGTATGTATGTATGTATGTATGTATGTATGTATGTATGTATGTATGTATGTATGTATGTATGTATGTATGTATGTATGTATGTATGTATGTATGTATGTATGTATGTATGTATGTATGTATGTATGTATGTATGTATGTATGTATGTATGTATGTATGTATGTATGTATGTATGTATGTATGTATGTATGTATGTATGTATGTATGTATGTATGTATGTATGTATGTATGTATGTATGTATGTATGTATGTATGTATGTATGTATGTATGTATGTATGTATGTATGTATGTATGTATGTATGTATGTATGTATGTATGTATGTATGTATGTATGTATGTATGTATGTATGTATGTATGTATGTATGTATGTATGTATGTATGTATGTATGTATGTATGTATGTATGTATGTATGTATGTATGTATGTATGTATGTATGTATGTATGTATGTATGTATGTATGTATGTATGTATGTATGTATGTATGTATGTATGTATGTATGTATGTATGTATGTATGTATGTATGTATGTATGTATGTATGTATGTATGTATGTATGTATGTATGTATGTATGTATGTATGTATGTATGTATGTATGTATGTATGTATGTATGTATGTATGTATGTATGTATGTATGTATGTATGTATGTATGTATGTATGTATGTATGTATGTATGTATGTATGTATGTATGTATGTATGTATGTATGTATGTATGTATGTATGTATGTATGTATGTATGTATGTATGTATGTATGTATGTATGTATGTATGTATGTATGTATGTATGTATGTATGTATGTATGTATGTATGTATGTATGTATGTATGTATGTATGTATGTATGTATGTATGTATGTATGTATGTATGTATGTATGTATGTATGTATGTATGTATGTATGTATGTATGTATGTATGTATGTATGTATGTATGTATGTATGTATGTATGTATGTATGTATGTATGTATGTATGTATGTATGTATGTATGTATGTATGTATGTATGTATGTATGTATGTATGTATGTATGTATGTATGTATGTATGTATGTATGTATGTATGTATGTATGTATGTATGTATGTATGTATGTATGTATGTATGTATGTATGTATGTATGTATGTATGTATGTATGTATGTATGTATGTATGTATGTATGTATGTATGTATGTATGTATGTATGTATGTATGTATGTATGTATGTATGTATGTATGTATGTATGTATGTATGTATGTATGTATGTATGTATGTATGTATGTATGTATGTATGTATGTATGTATGTATGTATGTATGTATGTATGTATGTATGTATGTATGTATGTATGTATGTATGTATGTATGTATGTATGTATGTATGTATGTATGTATGTATGTATGTATGTATGTATGTATGTATGTATGTATGTATGTATGTATGTATGTATGTATGTATGTATGTATGTATGTATGTATGTATGTATGTATGTATGTATGTATGTATGTATGTATGTATGTATGTATGTATGTATGTATGTATGTATGTATGTATGTATGTATGTATGTATGTATGTATGTATGTATGTATGTATGTATGTATGTATGTATGTATGTATGTATGTATGTATGTATGTATGTATGTATGTATGTATGTATGTATGTATGTATGTATGTATGTATGTATGTATGTATGTATGTATGTATGTATGTATGTATGTATGTATGTATGTATGTATGTATGTATGTATGTATGTATGTATGTATGTATGTATGTATGTATGTATGTATGTATGTATGTATGTATGTATGTATGTATGTATGTATGTATGTATGTATGTATGTATGTATGTATGTATGTATGTATGTATGTATGTATGTATGTATGTATGTATGTATGTATGTATGTATGTATGTATGTATGTATGTATGTATGTATGTATGTATGTATGTATGTATGTATGTATGTATGTATGTATGTATGTATGTATGTATGTATGTATGTATGTATGTATGTATGTATGTATGTATGTATGTATGTATGTATGTATGTATGTATGTATGTATGTATGTATGTATGTATGTATGTATGTATGTATGTATGTATGTATGTATGTATGTATGTATGTATGTATGTATGTATGTATGTATGTATGTATGTATGTATGTATGTATGTATGTATGTATGTATGTATGTATGTATGTATGTATGTATGTATGTATGTATGTATGTATGTATGTATGTATGTATGTATGTATGTATGTATGTATGTATGTATGTATGTATGTATGTATGTATGTATGTATGTATGTATGTATGTATGTATGTATGTATGTATGTATGTATGTATGTATGTATGTATGTATGTATGTATGTATGTATGTATGTATGTATGTATGTATGTATGTATGTATGTATGTATGTATGTATGTATGTATGTATGTATGTATGTATGTATGTATGTATGTATGTATGTATGTATGTATGTATGTATGTATGTATGTATGTATGTATGTATGTATGTATGTATGTATGTATGTATGTATGTATGTATGTATGTATGTATGTATGTATGTATGTATGTATGTATGTATGTATGTATGTATGTATGTATGTATGTATGTATGTATGTATGTATGTATGTATGTATGTATGTATGTATGTATGTATGTATGTATGTATGTATGTATGTATGTATGTATGTATGTATGTATGTATGTATGTATGTATGTATGTATGTATGTATGTATGTATGTATGTATGTATGTATGTATGTATGTATGTATGTATGTATGTATGTATGTATGTATGTATGTATGTATGTATGTATGTATGTATGTATGTATGTATGTATGTATGTATGTATGTATGTATGTATGTATGTATGTATGTATGTATGTATGTATGTATGTATGTATGTATGTATGTATGTATGTATGTATGTATGTATGTATGTATGTATGTATGTATGTATGTATGTATGTATGTATGTATGTATGTATGTATGTATGTATGTATGTATGTATGTATGTATGTATGTATGTATGTATGTATGTATGTATGTATGTATGTATGTATGTATGTATGTATGTATGTATGTATGTATGTATGTATGTATGTATGTATGTATGTATGTATGTATGTATGTATGTATGTATGTATGTATGTATGTATGTATGTATGTATGTATGTATGTATGTATGTATGTATGTATGTATGTATGTATGTATGTATGTATGTATGTATGTATGTATGTATGTATGTATGTATGTATGTATGTATGTATGTATGTATGTATGTATGTATGTATGTATGTATGTATGTATGTATGTATGTATGTATGTATGTATGTATGTATGTATGTATGTATGTATGTATGTATGTATGTATGTATGTATGTATGTATGTATGTATGTATGTATGTATGTATGTATGTATGTATGTATGTATGTATGTATGTATGTATGTATGTATGTATGTATGTATGTATGTATGTATGTATGTATGTATGTATGTATGTATGTATGTATGTATGTATGTATGTATGTATGTATGTATGTATGTATGTATGTATGTATGTATGTATGTATGTATGTATGTATGTATGTATGTATGTATGTATGTATGTATGTATGTATGTATGTATGTATGTATGTATGTATGTATGTATGTATGTATGTATGTATGTATGTATGTATGTATGTATGTATGTATGTATGTATGTATGTATGTATGTATGTATGTATGTATGTATGTATGTATGTATGTATGTATGTATGTATGTATGTATGTATGTATGTATGTATGTATGTATGTATGTATGTATGTATGTATGTATGTATGTATGTATGTATGTATGTATGTATGTATGTATGTATGTATGTATGTATGTATGTATGTATGTATGTATGTATGTATGTATGTATGTATGTATGTATGTATGTATGTATGTATGTATGTATGTATGTATGTATGTATGTATGTATGTATGTATGTATGTATGTATGTATGTATGTATGTATGTATGTATGTATGTATGTATGTATGTATGTATGTATGTATGTATGTATGTATGTATGTATGTATGTATGTATGTATGTATGTATGTATGTATGTATGTATGTATGTATGTATGTATGTATGTATGTATGTATGTATGTATGTATGTATGTATGTATGTATGTATGTATGTATGTATGTATGTATGTATGTATGTATGTATGTATGTATGTATGTATGTATGTATGTATGTATGTATGTATGTATGTATGTATGTATGTATGTATGTATGTATGTATGTATGTATGTATGTATGTATGTATGTATGTATGTATGTATGTATGTATGTATGTATGTATGTATGTATGTATGTATGTATGTATGTATGTATGTATGTATGTATGTATGTATGTATGTATGTATGTATGTATGTATGTATGTATGTATGTATGTATGTATGTATGTATGTATGTATGTATGTATGTATGTATGTATGTATGTATGTATGTATGTATGTATGTATGTATGTATGTATGTATGTATGTATGTATGTATGTATGTATGTATGTATGTATGTATGTATGTATGTATGTATGTATGTATGTATGTATGTATGTATGTATGTATGTATGTATGTATGTATGTATGTATGTATGTATGTATGTATGTATGTATGTATGTATGTATGTATGTATGTATGTATGTATGTATGTATGTATGTATGTATGTATGTATGTATGTATGTATGTATGTATGTATGTATGTATGTATGTATGTATGTATGTATGTATGTATGTATGTATGTATGTATGTATGTATGTATGTATGTATGTATGTATGTATGTATGTATGTATGTATGTATGTATGTATGTATGTATGTATGTATGTATGTATGTATGTATGTATGTATGTATGTATGTATGTATGTATGTATGTATGTATGTATGTATGTATGTATGTATGTATGTATGTATGTATGTATGTATGTATGTATGTATGTATGTATGTATGTATGTATGTATGTATGTATGTATGTATGTATGTATGTATGTATGTATGTATGTATGTATGTATGTATGTATGTATGTATGTATGTATGTATGTATGTATGTATGTATGTATGTATGTATGTATGTATGTATGTATGTATGTATGTATGTATGTATGTATGTATGTATGTATGTATGTATGTATGTATGTATGTATGTATGTATGTATGTATGTATGTATGTATGTATGTATGTATGTATGTATGTATGTATGTATGTATGTATGTATGTATGTATGTATGTATGTATGTATGTATGTATGTATGTATGTATGTATGTATGTATGTATGTATGTATGTATGTATGTATGTATGTATGTATGTATGTATGTATGTATGTATGTATGTATGTATGTATGTATGTATGTATGTATGTATGTATGTATGTATGTATGTATGTATGTATGTATGTATGTATGTATGTATGTATGTATGTATGTATGTATGTATGTATGTATGTATGTATGTATGTATGTATGTATGTATGTATGTATGTATGTATGTATGTATGTATGTATGTATGTATGTATGTATGTATGTATGTATGTATGTATGTATGTATGTATGTATGTATGTATGTATGTATGTATGTATGTATGTATGTATGTATGTATGTATGTATGTATGTATGTATGTATGTATGTATGTATGTATGTATGTATGTATGTATGTATGTATGTATGTATGTATGTATGTATGTATGTATGTATGTATGTATGTATGTATGTATGTATGTATGTATGTATGTATGTATGTATGTATGTATGTATGTATGTATGTATGTATGTATGTATGTATGTATGTATGTATGTATGTATGTATGTATGTATGTATGTATGTATGTATGTATGTATGTATGTATGTATGTATGTATGTATGTATGTATGTATGTATGTATGTATGTATGTATGTATGTATGTATGTATGTATGTATGTATGTATGTATGTATGTATGTATGTATGTATGTATGTATGTATGTATGTATGTGCCAACGAGCCCTTTCTGACGTAACTAGGGGTATTGAGATGCGGCTACGTTGACACTCTTTATGAATTACACACTGATACACCGTGAACACAACTCGTCACCACCGAGTGATAGAATGGCATCATGTATTGTTTCTATGCGACACAATCACTGGGATATTCAAAGTTACATGTACACTCACGACATTTGTTTACACACTGATTGTAGTACGTCCTGCTATCCAGGCTATCTAATCAACTACAATGATCTACACACACACTCTTCTACCCTACTTACAGTCCTGTTACACATGGTCGCATGGCGCCTACATTCACAGGCCGGCAACCTCTGCCCACGGCACACGACTCGACTCCGTGCTGTAACATGTCCACCCGCCTGGTCGCGGCAACACTATTCTCATCAATCGGTCCACGCTTGAAATATCTAGCGTACACTCATTTACTGGCCGTCGACGATTCTCGGCGTTTCATCGCCACAAGGAATATTCAGTTCTCAGCCGACACACTTCTCTGCTTTCGTGATCTGTCTGTCATGGCTTCCCAACCCCGACTGACTCCCTTTGTCCGTTCGCCCTGCTCGACCCTCCTAATCACGTGGCCTCCTCCTCGCAATTCTATTGGCCACTATCTTTAGCCCGTTACCGGTGTCTTTTCCCTTATCACTCTCCGTACTTATTTATCACTATTACTGTTTCACCAATCTATGTTGCTGTTAACCAGGTCTTAAGTAATCTGACTCATGGCATATGCCCCCCGCAATTTCAAAAATGTTCTACATTTTTGGGTTCTTCCTTATCTCTACACTTGACATGAGTCAGCTTGGTCGCACATGCCTGTCCCTGGTCGCACATATCTGTCTACTGCCTCATGCCTTTGAGCTTGCTTCTCAGTTCCCTTTAACTTCCCTCTGTGTTACGTTGATATTCTGCCATACCTTCACACAAATTATAATGTCGGACACGAATATCCGTCTATTCCCAAATAGACCTCGTGTGGCCTCAACCCCCTTTGTTTTCGGCAAGTTGAGGACCAACCTACTATGAGTCCCAATGTCCCACCCCGGACATTCCCATAAGGTTCCTCATTTATACCTCGGTACAAGCAACTGACACCCTCCCCAGCCCTTAAGCCCTGGGTGCAGGAACGTGTGTATTGCAGACATCAATTTCACCCATATTTTGTTTAAGCTCTATTTTGCTCCTGAGTAGTCTATGCTACGACTGTGGATCTCTTTGGTGCGAGTACCTATGACTCTTGTATATGTCTTGTCAACGTGTGTGCGTGGTTGGCTGCCATTAGTTACTTGTGCTCTGTGGCTATCTCTTCCCTTTATTTGCCTTCTGTTTATCCCTGGTGTTCTTGCTACTAACTTTTTCCTTGTCGTGTTCCTAATACCATGACCCTTATATACCTTGATATACATCTACTACCATGCCAAAGTACTACATGTTAACATATTATATGTACAAAGTGCTACCACTTGGTACTATTATCATTGGTACTGCTAATAATCCTACTCCACTATCCTTGTATTCTTTCTTTCACCTGTACTTGTACTCTGTTCTCTCTCTCTTTCATTCTCTCTCTTTCATCCATTCATCACAATTTTCTCTCTCTCTTTTTTTTTTTTTTTTTTTTTTTTTTTTTTTTTTATAGTGTTTAATTTTTTATTCTGTACTCTGTCTTACAACACGCATACTCGAACCTCAAATGTTCCGTCTATGCCTGTACGCTTCCTGTATACCGGTGTGCAAGTATCCCAGTTGTGTTCAAATTGATTCTCATTCGCACAAATTCCTACTCTCAGTCTTCTCGTCCCCTTTTTCTCACTTCGCTGTCACTCCTCATGTTCTCATGTTATGTATCTGTTACCACAATCACATAAGTTTCTCCTACCAATTGTACATGTCTGTCTTTCCAACTTACAATATTGTCATAAAATCTGAATAGTATATAAAGTTGGACTCACATGTAATATTTCAAGCACTATTCAAACTTTCACTCGCCCATCATTATCATCTTTGTGACATCAATATGTATCACTGGTAGTAATGTCTCAGTTACCTTCTTCTTCTTTTCTTTTTTTGTTATGGGTGTCATCTGTGATATATCGTGGTTTTAGACCCACTGTCAACCTTCCTGCTCTGGTAGATGTTGATCCTTCTTTTTTTTTCCAGTTATGAGCATTCATCAGTTTCTAGCATCTCTAGCACCGACATCTCATTTTATACGTTATGTGTTACAATCAGGTAATAGTACAATCAACACTGTTACAATTATTGTTAAAATTACCTGCATACTGATTACAAATATACATGGCATGATGATCATGATCATAAGAACGTACTGATGTTTATGGATGTACTTAAAGCCATTAAAATTATATTTATCTCTATCTACGTATATTATGAGTTTTGTTTATTGAATGATTGTGAATGTTATTAACTATTACTCTCTTGGTTGGTTCTGGCTGGTATCTGTCTTCGCTAACTGTATCTTCTACCCATCAGATTCTCAATCTTCCTTGCGTCTGTCGGTATCAGCCTCTTCAGTCAGCTAGTGAGGTAGCATCTTTGAGGTACCTTCGACATTATCTCTTCTGCTCAGTCATTTACACCCCTTAACTATCTGAAATTAACAACAGCCTTGTGTGTATATATATCCATACATACATATTTACATTCACAATGGCATATTATATTACAGCAATCCTATCACATTTCCTACATTGACATGTTATCATGGTCAGTACCACAACGTGCCAACCACTGGACCAATCCCCTTGTATGAACGCATGGTTTCCTAGATGATAGTCTTACCGTATGCCCTATTGTACTATCGGGATTTTGTCCCTAATCTGACCAGATCATTTTATCATATAGTCGGTGTAACGTTTCTTAGGCCATGTTATTGCTAGCATTCACAGACTTCATGTCTATATTTTAACCACACTATTACACCTCTGTGATGTTTGTATTTTTTTTTTTTCCTGATGACTTTACCACCTCATCATGTTACTTCAATCAACCTTATACCTATCAATGCATTCATTCTACTACAACATTTCTACCTGTACCAATCACATACACATAGCTTTTATACACTACAAGTATATACAAACATGTATATGACATAAACATGAATATGACATGTATATACAATATACCTATCCTACGATACGAGTTTCACGTAGGAACATGTGATGTCTCCTTAACATGTAGTATTGTACAATGATTTGCATCTTCTTTTGTAATATATGTTGTTATTGATTTGAACTTATCTATTTCTTTTGTCTTTTCTTTCCTTTCCTCATCTGTTAACCCTATACTTTTCCAATACCTATTCCAATTCCTTATTTTGATGTCCTGTGTTCGTTTATTTATTTGATCTTTTGGAATTTCCTCTTGTTGCCATTGTGCTAACAGAGCGTCTGTGTCAATGTACCGTACGTGTGGCCTCTTTGGGGGAATTTCATTCTCCCAACCCGATTCTGTGTAGTCTGTAACATCTGTTTGTTTTATCTTCACCTTCTCTTTTGACCTTTCTTCTTGACTGTTTTTCTTGTTGCATACGCCCTCTTCGTCCTGTAACCTATACCCAGATACTGACCTACTCTCTTGTGCTGAACATGCTTGTTGTACCATTTGTTTTTCTAACCTGTTAGCACATGTGTGAGTCAAGTATGGCATAAAAAATTGTTTCACCATTGCTGTGCTGTCGTTGAACTGTGGACAATCCACTCTAAAGTTTTCCACACCAAAGACTACTTTCTCCTTTTCGTACTCTGTTAGGTCTGGCCTAAAATTTAATGTATCCCATGTCAGTTCTTGCTGTGTCAACTGTCTTAGCTCTTCGCGAATATCAACTGGTCCATGCCTATCGTCCATGATTGTGTCGTTACCGTCGGGACACATTCCCTGTACGGTCCCTGTACTGGGGTCCCTTGTTTGTCCTTGAATTCTTCTGTATTCTTCGCCTGTATGGTAAATGTCTGTTCCTATGTCTGATGGGTCATCATCTACTTTAATTTTAATGTCTTCTGTCGGGAATGTCCATGCCGCATCGCAATCTGCTATTTCTAAGTTCTCTTTTTCCCATTTGTTTATGTCCTGGGGTGTGCACTCTTTGACCTCTGGGATATTGCCCAATATTAGCTCCGTTGTGGGATGTGGTAACACTGCCGCTTTTTTCCGCCCTTTGTAGTAAGGACAGTCAATGTCTGTCCAAGCTACTCTATACTGCTCTAACGCCCCGCCAAATGTTCTGCACGTCACTCTGTCGTCTGTATAGTCTTCGTCTCTTACCATCTTCCTGTCTACCCCCACAATTGTTGTCCCTGTGTCTCTAACCATTTTCACTGCAAAACCATTCACTAATGCTCGTCGAACGTCCAGATTTCCGTTTGTTATGTATGCAGAGTTGGCTTCCTGCATATACACTTTGTTGTCAGTCATGTCGCCCTGACAGTCATACATGTGTGTTGCATTTGTGTCTTGTTCATCCTCGTCGCTGCTGGACATGGCGTATGCCATGTTGGTGTCTTCATTCAGTTTTCTCAGACTACACGTCCTTGCCAAGTGGCCATAGCTTCTACATAACCAGCATTTCAGACTGTCTCTATAGTCTGCATACCTATTGCTTCTTCTGACCGACATATTCTTGAGGTATGACTTATACTCAGGATTTCGGTCGCACATTTCCAACGACCCATGTTGGCGATCACAATATTTACATTCTCTTACTGGGCCAGTTCGAACTACGTCCGCTTGTCTCGGTGGGATTTGTGTATATCTATTCATTGGTTGATATTTACTTCTGGGTCCGTATGATTGCCTTCGATCAGAGAACCTGGCAGCTGCTCCTACTATAAGTTCTGGCTGTGCCCCCTCTGCAAAAATCTCCCTATGGGCATTATAATACGCCTCACCCTTGGACTCCATTTCAGTTATTGTGGCGCATTTATTTTCAAGCAGGAACGTTGCCATGGAGTCTGGCACAGCTGAAATAATTTTATCTCTCAGCATCAGGTCTCTGTGCTTTTCGGGGTCGTTGCCTACTCTAGCTGCCTTCAGCCATTTGTCATATAGAGATTGAGTTTCGGCCATGAAATCCATGAAGGTTTGGTTCGACTTTGGAGTCAGTACTCTAAATGCGGTTCTCAGACCCGCCTCATCTAAACTAAAATGTGCCAAGACTCTTTCCTTGACATAGTTGTAATCAGTTCGCCGATGCTCCGGGATGCCCTCTACCACCTTCAATGGCTCCAAGGCCAAATGCTTATGAAAGAGGATCGCCCACTCTTCAACTGGCACCTTGTAGTGGTTCATCAACACTTCGAAGTTGGTAACCCATGCAGAGATGGAATCCCCTTGTGCAAAGTTCCTGATGATACCTTGATATCTTCGAATGGGGTCCAATGCTTTGGCTGCCAACTTAGTTTTTTCAACTTCAGTTTCTTTCTCCAGTTCTAGCATCTTTACTTTAATACTCCCCTCCACATCTTTGTCTTTCAATGTTAATTGTACTGCCAGTTTCTCTTTTTCGAAAGCTAGTGCTGCCTCTTGTGCTGCTAATTTCTGTAGCTCAAGTTCTTTGGCGTCTTTAGCTGCCGCTTCTTGTGCTGCTAATTTCTTTTCTTCGAGTTCTGCTTGTGCTGCTAATTTCTGCCTTTCAAATTCTCTGACTGCTGCTCTATCTTCCCGTTCTTGCTTCTGATGTTCAGTCACTTTATTCTCCGCCCACGTCATAAGCTCTTTTCCTGTGAAACCACACTTCTCACCTAGAGCTATGAAGTCTGCCAAGGTAGACATGATTATCTGTTATCTATTAGTCCGATTATATATATCACTATCAGTACACGCAGTAAGTGTTGTCGCTGATCTTGTTTTGGTAACCTGTAACAGAAAAAGATTAACTAACCACCATCATCCCTGTGGAAGCACAATCTAATTCATCAGGCTGATTGCACAATACCATACAAAGGTGTCTAATAGCTCTCTGTAATTGAGCAGTACACATAGAAAATTAATTGGAATTAACTTGCCCTGTATATATCCAGCGATGTTTCCAGTGGCTTGATCCTGATGCTCGGTTCACTTCCGCTTGCTTCCGGGCTTGATCCAAATCAGCGTGGCCGTCCCCGTTT
>JACEFZ010013589.1:0-2500 GCA_014155875.1 Cepaea nemoralis | reverse complement strand
AGAAACCGAACTTAATCGCATAAGTACTTGGTGTGATGAAGCTAGGGCAATGGTCAACCCAACAAAGGCAACAGTGACTTGGTTCTCGTTGAATAATCATATTGTCAACACTCCAACGCCAACTGTAAAGCTGTGTTCAGAGACATGGGAAAGAACGCAGGCAATGAATTACCTGGGGATACGGTTTGATCGAAGCCTCGCTTATAATGAGCACATAGACCAGGTGATAACAAATGCCAAGCGGGGTTTGGCTGCGATGCGGGTGATGGCGGAAGCAAACTGTGAGCAGCGCCATCTATGTCTTCTGTACGAGGGGCTGGTCATGTCTGTTTTTGAGTACGCGATGGCAATCCTGACATTTAGCCGTAAGCAGATAGAAAGGATGGAAAGGATACAGAATGAAGCTATGCACATTATTCTTGGATGTACAAGAGATACAGCATGCAGGGCGATGCGCTACCTTCTTGATTTTCCAACCATTGAAGACAGAATACAAGTTTGCAGAGTACGTGCTTGCCTCAGAGTTAACGCAAACACACAACATCCACTGCATAGTGAAATTATGAAGGTGAAGGGCAGTAGGTTAAAAAGAGGACGGTCCGTGGATGGGTCAAGCCGAAGACATTCTCTAACAGGTGTGTTCACTTGAGGATATAGAACCTGGCGAGGAGTGGGTACAAGTGCCAACATATTTTTGCACATCCTTTTCAGTTTGCATCCAACTATATAGAAAATGCATACAAGAAAATCCGGCTCCTGTTGAGGCTGAAGTATAAGCGTTGATTTTCGAGAATTCGCTAGACGGTGACGCGGTCATCTACACAGATGGGTCGGTCGTCCGACATGTGAGAAGCTTATGGGCCTTTACAGCTCGGGCCGGAGGGAGAATTGTGAAGGAGGATTCTGGTGCTTTCACTGAGACCACAAGTAGCCTGACCATGGAAGTCATGGCAGTAAGTAAAGCAATAACATGGCTCGAGACACAGACATTCACTAGGGCTTGTTTCCTTAGCGACTCAATGAGCATGATCAAGAGGATATAGGTGGGGTGGATCCGAAGAGAATGGTTGCTGTCTCTGGAGCGGTCTAGGCTGGCAAAGATTAGTTTCATCTTCGTGCCAGGGCATGCGGAGTACAAGGAAATGAGCGGGCTGTCAAGCTCGCAGGTGAGTCTACGGTGGAGGGCGGACGCGCCATGGACCAGGCTGATATTCTGAATGCTCTACGAGAATGTAAGACTTTTGAGGTGAACCAAGTGATGACTGTGAATTTACAACCATGGCCAGACTGCGAGAACAGCAAATTAAAATAGGGGTGGCAAAACAAGAACACTACACAGGAAGCCAAAGAAGATTGATAAACCAACACAGAACGGGTGTCGTTAGCCGCTACACGCTGCGGGATTTGCTGAGGAGGGGTATCCGAGCACTTATGGACTGAATGTTCGATGTGCAATTGAGGGTGATCTGTCGACTAACTAACTAACTAACTAACTACTACTAACTAACTACTAACTAAATACTAACTAACTACTAACCAACCAACCAACCAACCAACCAACCAACCAACCAACCAACGAACCAACCAACCAACTAACTAACTAACTAACTGACCTGTAATGGGCCCCATCACTTCTACAGCAGGTATCAACTTTGAATGTCATGTGTTTAATCCAGGACCTGTTTTCGTATTCAAGTCTCTCAAATGCTGGTTGACATCAGGTGTTTGCATCACGGTTTTTTTCCTGTTTGCTTACTCTATTGGGTTTATTTCATTTGGAAGCACACATTTACACAATGAGTTTTTCCATCACATAAGGAGTCTGAGAATAAAACAAAACAACCAGAATAATAAAATACAATGTGGGTTTATAAAAGGCAAGTTGTACACAAATATTTTGTATTCCCTGTGAAACTAAACGAGCTTTCGATAACGCAACAAAGACCTATCATGTTTTACTTCATTAACTACAGCACCACTCTGCCCTAGAGTCATCAACAAAGACCGACATGTTTGACTTCATTAACTACACAACCACTCTCCCTAGTTCAGCAAAACAAGACCTACATGTTTAATTCATTACTACACAAGCCACTCTCCCTAGAGTCGCAAAACAAGACCGACATGTTTACTTCATTAACTACACAATCACCTCTCCTAAGTCCAGCAAACAAGACCGACATGTTTTACTTCATTAACTACACAACCACCCTCCCTAAGTTCGCAAACAAAGAACCGACATGTTTACTTCATTAACTACACAACCCACCTCGCCTAGAGTCATAAATAAAAACAAAGACCTCCATGTTTTACTTCAGTAACTAAACAATCACTCTCCCTAGAGTCGCAAACAAAGCGACAGGTTACTTCATTACTACACAATCACTCCTCCTAGAGTCAGCAAACAAAGACCTACATGTTTTACTTCATTAACTACCACACCCTCCCTAGAGTCAGCAACAAAGACCTACCTGTTTTACTTCATAACCATTGGATTGTT
>JACEFZ010013588.1:200000-225460 GCA_014155875.1 Cepaea nemoralis | reverse complement strand
CCCCCCCGATTATTGTTCCACAGTCTGGGATGGCTGCCCAAAATCAATATGAAACGATTTGTTCGCTTCAAAACCGCGCTATACGTCTATTTCTAGCATAAAGCACGTTAAAGTAATAATTATACAGCCATCTAAGACTTCTACCACTTCAAAAGCGTTTCCCTTTTTTTAACAAAGCCAAATTAGTGAAAAAATTATATCTGAAAATACCCCAATATCTTCTACCGTTAATTAAATCTAATGCATGAAAGTAAGCGCTTAATTATTACAGCTTCCTAACTAGATTGACTTATACAAACTTTTTTCGCATATTCGGTGCTCACTTGTGAATACCCTTTCCACCAGAACTGAAAACCCAATGATCCCTACACTTTCAACCAAAAACTTTTTCATTTACTTACTTCTACCGACTTATGCCCCATAAGTCACCTACTAGTATCATTTTCCACTATCATTTTTCACTGTGTGTGTGTGAACGAGACAGGGGGTGAGAGAGTGAGGGGAAAAAGAGTGTGAGTGGAAGAATTATATGAGTGAGAGTGAGAGAGTATGCATGCGCGTGTGCCTGAGTGAGGTAAAAGTGAGTGAGTGTGTGGACATATGTTGAGAGATTTAGTTAGAGAATGAGTGAATCTGAGAGAGTGGGTGTGTTGTGTGTCTGCCTGTCTGTGTGATAGAGTGTGAAAGTTAGTGATGAGTGTGAGTTAGAGAGTCATCGATAATGAGTGAGTAAGGGAGCGTGAGTGAGTGAGAGAGAATTTGTGGGTATGCGTTATGTGCGCGAATGAGTGACTGTGAGAGCGAGGGGTGTAAAAAGAGAGAGAGGCGTGGTGAATGAGAGAGTCCCTGAGAAAGTGTGATGTATGTGTGTGCATGTCGGATGGTGTAATGTGTGTACATGTGTGTATCTGTGTTGACTCTGTGTATATGTCTGTACGTGTGTTAAGGTGTGCGTTCATGTGTTTTTATGCGTTTTTTATGCATGTGCGTGTGTGTAGTGTGTATGGGTGATGTGTTGTGCTCGTGTATGTATTGTATATCTTTGTATGTGTAAATGTGCATGCATGCAGTGTATGCGAGGGGAGTGATATTCGGGGGTTATGTGAGTACGTGTGAGTAAGTATAGGATGTGTGCATGTTTTGTATTGCGTGGGTATGATGTGTGTGTGTGTTGTGTTGTGTAGTACATTGTGTGGAGAGAAGAGAGAGAGAGAGAGAGGAGAGAGAGAGAGGAGAGAGAGAGGTTTAGCGCACGCAGTCATCTAACATGCTGATCCATATGTTTTTTGGGATTCTCATTTTTTTTAATTATCAATTTGATGCACTTGATTTAACATCAAAAATGAATTCAGGGAAATTTCTGTAAAGCATGAGAGAGTTAGTGAGTGTAAGTGAGAGAGAGAGAGAGAGAGAGAGAGAGAGAGAGAGAGAGAGAGAGAGGAGAGAGAGAGAAAAAGTGAATGAGTGTGAGGGTTTTGTTGTAAAGAGAGAGAGAGAGAGTGAGAGGAAGAGTTAGCCCACGCATGTCATGTAACATGCTATTCCATATTTTTTTTGTATTCTCATCTTTTATTACGAGGTATCGTTTAATGCCCCTGATTGTCCTGTAACATGCCATTCCTATTTTTTTTTTTTTCCCTCTTATCATTTTTTATGCCACTTGATTTATCATGTATAATACAACATTACTGTGATGTGAGTGAGAGAGCTAGTGAGAGAGGGGAGAGAGAAGAGAGAGAGAAGGGGGAAAAGAGAAGAGAGGAGAGAGAGAGAGAGCGAAAAAGAGAGGGAGCGCCCAAAAGAGAGAGAGGGAGGGAAAAAAAAAAAAAAGATTGAATTCATCACTAATTTTTTCGCTACTAATGTATAATCAATTTTTCCTCCATTCTTGCAATGCGAGAAATTTTCACGACAATCGTCGTGTTCAATTGTGTTAAAATGTGGGGGTTTGTTCTTTTTAGTTTCAGTTATCATGTGAGGCATCATGTATTTGTCTAGATGTAGGATGTATGGGATGGGTGTGTATGTGAGGGAAAGTGTGTGTGTGGGGGGGGGGGTGTGTGCCTGTGTAAAGAGAGAGAGAGGGGAAAAGAGGGAAAAAGAAGAGAGAAGGAGGGAGAGGGGAGAGAGAGAAGAGAGAGGGGAGAGAGAGAGAGAGAGAGAGAGAAGGGGGAGAGAGAGAGAGAGAATCATGCTGCATGTCTGTAACATGCCATTCCAATTTTTTGTTATTCATCTTTCACATTATCATTTTGTATGTATGACCTTGATTTTTTCAGTATAAAATAACATTACTCTAATGTGAGTGAGAGCGTTAGTGAGTGTGTGTGTGGAGAAGGGGAGAGAGAGAGAGAGAGAGAGGAGAGAGAGAGAGGGGAAAGGGGGAGAGAAGAGAGAGAGAGAGAGTTGAATTGCATCACTAATTTTTAAGTTTTCAAAATGTATATGTACATTTCCTCCATTTTCTTTCAATTTTGCGACAGTGCTCAGACAATCGTCACTGTATGTGTGTGTAAAGTGTGGGAGTTTGATCATAATAGTAGGTTTGGGGGGTCGGGGGTGTTGGGGTGTGGGTGGATTCGTGATTTTGTGGGTGGGCTCAGGATTGTGGGGGGGCGGGGTGGGTTTGTGGGTGGGGGGGAGATTTGTGTGTGGGTGGGTGTGGGATTTGTGTGTGGGGGTGTGCGAGATGTATGGGGGTAGGGGGGGATGTGTTTTTGGGTGGGGATGTGTTTGTTAGGTGGTAGTGGGTGAGTGAGTGGATGTTTGATGGTGGGTTATGGATGGGTGGGGGTATATGTGTGGGTGGGGAGATATGGGTGGGGGGGGAATGTGTGCAGGGGGGGGTGGTTGTGGGTTTGGGGATGGTGTGTGGGTGGGGAAAATGTTATGGGTGTGGGATTTTTGGGGAGGATGGGTGGGGAGTGTGTGGGTGGAGATTGTGGTGAATGTGTGTGGGGGTGTGTGTGGGTTGGGGGAGGGTGCGTGATCGGTGTGGGTGATGAATTTGGAGATGTGCGTGGGGGTGGGGGATATGTTTGGCTGGGTGGGGGTGTATGTGGCTGGATGGAGGATGTATGTGTGGGTAGTGAGGGAAATTTGTAGTTGGGGGTGTGTGGAGGGTAAGAGATGTGTGGATAGATGTGTGTGTGTGTTAGGGATGTGTCTTTGGATGTGTGTGGGGGGGTTATGTGTGGGAGGGGAGCTGGGTGTGGATAAATGATTTTTCTGTGGGGGGGTGAAGGTGTGGTTGGGTTTGTGGGTTGCTGAAGGATGTGTGTAAGGGTGGGGGAGGGGTGGTTAGGATGTGTGAGTGGGGGGGTAGATAGGAGATAAATGTTTTGATGAGTGGGAAAGGGGATGTGTGGGTGTAATGATTGAGGGATAAGTACGTGTGTCTAGGGATGGTGTGGGATGAATGTAGGGTTGTGTGTGCGTTGATGGGAGGTGTGTGTTGTGAATGGGGAATGTTTTGGTGGGGGGATATGTGTGAGGGATGTTTGTAGGGGTGGGAGATTGTGCGTGGGTGGGGATGTGTGTGTATAGGGGTAGGGGTGTGTGGTAAGGGATGTGTGGCTGGGGGAATGGGTGGATGGAGGATGTGGGGTTTGGGTGGAGGATTTGTGGTTCGGTAGAGGATGTGGGGTGGGTGATTGTATATGAGAAAGGGTGTGGGGTTAAGGGTGTTGGTTGGGGGATGGGTGGGTAGAGGATGTGTGGGGGGGTAGAGGATGTGTGGGGGGTGAGTGTGTGCTTTTTAGGAGATGGTGGGGGATGTTGCAGGTGTGGGCTCGGGATCTGTGAGTGGGCTGGGGGAGATGGGAGATTATGGGGGTGAGTGGGGAAATTTGTGTGTGGGTAGGTGATGACGGGGAGATGTGTGTGTGGCTGAGGAATATGGTTTGGTTGAGTGTTGGAGGTGTGTGGGTGGAGGAGGATTTTGGGGTGTGTGATTGTTGGTGGGAAAGGGGAGGGGTAGAGGATATGTAGGGGGGGGGGGAGATGTTGGAGGGGGGGGATGTGGGGTTTATTGAATGTATGTGTGCTTGGGATGTGTGGTGGTGAGATGTGTGGTGGGCGGGGAGATGTGTAGGGGTGTGGGGATGGGTGGGGAAATGTATTGTATGTGTGTGCGGTTGGGGGGGGGTGTTGGAGTGAAGGGGGGATGTGGGGGGGGGTGGTGGATGTGTTTCATAACATAGTAATATGCAGTTTATGTTTAAAAAAATTCATGTGACAAGTGTTTTTCCTATGCACTGTTGATGAAAAAAAAGATGAGTGACTGAAAGGCCGAATGAAAGAGGGGCCTGCGGCCCAATTTGTTCCCCTTTGAAAATAAAGTCTTTTCATTTTCGTTCGTTCCTCATATTTTGAAGGGATGCCTATGAGACCTTTCAGTTTCCCCCGATCCGGATTTCGTAGGTGGTCTTGGACGCAACCTTTACCACAGGGTAAGGTCCTTGCCCTCCTACTTGGAGTATATTGGTGTCTGCTGGACCCCATTCTACTACTTCGTCTCCTACCTTAAGATCCTTTACTCTTCGTCCGATGTTGGTGGTGCCTTCTGGCACTCTGGCAAGACTTAACCCACAGGCTACATCACCGGTCATTCCTGGCTAGCAATAAGGGCCCGGGAAAACTGCTGCAACGTCTCTCTGACACCCATATGTCGATTCTCGGATGTCTGACTTCCGGATATGGTGTGCCCGCTCTGAAGAATGTGAGGACGGTGGGCCTCTGGGACCACTAACTGCTCATGCAGTTTGTCTCCCCTTCCAGCTCTTCGATAGAGCAGTCGATTCCTCAGAAATTACTGTCCCCGTTCCGGTGGGTCAGAACTTCTTTGCAGCTTCTTGTAACAAAGACGCAACGTAGTGTCCTTCCTCTGGGCAGTATGCAATTCCCCTGACATAGGATTGGTGCATAGTGCGTCTGCCTCATCTTTCTTCCCTTGGGATCCGGTGGCTACTTCTCCCAGGTGGGCGGGTTTGTTTGGGGGCACCCTCGGAAATGTTTTTGTACCAGGATAACGGGGAAACAGGGGGTCAGATAGTACAGCTGCTGGAATAATGCCCGTGACGTACCGGGACTTAATCCCCACCTTGGCGATTGACAGCGTCATGACAACAGCACTCCTCATTGCAGACTGTATCTCAAGTCTCCCCTGTGAGTTTGTCTGGGCGTACCAGACTGGCATCAATCACAGCTTCCCCGTCCAAACCAGTATCATAGAGACAGGTAACCTGCTGGCCTTTGACTTCAATCAGTTCGACCACAGGTGGTCTCTCTTGGTCCAGAGTTCCTTCAACGACCTCGACCTTTTCGGTGGCAACCACCTTTGGAGCCACGCGGCAGGCTGCGAAGTGAGAGCTTTTTGTTTTCGATTTGCAGTCTTTTGTGTTGTGAGAGGGCGACTTGCAGATCGAACACCACTTCTCAGACCACTGTCGTTTCGGTTGAGAATTCTTTCCATCCTTTGTTTTCTCTGGACTCTTCTCTGAAGTGTTTGCATAAGGTTCCACTTTCTTTGGTTGTGAGCCTTTGAATTTCTTTCGGTCATGTTTCTCCTTACCTTTAGTGGTTGGTATATTGGTTTCTTCCGCTTCCCCATGGACTTCCACGAGCCTTTCCGCCCCTTGTTCTCCCAGGAGTGTCTTCAGAGGTTCCGACATTTGCTGTCGCATCTGGTCGACTATCATCAGCTCTTCCAGACTTTCATAGTCATGCTTGAACCCTGCCAAATCCATCCATTTTTTTTTTAGGTAGTATTTCAGGCGCATACAGTAGGCGGCGAATAGCTCTCCTGGCTCTCGTTTCGCTGCTCGAAACTTCTTCCTATATGTACTTGATGTGATCTCGTTGTGTTTCAGCAAAGCAGCTTTCAATTCGTCGTAATTGTTCTCGTGTCCTGGCGGCAGGCGAGAATAGACCTCGTAACCGGTTCCAAGCAATCCCCTAACGCACTATCACTAGGCTCAAGTCCTAATTCCTGTTCGGAGTCGGAATTCACAATTCATCACATAAACAAATGTCCGTAGTTTCCAAACCACACGAGACACGGTAAATCCTCTTCACCATTAGAACTAGGAACAAACAAACACTCCCTTCATGAGTATTGCATTCTACTGATCGCAAGTTTAGTTATTTTTCAAACAGTCGAAAATGTTGCTCGAGTGACGTCATTGTCCTGGCGGCGACCAAATCAAGACGGCACTTTCCATCTCATCTTGAGATCCGGGCAAAACAACATGCCGACGATTTTTCTTTGATTCAGGGACTTCTCAGGGAATACCGGTCTTGTTTAAATGTGGATCATATTTCCCCATAGCAAATAGTTGTGGCGGTCTAGGGACGGCGGTTGTGGGCCTTTCATCAATCTGGATCGGCGTCCTCCAGTTTTTCGTGACACAAGCAGTATTATTTCTCTCGCATTACTAAAGACTACATCCATCATAGTGGTGAATTTTTCATTCCAGATGTTCCCTGCACCGGCGTTTCATAAAGATAGCCAATTACTAGCTGTTTGCGATTTTGAAGTTTAACCTCAAGCCATACACACTCAATCTCACAGGTTTCAAAATCTAGCCTGCGGTGGGCGTTAAGCGAGTTAGAAATATAAACTGCAATACCCGTCTCTTGTTTCTAATAGGGATCTCTTCTAATGGTGTTAAAACCTCTGATAGTGATGTCATCATCTGAGATGTTACCATTTAATCGACTTTCGCTAACGCCGAACATGTGAAAATTTTGATCAAGTATAAGTGATAGTTCGGGCAGCTGTCCTAATTGATGACAGATGTTTGCATGCCCGATTCTGAGCCCATTATTACCTAGCCAGTGTTCGTACTTATTAGACTTTTCAAAAAATGCGTATTAATAAGTGTAAAAGCAAACAAAAGACCCCCCCCCCCCCCCCCCCCCCAGGGGGTATGGTGGATGTGTGTGTGTTTGGGTTGGGAGATGGGTGTCGGGATATGTGTTTATGGGTGGGTGATGTGTGTTTGTGTGTGGTGGATATGTGCGTGGGTGGTGGATGGATGGGGGTTAGGTGGTCGGGGGCTGTTTGTGGGTGTGTGGGTAGGTGGATGGGAATGTGTGGGTGGAGAGATGATGGGATGGTTTGTTGGGTGGGTGGGGCGTGTGGGTATTGCTGGGTATGTGATGTATATGTGGGTGGGTGGGTTGGGGATGTGTGTGGGTGTGTGGGAGTGTATGTAGGAGTGTGGGGGATGGTTGTGTGGGTTGGAGGATGGAGGTGTGTGTATGGGTGAAGGTGTGGAGGGTGAGTGGGTTGGGTTGTGGGTGATGTATGTGTGGGTTGCGGGAGTGGGTGTCTGGGTGATGATTGTGGATGGGGCATGTGTGGATGGGTGGGAGATGTGTGTGGGTGGGGGTGGTGCGTGGGAGGGGATGTGTGTGCGGGTATGTGTGTGTAGGTGGTGAGATGTGTGGATGGGGAGTTGTGTGAGTTTGTAGTTGGGGAACGTGTGTGTGGGATGGATGGATTGTGTGTGCATGAGTGATGTATGTGTGGATGGGGGTTTGGGGATGGGGGAGTTGTGCGTGGATGATGTGTGGATGAGTGGGTGAGTGGGTGTGTGTAGGTTGTGTGATTTATTTGTGGGTAGGGGGTTGTGTGTGGGGGGATGTGTGTGGGGGAATGTGTATGTGGGTGGGGGAATGTGTATGTGGGGGTGGGTGGGGAAATGTATGCGTGTCTGGGGATGGATGGTTGGATGTGTGGGTGGGTGGGGAAGTGGTGAGTGGGGGGATTTTCTTGTGACATTGTAATGTGCATTGTTTATGTTTACAATATTCATTTGACAATTTTTCCCCCATGTATCATGCACTACTTATGGATGAAAGATGAGTGATTGGAAGGGCCGAATGTAAGACGGGCCTGCGTGCCCAAATTGTTACCCTTTCAAGATAAAGTTCAATCAAAGTTAAAGTTGAATCAATACATCTGTTTGTAGATTGGCGCATATCAGGTTGGTATCGATCATGAGTTTCCTACCATCTATTCTCTGATATTCAACATTGTTTGTGTATTTTTGTCCCTTTCTTCAAGTGGTATGGTCGAGTGAGGTTTCTGTTTTGTGAAGGGAGGTGGTATAAGTTTCATTGCAGTTCTCAGCATAGTTCGAGTGCATATATTTGCATTGCGGAGTATGTGATCTGTTAGCACAATGGTGTCAAGCTGTTCGGCGAAATATTGATAAAGTTAATAAGTTGTGTGAAAAATGTACCAGCAGGCTATTTTATTCTGATATAGTGGGATATTTGTATACCCATGTCTGGAGAGATAAGAACAATAATTGCTATGGCAAAGATAGCATTTTGCAAGATGGAAAACATACTGATAAAAAAAAACGATGTCATTTGCATTAAGAAAAGAGTGTTAAGGTGCTACACAGAACCTGTGCTTTTCTATGGATGTAAAGCGTTTACAGTGAGCAGACAAGCTTAAAAACAGCTGATGGCTGTGAAAATATGGTTTCTGAGGAAAATGCAAAAAATACCATGGACAGACAGAAAAACCATTAACCACGCCCTACAAGAAACAATTGAAAAGCGTAAACTGATTAGAGATATTAGACGTTGACAGTCAACAGTTTTCGTCACGTAATGAGAAGAAATGAATTAGAGACTTTGGTGACAATTGGCAAGATTGAGAGGAAAAGAACAGGAGAAGGCAAAGGAGTAAATACCTGGATGGCTTTACCATGTGGTATGGTCAAAACAACAACACTGAGCTGATCCATGACTCTGGTGATCGAGTGAGATGGCCGGACATGACCGCTCACGCTTACCAACATGGCATATCATGATGATGATAGCTGGATAATGATTCGGGAGGGAGATAGTCATGTCCATGTTGATAACCACCCGCGGTTCCAATCGTCCCCTTGCTTGTGTCTCCCGTGGTCATGATACCTTCTGAAAATGTCCGTCGTCGGATGGTTTGTCGTCATGTTAACAGAGATCAATTGTAGTCCACCCTCTAATTTTAGGTTTATTCTCCCCCGATTTAGTTGGTGACACCGTTAGGCTGAATTTTATTGCTATTCAATGTGTTATTTTAAGTCCTTTTCTCTTGGGTAAATGTATTGCAGGTCTTGCATTCCAGATGCCCTTCTACTGTTTGTAAAGCTAGTATGATTGTATTATCGATTCCAACTAAGAACCAGTTCTATTATTATGTTCGGCTTTTCTCGCCCAAATATGTCATTTACTCTGAAAATAATATGCAGTCTGTTTTAAAGTAATTGCTTGGATGCAGGTCATGTCAGACGGAGAAATAGACACAACAGAGAGAGAGAGAGAGAGAGAGAGAGAGAGAGAGAGAGAGAGAGAGAGCACGCATGGCAAATGGTTGTGGGATAGCATGATCTGCTGCGTTTGACATTGGTATTCAGTGAGGCAAAGAGAGAGAGAGAGAGAGAGAGAGAGTGAGAGAGAGAGAGAGAGAGAGAGAGAGAGAGAGAGAAGAGAGAGAGAGAGAGGCAGAGAGAGGCAGAGAGAATGAGAATAGACCGAGAAAGATACAGAGAGAGAGAGAGAGGTAACACGAATGGCAGGTGTTTGTGTGATGACATGATCACCTGCCGCGTTTGACATAACCCATGATAGTAATAGTTATTATTGTTAACATTAAAATATTAAAATAATTTAAGTTTGCTGATGTGGGTATGAGATGTGATAGGGCCACCATGGTAATAAGGCCTCAATGCAAGGATGAATAGTGGACAGCCTTTCTCTTACTTAGCTGACGATAAGATAGGGCGTCGAAACCTCGTTCGACCGTGCTCATGATATTAACAGCGCACTTCTATATCAACTTGGCTAATATTAACATCATAATTGTTGACTTACGGTGTACACAAAATTTGGAAGTGAGAATGCCTTATATTGGTATGCTTCGGGTAGCTTGTAGAAGACGAACACATCAACAAGCTCTCCAAACCCTGGACTCGGTTCTATGGCAACGGCAATAGTTTGGTATTCTGCAACCAAAAGTGTCGTGCGTATAACAACAGCATCACAGTGTGGCCAGCTATTTTAATCTTTATTTTGCGTTCGCTTACTTTGAACTCAAGTGCGTTGGTCTAATTTGTTGCGTGTGGATTAGCTTTCCCTATTACCAGTGGCCGGTCTCTCTGTCTTAGGGATTAGCCACTTTCTCCGTAATCCCGTATACTTTCGTGAGTAACGTGACGACGGCGAGAATCAGCAGCGGATCTAACCGCGTCGGTAACTTAGGGGTATGTGAGCCGGTCACTCATAAAGCAATGGCAAACTACTGAGCGTAATCTTGCCAAGAAATCAACAATCAGCTGAAAGATGCTGATGTTGACAGCGATGTCCTGTAAAGGATATGCAAACATATTTATATTACCAGTGTCCCTCGCCTTCAGGGGAACTCACTCCGACTTCTGCGCTACTTGTAATTTACGCCCTCAAGTCAAGGACGAGAAGTTACTATTTTAGTCCGGTGTAGGGTTGAACACGCTGCCTCGGTATCGGCATACCGGAAGTTTAAGAGCGAGTGGTCTTATCCATCCGCCATGTTGACCTCTTGTGACGTGTAGTTTTGTAGAGCGCTTCTTTCATGACAGCTCGCTCGATAAATACCATTTGTACTATGTAAACAACCATGTACAACTATGTAACAACCACAAAATAGTTTATTCTGGAGGGGATAACCATGAAAAAAGTGTAGGAATAATACATGACGATGAAACAACCAAGTCACTTAATGGATACTGGTGTATTTCAGATAGAGTTATTTTGGTCAAAATCAAAGGCAAACCAATAGATATAAGTAGTATACAAGTATATGCACCAACAACAAGCAGTAGTGATGAAGAAATGCAACACTTTTACGACGAAAAAGAAATGACGATGGCTCAAATTGGATCATTCATTCATTCATTCATTCAGTAGCATGTCCTTTGCAGAACCTCGCTGCCATAATAACCTTCCGGAAAACCTCTCGATCATAAGCAAGATGTCCCGCGTCTGATACACCCATTTGGATCACAGGAAATAAAAATAATACTTGGATATTTTAATGCAAAAGTAGGAAAGGGGAAAAATGGAGGATATAGTTGGGAATTATGGTTTAGGTACAAGAAATGAAAGAGTGGAAAAGCTAATAGAATGGACAAATATCAATGATATGATAATTGGAAACACGTGGTTTAAACACCATAAAAGACGACTATACACATGGAAAAGCCCTGATCAGAAAATACGCAACCAAATTGACCACATACTAATTAATAAAAAATTTAGAAATGCTCTAATTAATGTAAAAACAATGCCTGGCGCCGACTGTAATAGTGATCATGTACCACTATGTGGACAAATAAAAGTAAGATTAAAGAGAGGGAAACAAATGATTAGGAAACATGAGACTTAATCAAGAGGTTCTGAAAGTAGGTAAAGAAATTCAAGAACAAAACATAGTGACATGTGAAAAGTAGGTACAATGCAATAGCTAAAATACAGAGTATAAATGAACAGTGGGAAATGTTAAGGGACTCCATTCATCAAACTAGCACAGAAATATTACAGGAAAGAATTCAAATAGCTAAGAAAAAATGAATGAATGAAGAAATCTTAATGCTGATGGACAAAAGAAAACAGAGTAAAAATGACAAACAAGAATACGCTAAGATAAATAAAGAAATAAAAGATACATGTTGGTAGGCTAAAGAAAGTATGTTAAATGAGCAGTGCAAAAAAAAATTGAATTAAATGCCATTAAAGATACAAAAAAATATGCACAGACAAATTAGTGAGCTCACGGGAAGAAAAATAAGAATAAATACAGGGTGTTTGAAATAAAAAAACAGGAAAGATATTATTGGAGGAAGATGATATAATGAAGAGGTGGAATGAGTATATAAGAGATGTATATGATGGGGAAAGGGAAGAATTACCAGAAGAAACAACTTAGAAGGTCCACCTATAGAGAATACTAATCTTATGTCTGCTTATTTGACATCACTACATCATATCCGCACTGTAAGTAGTATCTTTATCACATTAGCGTAAAGTCTGGGCCTTGCGGTAGATTTTCTCAGTATGACGTAAGTCAAACATCCAAACATGCCCATGTCCGCACAACGACAGATAATAAACATCATATTTACACCAACCCTATGCTATCAATCTCAAACCTGGCCTTTATCCAAATTACACATTCGCAAAATCAACACCTGCGAAATGAGATGCCTGAGGAGAGCTGCTAACATAACAATCCAAGACCGAGTAAGAAATCCTACTATCAGACAGACTGTGGAATCAACACCTTGCGCCACATTTATTGAAAGACAGAAGATCAAGTGGTTTGGCCATGTCGTTAGAATGCAACATCAGCAACTACCATCACTGGCCTTACATCAAAGATCATCTGCAACGAGACCACGAGGACGTCCAAGAAGAAAATGGATTGACGACATCAGAGACATTGTACAACCACACGGAATGACACTATCCTGTGCCGCCCACCGGGCGCTGGAACGCACATTATTCCTCCCCACGACTCTTGACGGCAGAAGTGGAAGATGATGATAATGATGATGATGATGACACAAGTCTTCGAAATGCCGCCCCTTAAATGTATTTTACTTCACAGATGCCACCCCCTTACGGTGCCGCTTGATTGGGACACCTATCTGTATCATAGCAAGGCACGGAACGGCCCTGTGTAAAGTAGGCAAAAGATTATATTTCAACACTGTTGTTTAAGTATATTGGACAGATTAGCAGAAACTCTCTAGGGTACCACAGCAACCCCTTCAGTACAATCATTCCGAGAATCATGGAACTCATGCCAGCCCAGCCTTGTTGAAACTCAAAACAGTTCATTACCAAACCAACTGCTGAATCTCAAGACTATTAAGTTATTAAAGCATTGATGAAACTCACATCAGTCCAATTATTCTGGAATACTGTATTCGAATACTACAAACACTCGGTTAAGTTGTTTTAATAATACTAAAATACTAGTAAATTTACTTGTCGGAGTGTGTGTATGTGTGTGCGCGCGTGTGTGTGTTTTATATATTTTTTTTACCGCAACGCCATGCCATGTGGCGTTAATGATAATCAGGCTTTGTCCATGGGACACATTTTTCAGCCCCATCCCATCCCATGGTAATTTATGCCTGCCCTATCCCATCCAATCCCATGGGATTCCCATGATAATATTAATATGGAATACAGTTCAAATAAATTATGAAATTTATGAACGTTTAGGGTAAGTGTCTATTAAATAGGACTACATGTACAAAGAGACATGTAAAACAACAACATTTATTAATTTTCATATTCAAGAGTATTATATTAAAACAAAGTTTAATCTAAATATGACAATTCAGTGTCATTCTGACACTCTAATTCTGTTTCTGAGTCACTCTGCTCATTCAGCACATTATCAATTTCCTGCTGATCGACTGTTTCTAATAATTCAGTTAATCCAGGTAATAACTGAACCATTTTCACAATTTTCATCTTACGTACAAATCTGATATATGTCACAAACTGCCAGTAGGATACGACCAGGAGATGTTGTGAATTTGCCAGACGGACACCCATCCCTCGGCCTACCGCAACTTTTGCAGTCAAAGGCAAATAACCAAAGTAATTTTACCCCTAATGGAGTGAAGGATTATGCCCTTGGGATTCTGGAAGGTTCGAGAGATGATGGTACAGTAACTCGTGTTCTAACTGCGCAGTCGCAGTGACCTGACTAGAACCGTGGGAGATGATTGTTGTTCTGGCCAGCAGGCTAGAAGTTCTGTGTGGTTGCAGTTAAGATGAAGGAATGGTGCCAGTGTCAACATACAGATTAAAGACTCTAGACATCACGTCCCAGGTTGGACGAGGTCCTATACTTCAAACTGCATAATCTAATGAAAGGTAATAATGCTACCATTCTTAGATCAGTTGGTGACGGAATTGCAAACACCCGAAGTGTGGATTGCATGAAGCCATATTCACGCGTAGGTCAAAGATGAGCCGGTAAATTTCTGCAACAAGCAGGCTTGTTGACATGACCCAAATTCTGGCCTGTTTCCAACAGTCTGTACTGCAAAAGAAAAGTGCAGATAAGGCACGCCTAGTCTCGCCCGTCAGAAATGGCTGGGGGAAAATAGGATTGGCCTGAGTCTTAGTAATGTGAGTGCACTACTGGGCCGCCTTTGAACTCCGGTGTAGTCGACATAACCGGAAGTCGGTGAAGGCGTAACTAAAAGGTATCGTGTGGGATATCTATCGAATCGGCCAGTCAAGACGAATCTCGTGGGAATGTCCTCTAATGAATCGGAGGTCTTTCGAAAGATGCCGCGTGTGTCGAAGTTTGCATCTTTTGGTGGGGCGACCACTGGTTTTTCTTTGCCTTCCTCATACACTTTATGTTCTAAGTCTCCTTAATGGACTACCATCCTAATCTATAGTGGTTTCCTGCGAGGAGGACAACGGGGAGGGGAAAGAAAGAGGAACGATACGGCCGACATGTTCTGATGGTTACAGGGGTGATGAACTGGGGAGAGCAGGACTACCTGGGAGGAGCTGGAAGGGTGTTTTCCAACGGCCTTCCTTCAAGGCCATTCTGCTTATGGGTACTGTAGACCCTCTAACCCTGTATGTCATTAGAAGACTTCCCCTGGGGAACTAGGGGGGGGCAGACACTCATGACCAGTCACCGTGGGTTCACTCTATCCCCAGTCCAGGGAAACAGACAGTCTATTCGGCTGCTTGTCTAACCCCAGACTCTATTCCTCCTCTGGCCGTGAAGCATGGCCTGTAACTGAACCACAACCCCTTTGGGGAGGTGATTCCCTGTCTGAGTACCGGGATGCAGTGTATCCCCATATGGTAGGTCATGGTCATGTGATTCTCACCGAAGGTTGTCTTTGTCATTTTGCCAGATTCTACCTTCCAGTGAGGAGTGATTGACAGTCGTCCAAATCACAAACATATGTCAACGTCAGCAGTCTCGACAAACCAGCCAACGTGAGGTGATCCTACTGCCCACCACCCGATAAGTCGTCTATACCATCAGTGTAACTCCAGGATGAGTAATCCATCAGTTTATGATGAAGGTGTCTGGGCAAGTATGGTGTGCCTGTGATCGTCCAGCTGTACGATTGATTACCTATTCGACTACCACACAACTATGTATGATATCCAGCAACACTTAGATCACACGGATTATGTTCCTGATCATAAATATAGCCAAAGACCTTGGGCTATTGTGACTCTAGCCATGGACAATGTTCGGTAGTAAATATGGTTATGGACATTTGACTTTTGTGAAGAGTGACTGAGGAACTGTGCTACTATAAATATATATGGTTTGGTTGGTGCCATTGTTGGGAGAGACATGCATGTTGGCATACCCTGATGTATTAGCCAACGGACATTATAGAGGTTTGTCATTCCTGTGTGGGAAGCATCTGCCTCATCGGATGTGGATGAGAATTCTCAGTATCATTCAGACACATGCTCGGCTGTCCTGGGGTCATTATCCTGACTTGCTGACAACTTGGAGGAGGTGATATCTGGTCGAAGACTGGGGACCTGCAGCGAGAAGCTAAGAGCTAAGTGACATTCCTATGTGGTGTGATGCTCTAGCATGTGTACAATGATGACATCCTTCTAATAGCAGCCTCCACTAAAACTGTCTTAGTATCGATTAGCTCACACCAGACAGATCTGCACTACATCCACATTATCTTCACTCTTTTGTACAATACATTTTTATTATTGAGTTTGTAGATGACAGAGTTGCGTCATTTGTTCAGGGTGATGTTTGAAAGGGTAACATCCCTTGGTCGGTTGTGAGAGAGATAGGTATCCGAGGACCGGTGGGGTCGTAGACTGACATTGTCCCAGTCCCAGATCTGAAGACATCCCGATATATATATATATATATATATATATATATATATATATATATATATATATATATATATATATATATATATATATATATATATATATATATATATATAAGTGTGATAGCCTGTTCCCTTCACCCCAGGGAAGCTGTGACAATATACACAGAGTTGATAAGGAGAGCTGGTAACATCCGTTTTCGTAACTTACTCAATAATAATCCAGCTGCACTAAATAAGCCCTCTACTGCTGCTGAGGACACTGGTATGGCAAAAACAATTTTTGCACTTGCTTTTAGCAGGGGAAACCTATGTTCATTTTTCCAATAATTTAATGGTTGTGAAGTTGGTTGCCGTAATTTTTGAAACATGGTGACTTCATCCTCAAGGAATTTGCTTCTGAGGTGTACAAATTTAAGTGCTTTGTTTTGATGGAGGATCAAAAATTAAGTCACAATACTTTCCGGATTTTGTTCTACAATTCCTGCTACTTCACATACAGCAGATGATTCAGAAGAAAGATTTAAATCCTTGATTAATGAAATAACAGTTGGAACAACAGACTTAGAAACAGCGATCCAATCATTGGCCCATTTATTGGTGCCCACATTCCCTTTCTTCTTAGTAACAACTGACTTGACCATGTCTCCTATTTCGACTTTAATGTCAGCTCCAGTAAGGAATGCTGCAGTAACTGCCAGAGAACTGCCGCAATATGGCCAAAGTTTTTCTCGAATAATTTTCTGAAAGTTCTGACAATATGCCTTCATCATGCTGCTGGAAGTTTATTCGTCAATATCAACAATAACTCTGTACAACTGATAGTCTAGGAGGAAGTATAACAGCAAAATTAAATGAGATGTAGCACCATCAATTTCAGGTTTGTTAAAAAAAAGTTTTGAATTTCTTATGTATGTACAGCGTTCCTTTAATCTGAGCAATACTCGGAATGAGGTTTAAGAATTCTTCATCATCTTTATTAAAGTAATGCGAGTAATCTTTTTTTAAATGGGCATTGAAATGTTGCTAATATGATCGCCATTCACGTGTTACAGATTTTGTTGGTATCGAAAATGGCAGCTGTGATGCCTTTGCCTGATGTGTATTGTAATATGTTTCAATAAATGAAAGTTCATCCATGAACTGATCCAGTTCAGAAATCACGCCTCTCCTGAAGCTATCAGTAATGTATGCTGATAACCTGTGCTCAGTACAACCAGATCGGTGCATTTCTGTATCGGCATCAAACCGTCCTTCAAATGCTGCCGTCATGCTTGCTGCATTAACAGTACACACAAACAATGGACAGAAAACTGTGCTTAAATTGTGTAATATGGGATTGATTACTATCAATAGTAATCCATTCCCAATTTTGATCTAGTCCACATGCAATAAATCCCCCATATGGCAAAAGATATGTTTGTCTTGCAGACCAAATGTCAACTATTCCCGAAATTGCACATTCTTGATCTTGTGCCATATTTTGAAACAATTTTTGAAACTGCAGGTTTGGCCAATATTCCTTGCGCCAAAAATAGAACGAGTCACTGTTTGCCATGATACAAGTGTGTTTATGCATGTGTGTTGTATAGTGTAATTATATACCTTGTTTGCAGTGTGAGTAGATCTTGCAGAAAAGTTAGTAGCATCAAATATAATATCACATCCAGCCGAAATGAATACTGTTAGAAGTGATGTAATTAGCTCAACAACTGTTTTTTGCCACGCATTTGACAATGTTGGTGATGGTTTTGTTACTTTCCGCTGCTTGGCACGCATTTATTAATTTATCCGGTGTCCTATCACGAGATAAATAATTGATACAAATATATAAGTAAAAGTAAAGTAAAGGATCCATTTACACGCGTGAGCGCGCATTTGGAAAATGTTAGACCCATAGTCTGATAAACCAATCGGCACTCCGTAGATTATGTGGTTAGTGTCACACCACCACCTTTCCTTCCGAATACATATCCTGGTGAATTTACCCCCCCCCCCCCCCAGAGCTCCCACGTCGACCCAGTCTGATATAGGCATTAGCAAATGCGCTTGTGAAGTAAATTCGGCCTGCGTTATACTGATTATATTAGTCACCACGTGTCCACGGGTCTCATTTATTGACACCTTGCCGTCTTGACAGACGATAGTTTGTTACATTTGGCTATAAAAACGAGATAATAACTACAAACCATGGCCGTAGCGAATGTGACTGATCAGGCGAATTCGCGCTGTAAATGTTTGTCCACAATTGATGCATGTGAACACATCATCATTTTCACAATCACGCACCATCTTACGTCTCAAGCGCTCAGTGTCTAACCTATCATTTTCTCCTTTCTCTTTAATTCCATTTCTGACATTTGCCCTCCATGTAACACGTCCAGCGACGATTTGCTCCCATTATGCGTCATCAATGCCTGTATCAGTCATGTCCTGCTTACACACATCTTTGTTTCTTAGTAGAGGCTGATCGAGAGATCTCTTACCCATCTGTAATTCACCAAAAAAGATGTCCTTTGGTATCCTACCATCATACATCCTCCTAACCTATCTATCTATCTAAGTCTATGAAGACTGAGCATGGAACAAACGGTCACACAACTTGATTTTTCCAATACTTCAATATTTGTGAATTTGTCTTGCAACTTAATACCAATTGAAGTATTCTTCGCAGACACTGCATATGAAAGCTATTCAAACTTTTCTCTTGGTGCGAGTAAGCTTACCAAGCTTTACTGCCATCAAGAAGAGCATTAAGGACACAGGCTTGGTTGACAATGTTTATGAAACGTTTAAAGCACCATACGCGCATTAAGCCTTTAGGCGTGGAAAAGGATCATTTACTCACTACAATACTTTAAATTGTATCATTCCATGAAAACTGCAGCAATATGACAACAAACCTTGACATGTTCCCTCTATTAGCAGGAAACCGGTACCACACAAGCATTTATAACTTCGATGGCTGTCAGAACAAAAGGTACCCTCTGGGCAAATGACGCCAACGCAATCGTTGTGAGAATCACTACACGTAGGTCCACCCCAGCCTGGCCTGCATACACAGCTGCCGCCTGTCAGAGTAGAACGTGAAAGGATTTACAGATTTATGCACACATTTGGCAATCATAAACAACTCCGCAGTGGTTGGGTTGTCTAACATTTCGGTAGCTGGTATATGGCGCGAATGGGCATTTAGGACAGTTGTTATTCAATCTGTATAGAGTTAATGGCTACTGTCAACGACAAGAATGGTCAATGCTACTACGGAAAGTCTAGCACGCAAACGATCTGGTCATCTCCCCAAGCATTTCACTGAAGTAAATGAAAACAAGAGAAGGAGAAGTAGTAGTAGTAATAAGGTTTGTAGTAGTAGTAGTAGTAGTAGTAGTAGTAGTAGTAGTAGTAGAAGTAGTAGTAGTAGCAGCAGCAGCAGCAGCAGCAGCAGCAGCAGCAGTATTTTGTCAGGTCTTAGTCAGATATGACTGAGCTACCGTATAACAGCAGACGATACTACCTACTTTCTGTTAGCGCCGAACGCTGGGCGGCACTTACCAAAACCCGACACCCCACATTGTCCCAACGGCTTCGGGCGGAAGAGAGCTATTGGGAGGGTACAAGCCTTACCCTGGCGCGAGGAAATACAACCTAAAGACAAAATGTCATGGCAGGGCAGACCAGACCCTAAGCTTTTATTGGCAGTTGCTCTAGGATCGAAGCTCCCTCAGGGGTACAGTTAGAGCATTGCTTTGCTGATCCGGCAGCTTCTGCTGCTTGTCTTGTTCCAGATGTAGAGGTGTTACCTTTCCTCTGGAGTGAACTAGGCAGGCCGAGAGAGGGATCATGCTGCATGGACAACACATGATCTCTATATTTTAGCCCAGGCTTTGTGCTATGGAGAGGCGATAACTCCATCCCTGGTCTTAACTGGTCTCGGAATCAAAGCGAAAGGCAACTGTTACGGGTTATAAGTCCCTGTCAATTGGCGTAGACATGGGGTACCACGCGTTGCCTCTGACGGTGGGAAACACCTACAAGTGTCACTGATCAGCTACCGCCCGCCTCAAGCTGGGCAGCTCCCCGGCCAATTCGGTGCTGATCCGCCACAGCCTGCCTGCTTCAATGGGTGCTTTGGGCTAGGACAAAATCTGAATCGCAGGCTGTAAAACTAATGCACCAGGTACTAATAAAAAGAAAAAATAGAAACCTCAAGCTACGGCTTGCAACCTGGAACTTAAGAAACATGTGTCCATGATTTTCCACTGACTTGACAAATATTGACGATGTGAGAAAAACGGCTGTGATTGATACCGAACTCAATCGTCTTAACATTGATATTGCTGGCCTGCAGGAGACTCGCTTCGCTGAGGAGGGGTCACTCAGGGAAAACAATTACACCTTTTTTGGAAGGGTAGAGGGCAGGCGGAAAAAAATGCAACACGGTGTGGGTTTTGCAATGAAGAATTCGCTACTGGGAAGGATTGAAATTCCAGCAGGAGGAAATGAAAGACTATTATCCCTGCGCTTGGCAACCTCTTGTGGCTTTGCCACCATGATTACTACATATGCACCGACACTCGATTCCTCTGATGATGTGAAGGATTCGTTCTATGAGGAGTTAGACTCCGTGATCAAGGCAGTTCAAAAATCTGACTACATTTCTATGCTCGGTGATTTCAATGCTCGTGTGCGAAAGGATTCGAGTTCATGGCCAGTGTGCCTTAAAAAATACAACATCGGTCGCATGAATGAAAATGGGCAAAGTCTGCTGGAGCATTGCACCAGAAATGACCTGTGTATAACAAACTCTCTTTTATACAACAAAAGAGCTGCATAAGATCACATGGAAACATCCACGATCCTGCCATTGGCACCAGCTGGACTTCATCATCACACGGAGACAACATCTGAACCATAAATCATTGACTTGAAGTTACCACAGTGCTGACTGTGATACGAATCATTCTTTTGTTGTTGCAAGGGTTAGACTGAGACCAAAGAGAATCTACACAGCTAAACAAAAACTAGCCCCAGGATTAATATTATTAACACTCACGATCCTGAAAAGTGCTTTCATTTTCAACAGCAAATTGAAGACACATTCGCTGATACACCAGAAAATTGCACAGTAAGTGAAAAGTGGGGTCAACTTAAGGAAACTCTTTATAAAAATGCTGTAGGGGTTTACGGCACTGTGGATCATAAGAGGCAGGACTGGTTTGCGCAAACAGCCAGATTCTGCAGCCCTTGATTGATAAGAAGAAGATAGCTCTCTTAAGAAACAAGGAAAGACCAACGCGTAACACTCTGAGTGAGCTGAAGCAAGCGAGGAAGGATGTACAAAAGGCTGCCAGGCAGTGTGCGAATGACTATTGGATCAAGTTAGGTGAGTCCATTCAAATCGCAAGTGATAAGGGAAACATCAAGGAAACATCCGGATTGGTAAGGCAGCAACAACAATGAAAAGGTTAAGAAAACAAGTATGGGAGAACAGGAAGCTTACTGCCAAAACAAAAGTCCTTGCCCAAGCCTGTGTCCTTAGTACTCTTCTTTATGGCAGTGAAACCTGGACAACTTACTCACACCAAGAGAAACGTTTAAACAGCTTTCATATGCGGTGTCTGCGAAGAATTCTTGGTATTAAGTGTCACAACGTAATCACAAATACTGAAGTATTGGAAAGATCAGGTTGTGTGACGGTTTATTCCATGCTCAGTCTTCGTGAATTACAGATGGATAAAATGGCGAAGACGTGACGCATTTATTCATCGGGATGACGCTGTTTTAGTGGTTTGCCTGTGGATTTTGTGGTGTTATTTGGTTTTCGTTTATTGGAAGTGTTCAAAAGAAGCCACGGAAGGCAGGTGGTGGATGCAATTTTGAGGGCAGCCGAGAGATATTTGTTGGTTATGGTCTCAAGTGTCACGACGACAGGCAGAGGAGCTCTTCTCGAGTCAATGGATGCGGTCATCCAATCAGTACGGTCACTGCCATAGAGGAAAGCAACGACAAACTACATCTTTAAAAGTGCCCAGTACATTATGATTCGCCTAAAGACTGATCATCGCAAGACAAGGACAGAGACGTTAAAATTAGCACCATTGAACGTTAGGACGTTAAACGACGAAGAAAAATTAGAGAACATAAAACAAGAAATTGAAAGAGAAAAAATTCATATTCTAGGGATCTGCGAAACGAGATGGACAGGAGCAGGCATCAAGATAGATGAAAATTTTGAGATTATTTATTTTTGAGGTGAAGATCGACAAAGGGGAGTGGCAATTATTATGGACTGGAAAACATCAACATCTGTTCAAGGATATTAGGCCGTGTCGGACAGAGTTCTACTAGTTAAATTAAGTGGCAGACCTTTTAGCAAAAATATTATTCAAGTACATGCCCCAACGGGAGAATCCAGTGAAGATAGTGTAGAGGGATTTTATAATGACATAGTCTGCCTTAAAGAAATGTAAAAATTCAGAAATAGACATCATAATAGGGGACTTCAATGCTAAAGAAGGAAATCAAGGGGATAGATACACAGTAGGAAACTATGGTTTAGGAGAGAGAAATGAAAGAGGATACAGACTCGTATAGTGGGCAAAATAACAGGAAATGATTGTAGGAAACACCTGGTTTAAGCAACACACTAGAAGATTATTTACATGGAGGAGTCCTGACAGAAGGATTAGAAACCAAATTGACTACATTCTGATTAGTAGAAGATTTACTTCTGTTCCAAGGACTTGTGCTTTCACGCATCGAGTATGCCCTGGCCATCCTCACTGTCAGCCCTACACAGATTGGAAGACTTGAAAAGGTACAAAACGAAGCCATGCGCATCATTTTGGGCTGCACGAGAGCCACCAGCTGTGTAGCAATGAGATACCTCCTTGACTTCCCGACAATGGAACACAGGATCAAGATCTGGAGAGCTCGTGCATACTTAAAAAATAAGTGCAGATGAGCAGCACCCTCTGCATGACGCTGTGTTCAGAGAAAAGGGTGACAGGCTAAAGAGGGGCAAATCATGGATGGGTCGGGCGGAAGATGTCGTCGGACAGGTCTGCAGTCTTACCAGTATCAACCCCGGCAAGGAATGGGTGCCGGTGCCTCCAGCTTTTAAGTGAACCTTCTCCTGCATTATCACACTCGACAGACGGTGCAGAGAGCAGAACCCTGCCGCTGTCAATGCAGAGGTTAACTCGCTCATCTATGATCACTCAGATAGCCCCGAAGTGCTCATCTATACAGATGGATCTGTTGTAAAGCAGCAGAGAAGTGCGTGGGCATTTACAGCCCGTTCAGCGGGCCGAACCGTTCAAGAATCCAATTGTGCCCACTCTATGACCACGAGCAGCATGACGATGGAGGTGATGGCAGTTACACAGGCTTTCATATGGCTGGAATCACAGCATTATACCAACGTGTGTGTACTAAGTGATTCAATGAGCATGATTCAGAAGGTCGAAGCTGGATCTGTACGTAGACAGTGGACTGAGTCGCTGCGGAAGTATGTTGTCCGCAAAGTCACCTTCATCTTCGTCCCGGGACATGCGGTAGTCGAGGGAAATGAACGAGCTGATAAATTGGCTGGCTCTGCACCCCCTGTAGATGGCCAGCCCATGGATTGTGCGGATGTTATTAACGCCCTTAAAGATATGGCGAGAACAGAGGATTTTGACGCCAGTGATTCCACATCGCTTTCCAGGATGAAAGACTTGGGAGTAAGAATCGGCACAGCCAGACGCGAGAGGTACATCGGGAAAACAAAGCGCCTCGTCAACCAACACAGAACTGGCACTATTAGCCACCGGACGCTGATGCATATGCTGGGGGGAGGATCTGAGCACCTATGGACATGTCCGGAGTGCAACGAAGATACCCCAACTGATAACTAACTAACTAACTAGTAGAAGATTTAGAAACGCGCTAACAATAGCAAAACCAGTTCCCAGTGCTGATTGTTATAGTGACCACAGATTACTCACAGGGACATACGAGGATAAAGTTGAAGAAAGTCAAGTATATAACAGGAAACACTAAATATGATTTGTGTACATTGAGAAATGATAAGGAAATACAAAACAAATTCAACATAGAGGTACAGAACAGATTTGATATATTGTCTGATCTAGAGATCCTATTCCAGGATGTGGATGATCAATGGGAAACGTTAAAGAATTAAATCAGTTTGGCTGCAGAAACAACTATTCCAAAATTAAAGAAGGTGGTTCGTAAGAATTGGATGACTGAAGAAATTTTACACCTAATGGAAACAAGAAAAGATGACTCAATAACAATAATTCTGCCAAATATGAAGAATTCAAAACAATGTTTTCCCGTAGTGAATTTGAATAACGAAGACACAAACAATAGATTGCACGATTTATTGCCTGGCATATTTCGCTGCATCTCGTCAGGTACATACTGCAGAAATCACACAACTTACGTGAATTAACTAGATAAATCCTTCAAGTTGAAATATACACATATTCGCAAAGTAATGTCAATTATCTACCACGGTAACTTTGAGGTGACTAACATGTCTTTCTGTTCGCACAATTCTGGCTTGCGTTGATTGATCATAATTGCTTCTGCAAATTTTAACAAGCGAGTATTTTGTGTTCTAAACAACACGCGAAAGGCAGTGTCTCTGTCAACCACATAGCCGCTTCCGATAATGTGCCTACCAATTGAAGACGCCGAGAGCTTCCGGTGTGTCGGCCCCACGAGGCTAGCATCTCCTGTGTGTTGTATCTTGTTGACCCATTGAGGTATGTGTTCTGACACTCGTTTGTTAAGCTGTCTCTCTGTTCTACCAATGTATAAGACCTGGCATCTACATGTGAATTGGTAAATACAATTGTTTGTGTTGTACAGAGGAATAGGCTCTTTGACTGCTGGTGTAGGAATTGGTACGGTTTTATATCTAATGACTGGAGTTTAAGCACAGAATGTTCGGCCTACTGCTGTAGTAAGCCGGTCTTATAGACGTTGTATTACGTCATCCCCTCGAAAGGTTAGCTGGATGAATACCCTGAATTTAGGGACTGTAGTTACGTCTGGTTTTGGTTTGGGCTGTTGGCAGTGGCGCTTTATAAATCCTGTGGAGTACCCATTCAGATGTAAGACATTCTTCATAGTTTCAAATTCCTCTATCAGTGTGTCCTGGGTGCATATCTTTCTAGCACGGCCAAACAGGGTCCGTACTAAGCCCCGTTTGTACTGGACAGGTGTGAAGCTCTGAAAATTTAGGCATTGGCCAGTCCTTTGCGATACAGCGATCTTTGAGTTGTGCCGTCTGCTCTACGTCTCATTAGAATATCTAGGAACGGTAACGCTTCGTTGTGTTCGTGTTCCATAGATAGAGAGATGTTATTATGCGTCTTGTTCATTGTGGCCTTGAACGATGTTGCTTGTAGCTCGTCTACGTAATGTGTGTGATTTCTACAGTATGTACCTGACGAGATGCAGCGAAATATGCCAGGCAATAAATCGTGCAATCTGTTGTTTGTGTCTTCGTTATTCAAATATGAAGAAATTCACAGA
>JACEFZ010013588.1:0-195000 GCA_014155875.1 Cepaea nemoralis | reverse complement strand
GTATCCCGAAGGCCGCCTTTCTCCCCAAGATATTTTTTGGTACCTATGTTAGGCTTTTTGATATCTTTATATTGGTCAGTATGTTTTTCATCTTGCATTGCGAAAGGTAGCCTTTTGCAAGATGAAAAACATACTGACCAATAAAAAGATATCAATTGAAACGAGAAAAAGAGTGTAGAACCTGTACTTTTGTATGGATGTGAAGCTTGGACAATGAGCAGACAAGCTGAAAAACATCTAATGGCTGTGGAAATGTGATTTATGAGGAAAATGTTAAGAATACTATGGACAGACAGAAAAATCAATGAACACGTCCTTCAAGAAACAAATGAAGATCGTTAACTGATTAGAGACATTCGACGCATACAATCAACAGTTTTTGGGCATGTTTTGAGAAGAAATGAATTGGAGAAGTAGGTGACAACTGGCAAGATCGAAGGGAAGGGACCAAGGGGAAGACCGAGAAGTAAATACCTGGATGTCTTGGACACGTGGCATGGTAGAGAAAGGGACACGGAGCTGATCCACGACTCTGGTGATTGAGTGAGATGGCAAAACATGACCACCAATGCTTATCGGCATGGCACATGATGAATGGATGGATGTTAGGCTCGTTCGACCTGGAAACCCAGTAAACTCCGCCCGATGAGGACTTGAACCCATGATCACCATGTCCCCCCTTTCCGTCATGTTTGATGCCTGATCGTCAGTGGGCAGTTACTTATCGGCATCATTGCTCCTGCTTGAATTAGTGTCTGCTTACTTTATTAAATCTTCTCACAGTTGTCTGATATAGCCATGCATGTATCCATGAATCAATCGTGTCATAACACTGACACAATATCAAATAATATTATGCAATGCAACTTTATAAAAAGCGATTACGTAAACGCAGGACGTTGGGTCGACTAGCCCTCATCAGCAAACACTTACATACACAAAACACAACATATAATCACCGGGAAGACTATATTAAGGAGTTTTATTTTCTCTTCATTATTCTAATTTTTTTTTTTTCATTTTCCCATTCTTCTTATCCCGTTCTTATGCCTTAATGTAATTATTGCAGTGTCGACCTCGTGATTATATGTTGTTGTTTATGTATTTGTGTGCTGATGAAGGCTAGTAGCCACAATGTCCTACGTTTCCGTATTTGTGTTCCGTAAAGCTGCACGCATTACTCGGTGTTATTTTATATTGTCTACATTTCCACAGCGTTACCGCAGCTCCACTAATGTTAGTCATGTTATCCCGCATTCTGTTTCATTGTTTCCTTGCTGTCATCCTGGAAACCTTTCCGCCAAGAGTCTAGCAACTGCTGTAATGAGGCTCCCATTATTGTAGGCTAGAACAACACATGTCAACACCAAATATAGCAACATTTTACCTCTTAAGTTATTATGGGTTCTAATGGAATTCCTACTAAAACAATCAATGAGAACAATTAGGAGGGGAACAAATAGAAAACAAAGACCAGAACACGATAGCATAAAAGAGCTTAGCAGAAATACACGGACCAAAATCTTGGTCGACAGGCTCAGAACAGGACATTGTTGACTCAGAGGACATCTCTACCGAATGAGTTATTTAGTTAGTTAGTCGAGGTTCCAACTTCACGGCAACGGGTTGTCCCCATTATGCTCCATTCCTATGTCAGTGAATATCACACAAAATACTCCCCACTGTCCAATGTGAAAATTGGAATAGACAGGAGTCTCGGCAATCCAACAACCCGCACACAGGTACACTGTGCAAAATACCGCCGCCAGAATGCCAACACGAAATTCATCCACGAAAACCACAGTTCATCGTCGATGGACTCGGCAACCACCAGAAAGATCTCATTGACCCGGGTTTTCTCACATGGCCCAGTCTTTTACCACAGGGCGAGCCGCTGAAAGCGTCTTACAAAGCACGAACTCCGCAGCTTCAGCGTCGACTCCTAGGAGTCTCCTGAAAGATGCACTCGTGAACCGAAAAGGCAAATCAGTCAATTCAGCAACAGCCGGTAGCCATTGTTCCGAACATGCAGGTCACTGTACAGGACAGATGTAGACGCATTCCACGCGAATTTCATAGCTCACAGTGTCGCCCACGCACTCACTCAGTAGCAAGGCGACGGAACCGAATAAGTTTTAATGAATATGTTTCTTGCGGATATGAAGCACTCAGGTCAGGTAAACCCAACAGCATGCACTACAAGCCTGCTCTGACGTCGCCGAACTGAAGTAGGAATTATGGCCAACTGCAGCGTCACTGAGAGACAAACTCTGTTGAACTGGTTAGTTAGTTAGTTAGTTAGTTAGTTAGATAGCTAGTTAGTTAGTTAGCTAGCTAGCTAGCTAGTTAGTTAATTAGTTAGGTAGTTAGTTAGTTAGTTAGTTAGTTAGTTAGCTAGCTAGTTAGTTAGATAGTTAGTTAGTTAGTTAGTTAGTTAGTTAGCTAGCTAGCTAGCTAGCTAGTTAGTTAGTTAGTTAGTTAGTTAGATAGTTAGTTAGTTAGTTAGTTAGTTAGTTAGATAGTTAGATAGTTAGTTAGATAGTTAGTTAGTTAGTTAGTTAGATAGATAGATAGTTAGTTAGTTAGTTTGTTAGTTAGTTAGTTAGTTAGTTAGATAGTTAGTTAGTTAGTTAGTTAGTTAGATAGTTAGTTAGTTAGTTAGTTAGTTAGTTAGTTAGTTAGTTAGTTAGATAGATAGTTAGTTAGTTAGTTAGTTAGTTAGTTAGTTAGCTAGTTAGTTACTTAGATAGTTAGTTAGTTAGTTAGTTAGTTAGTTAGTTAGTTAGTTAGTTAGTTACTTCGTTAGTTACTTAGCTAGTCGACAGATCATCATCATTGCACATCGAACCATTCAGTTCATAAATTCTCAGATCCCCTCGTAAGTAAATTCCGCAGTGTGTAGCGGCTCACAACACCAGTTCTGTGTTGGTTAATTAATCTTCTTTGGCTTTCTGCATAGTGTTTTTGTTTTGCCACACCTCTTTTTACTAGGTGTTCTTGTAGTCTAACCATGGACGTAGATTCACAGTCATCACGTGGTACTCGCGAACGACTTACTTCTCGTTGAGCATTCAGCATATCTGCTTGGTCCATGGCTCGTCCGCCCTCCAAAGTAGCCTTACCTGCAAACCTGTCAACCTGTTCATTTCCTTGGACACCCGCATGCCCTGGCAAGAAAATGAAACTAATCTTTGCCAGCTATGACAGCTCCAGAGTCAATAACCACTGTGTTTGGGTCTACACCATCTATATCTTCCTGAGCATACTCTTAGAGTCCTAAGGAAACGTGCCCGAGTGAAGCTGTGTCTCGAGCTATGTAATTTCTTTACTTACTGCCATGACTTCCATAGTCAAACTACTTGCGGTCAAGGCAAAAGCGCCAATATCTTCCTTCACAATTCTTCCTCCGACCTGAGCAGTGAACTTCCCACTCGTCGAACGACCGACCCATCTGTGTAAATGACAGCATCATCCTCTATAGAATTCTCGAAGATCCTAGTATGTACTTCCGCCTCCACAGCAGCCGGATTTTCTTGTCCCCATGTTCTGTCAAGTTGGATTCAAACTGAAAAGGATGTATAGAAACCTGCTGGCACTTGTAACCACTCCTCGCCAGGTTCTAAGTTTTCACTGTTGAAGAATGTCTTCGGATTGACCCATTCATAACTTTTCTATTTTTAACCTACTGTCCTTTACCTTCTTAATTTCCTTATGCAGTGGATGTTGTGTGTTTGCGTTGACTCTAGATAGGCCTGCGCTCGGCAGATCTGTATGCTATTCCCCACGGTTAGAAAATCAAGAAGGTAGCGCATCGCCCTACATGCTGTATCTCTTGTACACCAGAGTATAATACACATAGCTTCGTTCTGTATCCTCTCCAGCATTTCCGTCTGCTTATGACTGTGAAAAACAGAAAGGACCAGATACTCGTATAGACGACATAGATGGCGCTGCTCACAGTTTCGCCTTCATCGCCCGTATCGCAGCCAAACCCCCTTGGCCTTTATTAACACCTGGTCAATATGCTCAGTATAAATCTGTTCCACCGTTTGACTCGGGCTCCAAAGGTTGTGGGTTCGATTCCGTGTCGCGTCCTTCTGTTCACGAGTGAAATTTTTCGGAGACTCCTGTGGGTCGTCGTTAGAACTACGGAGTTCATGCTTTGTGCGACGCTTTCCTCGCTGCGGAAAGAGACCGAGCCATATGAGATAAAACCCGGTGCAATGAAGTCTACCCTGTCGACTTTTAAGCGACTTTTTTAAAAGCAAGGCTTCGATAAAATCGTATCCCCAGTTATTCCATTGTCTGCGTTCTTTCTACAGCCTCGGGGCACGGATGTACATTTGGTGTTGGAGTGTTGACAATATGGTTGTTCAAAGAGAACAATGTCACTACTGCCTTCGTTAGGTTGTTCACCGCACCAGCTTCAACACACAACGTACTTTATGCGATTAATTTCTGCTTGTAGTTCCACAGCAGCCCGATCTCTATCCTTCACTGACGATACACTAAAAACATCGTCGGCATACCAAAATGTCCTTCCCAGTCCTGTGATCTGCTCACAGGTGATTCTCAAAGTTTAGGCGTTGAAAAGTCGCTTAAAAGTCGACAGGGTCGACTTCATTGCACCGGGTTTTATCCCATATGGCTCGGTCTCTTTCCGCAGCGCGGAAAGTGTCGCTGCAAAGCACGAACTCCGTAGCTCTAGCGTCGACCCACAGGAGTCTCCGAAAAAATTAATTCGTGAACCGAAGGACGCGGGCCGGCATCGAACCCACAACCTTCGGAGCCCGAGTTAAACGGCTTGACCACTTCGCCACATGATCACTGCGGCAGGCCAGGATATATTGTTGACGGGTCAGAAGACCAACTGCCACATCTAAACACTACTTTCCGTTGGAAGAAATCTGCAGCGATTAGATTAAGGGGGCATGGGCGTATCTTGAGTTTTAAAAAAAATTTAAACATTAAGAATTCCAGCGATACTTTGTTGTACACGTTCTGAAGGTCAATTGTTGCAGCACATGTTTTACTCCCTGAGTGGACGCACCATAGGCAAGAACTAATGCGTTGGTCCAGATTTCGCTGTTTAGACAATACCCTCCAAGGGTGCGTAGAAAAAGACATTGCCTCTTTTTTCTGGCAATTAACTTCTCCAACAGCTTTCCTATTGTATTTTGCTTGGTGATGACCCGATTTCCCTGAATATTTGTGTGGACATTGCCAGGCTTCGGCAAGGGAATCAGATAGCTGTGTAACCATTTCTCCTTGATACCAGCACTCACTACACTTTTATTGTACATATCTGCTAGTTCCTCTAACACGTTGTCGGTACACATACTAATGCATCATACCTTATACCATCTGGCCCTGGTTTGCTGTGTTGTTGTTCGGCGAAGCACCGCCCTGATCTCTTTCAGTGTCACCATGTCTTCTTCTGAAATTTTCTGGGACTTATACCTATCTGAGGTAACCGTCTTGGCAACATTTCGGCCTCTCATGTCCTTTTGGTTGCCCTGCTCTAGATAGCGTTCTAAAATGGTTTTGTTATCCCCGCCAATCCTCTGCCAGATGAGGTCAACACCCTGGAAGCCAGGGATACTCGTATCCTTGACTACACCATTCATACTTTTATGTAGTCGCCAGAACAATTTAAGTGACTTGTCTTCGCTTATTCATTGACACAACTTTGCTCATTTTTGACGTCTTACCACTCAACCAGAATTTGAAGCACCTAACTTTTGCGTCACGTCTCTTTCTAAGTGCAGGATAAGACTAGGATGGGCACATCTGTTCCTTTTGGCGTGTTGCCATTTCTTTACAGCTCCACACTAATCCACGTAGACCTGTTCCACCTCAAAATTACACCAAGGTGGTTGATCCCAGCTTCCCCCCCCCCCCCCCACCCCACCCCGAAATGGTGATTTCTGCGCTTAATTATACTCACCACATCTTGCCATGTACTGTCATACTTGATAGTCTTAAACTTTAACTTCTAAGGGAGATAGATGGCGGCTGCCATTGTACATAGAACACCCTATCTACACACTGTAGTGAGTGAAAGAGAAACCAGCGCCAGGTCAATAACACTGTCCTCATAACCTGGACGACTTGCTGTCTTAGTGACACAGTCACTGCTGTCACAAACAAGGTCGATGGTTTCCAGTGCAGTCTCGAGCACTTCTCTCTGCATGTTGGAAGAAATGTTTCCCGTGATCTGCCGTTAGCGTTGAAATCGCCATAGAACATGACATTTCTGTCCGGACATATAATATGTCACTCAAACACTGCCACCTTTGAGAATCTACACTCACTTTGCAGACATAAACTTTGACCAACACGAATGGTTGACCGGATTTAACTCTGACAGCCTGTATTTGTATCTCGTCGCTGTCCCACCCAGGCATGTCCATCTCTAAAGTCACTATACTGTCTCGAATAAGGATCACTAGGGCATGTGTCCTTAGCGACTCAATGAGCATGCTCAAGAGGATAGAGACGGGGTGAATCCGAAGAGAGTGGTTGCTGTCTCTGGAGTGGTCTCGGCTGACTAAGATTAGTTTCATCTTCGTGCCAGGGCATGCGGGGGTACAAGGAAATGAGCGGGCTGACAAGCTCGCAGGTATGGCTAATGTGGAGGGCGGACGCTCCATGGACCAGGCTGACATTCTGAATGCTCTACGAGAAGTAAGATTTTTGCGAGAACCAAGTGACGACTACGAATCTACAACTATGGTCAGACTGCGAGAACAGCAAATTAAAAGAGGTGTGGCCAAACAAGAACACTACGCAGGAAGCCAAAGAAGATTGATAAACCAACAGAGAACTGGTGTCGTTAGCCGCTACACGCTGTGGGATTTGTTGAAGAGGAGATCCGAGCACTTATGGACTGAATGGTTCGATGTGCAATGAGGATGATCTGTCGACTATCTAACTAACTAATGGAATAAGGATCGCCATTCCCAGGTGTCGCCTATTGTAAAAAAAATTTGAAGCTGGCTAATTAAAATGAATTTCCTCCCAACATTGTCTCAATGAAGCGCAACAATATCGTTCGTTTACGCCAGGCTTTAGAGAATGGGACCTTGTTGTTTGGCACTAGCACAATTCCAATATAGATTTCGAGTATTCTTGAGGTCCAGACGGACGCATTTGAGCCTAGAACGTCCGTCTCCAGTGCGCCTACCTTGTCGTTCATGCCGACCCCGTCGACTTCGAGGTTTGTTTGCCTTCTGTACGAGACACAAACGCTGGCCTGCCATGATGGAAACCAAAATCACAACACTGTAACCCAAAAGCTGCGAAATACACTCAATGGTGGATTAGCTCAGATGCACGATCTTCGTGGTACCAGCGAAATTCTAGAGAAAATGAAAAATGGAACTTCTGGTTTACATCCTGGCGCGAAAATTACACACAATAGATGCAACTTTCTATCTCCTAGGTGAAACAGAAGCGATTACAAAACAAAACAAACTCTCCGCCGCTAACTAAACCAGAAGTTTCTAATAATACTGGTGAAGACCTCAAGCAGACCGTCCTGTTTGTTACCCGTGCTGGAATAGGCGCTAGGATTTTTTTTTTCAACACGCTGTGGTAATACATTTACTGAGATAACATTACGTACATTGGGATTTACATCCTCTCAAGAGTATGCTTGATAGGAAAACATAAGGGAGCAAACAAAGTGGGCTGCTTGAGCTCATAATCCCTGGAAGAATATTCATCTAAAAGAAGGAAACACCGAATGCCACACCACCACTGCCTTGTGGAAGTTCTTGTAAGAACAAAAACCAAAACAACAAAACTCAGCATAAATTGAGCAAGCTAAGCCACAAGCTATGGAAGACAAACTGCTATGGGAGGAGGAATCTGGAAAGGAAACGTCAACCGTCAAAATCGGAAGATTGCCCAATTGGCACGAGACTAGAAAGGTGGCATATCTACGCATTACAATGGATGATATGCATCACGTCTACCTGACTTTGATCGTAGAAGAAGACAATTGACTTACGCCATACGTGGTACTATATCTTCTTGTCTTTTGAGTGATCATATATAAGGCGCAGTCTAAATGTAATTATTTAGAATTATTTTTGAACACCATTTCGATGTTAGGCATAGATACACAGGAGACATCAACCACACAGCCCATGAACAACAATTAAGAAGGTAAACAACAACGATTACTGGCCGACCATTACCAACCCCAAATAATGGCTTTCCGGCTTTTCGGGTCCGAGTCCGAGTCCTTTTTGTGAAGAAAAAAACAAACAAACTTTCCACCACCATTCAACTAGCCTCCGTGGCTTGGTTATAATCATATCCGGCTTTTTACAGGTATTTGGCTAAAGTGTGTTGACTCAGCTGATACAGTAAGGAACGTTAACGCAGTGGATAAAGTAAAAGCTGTTCACTCGGTGGATAAAGAAGGAATGATGACTTAGTGGAGATAGTAGATAATGTTGACTCTGTGGATATACTAGAGCAGTAGTTCTCAACCAATGGGGAATTCCCCCCCCCCCCAGGGGGGAATTTTAGGGTTTCCAGGGGGGGGGGGGTGGGGGAGATGAAGACCATTTCAAGATCGCGTTAATACAAGAACCGATTACTTGATATTGATTTTCCCTTCATACTTTACACTTATGTATGTCTCATCCTTCTAAAATTCATTTTATAAAGTAAGTAGACCCACAAATCATGTTTTATGTGGATGTCTAGACTTGTTTTAGTATATGCTATTAAATTTACCTTCCATTTTTACGTATACTGTATAGGGGTGGGGGGATGTATAGATAGGAAATATGAAAGGGGGGGGGAATGACGTTCTGAAAATACGGTGAAGGGGGGCACGGGCCAAATTTTTGATAGGAAGGGGGGAGGGGGGAATAACGTTCTGAAAATATGGTGAAGGGGGGCACGGGCCAAAAAAGTTGAGAACCACTGTACTAGAGAATGTTTACTCTGTGGAGATACTAGAAAATGTTGACTCTGTGGAGATACTCGAGAATTGCGTGGTCTCGAGGTATGGAGTCCGCCTCGAGTGCTGGAGGTCCCGGGTTCAAGCCCTGGTGAGGAAGGGGATTTTTTCCCGTGGACTACTAGTAATAAAATTTCCCCTGGTCTCTGGGTAGTGAGATCGGAACGCCCGTGTGTATTGTTGCGCACGTAAAGAAACCCTTCACATTTGGAAGTCGAAAAAGAGTAGCCTAACGGCGCTATCAATCAATCAATCATGTGCCATGCCGGAAAGCGTGGGCGGTCATGACTCGCCATTTAACTCGATCACCAGCGTCGTGGATCAGCTCAATGTTCCTGTCTCGTCCATGCCATGTGGCCAAGCCATCCAGATATTTTCCTCTCGATCTTCCTCTTGGTCTGTTCCCTTCGATCTTGCCAGTTGTCACTAAGTTCTCCAATCCATTTCTTCTGGCGAATCATAATGTACTAGGCATTTTTAAAGAGGTAGTTTGCCGTTGCTTTCCTCTATGGCAGTAACCGTACTGGTCATTTGACCGCAACCATTGTCTCAAGAATGAGATCCTCTGCCTGCCGTCGCGAAACTTGAGACCATAACCAACAAATATATGTCGGCGCTGCCCGGGTAAAATTTCTAGTTAAACATCTACCCAAAGTATTTCAGGATCCTCGCCGGTGCTACGGAGTTCGTGAACTGAGCTGAGTTTCTCCAAACTCAGGTTTGAGTTAGGAAGAGAACGGAGCACTTATGTGTTACATCTGTGGGCCGTGATGTTGATCCATCGACTAATCTAAACTAAACTAGAGAATGTTGACTCGGTGGATATACTAGAGAATATTGAATCAGTGAAGATACCAGAGAATGTTGTCTCTGTGGAGATACTAGAGAATATTGACTCTGTGGAGATACTAGATAAGGTTGACGTATTGGAGATACTAGAGAATTTTGACTCAGTTAAGATACTAGAGTAGCTTGACTTAGCGAAGTTACTAGAGAATGATGACACAGTGGAAATACTAGAAAACACTTGAAACAGTGGGGATACCAGCGAATACTGACTCAGTGGAAATACTAGAGAATATTTACTATGTGAAAATACTAGAAAATGTTGACTCTTTTTAGATACTAGAACACCTTGACGCTGTGCAGATACTAGAGAATATTGACTCTGTGGAGATACTAGAGAAGGTTGATTCTGTGGAGATACTAGAAAATCTTGACTCAGTGCAGATACTAGGGAATATTGACTCACAGGGGATGCTAAAGAATGTTGACTCTGTGGAGATATTAGAGAATATTGCCTCAGCTGAGGACTAAAATAAATATTGACAGTGAAGCGATTAAAGAATAATGAATCTGTTGAGAAATCTATGAGTGTCGACTCTGCCCAGAAATTAAATTGCAGGCACTGTGTAAATTCATGACGAACAATGCAAGTTAAATACATATAATATGCGTTGATAAATGACCCGTTAGCACATGTGAATTACATTCAGAATGTGTACATCTAAAAACAATGTAAACAAACGGTAGATGACAGCAAGTCAACTTGAATGACGTTCTATATTCATAATCTTAGTATTAGTGAGTAAAGCAATAATAGATGAAACAGTATAAAAATTGATATTTCTCATTCTTCTAAAAGTTTTACGTGTATTAACATCGGAAATTAACAAATTAAGAATCGTAAGAAAATATTTACGATACCGATGAATATTTTAAAACAGTGGTTCTCAACCGGTGGAGATTCCCCCCCCCCCCTTTTCAGGGGGGAATTATAGGGTTTCCAGGGTGGGGGGGGGGGGGGGGAATTAAGATTATTTCTAGATTACGTTAATACAAGAATCGATTACTTGATATTGTTTTTCCCTTCATACTTTATGGTTCTGTACGTATCACCCTTCTGAAATTCATTTTATAACGTAAGTAGATCCGCAAATCACGTTTTATGTAGATGTCTAGACTTGTTTTAGTATGTGCTATTAAATTTAGCTTCCAATTATTACATATACTGTGTATGGGCAGGGGGGAATGTTTAGGGAGGAAATACGAAAAGGGGGGGGGGGGGGGGAATGACGTTCTAAAAATATGGTAAGGGGGCGGGGGGGGGGGGAAATGACGTCCTAAAAATATGGTGAAGGGGGGCACGGGCCAAAAAAGGTTGAGAGCCACTGTTCTAAAAGAATATTTCAAAACATGCAACAACTCACGTGTGCAGTATCCAAGTGCAGACATCAAATAACCATTCTTACAAGCACATTTGTAGTAGCCTTCAAGGTTACTGCAGTACATGTGTGCATGATCACATGGCCTGGTATAACAAAGAAAAGTACATTGATCAACAACAGTAGCCTTAAATATATTTTATATCATTGAGCCATATCGAAGATATGCCTCGTCGTTGCTATCCTAGTTCAATCACATAATTCATCACTGTTTATTATGTTAACAATTAGTACACACGAATTCATGTTTTATATAATACAAATGCATTCATTCTCATATAGTACAAATGAATCCATGCTCTCCATGGTGTCGATATTTATCCACATATACAATCTATGTTTTCACACACACAAACATGTAGCACAGAAATCCATGCTCTCTCTTACATCAATGCTTGAACACCTATATAGTGCTCATAAATTTATGTTCTATGTGATAGCGATGCTATCACCCACATATAGTCTCACAGATTCAATGGTATTTACGATATCTATGCACTGAAATACGTATTTATTGTGTAATGCTCGAAGCAGGAAGTTGTTTTGTTTCTGTGATGTGTTATGGCCATCATACTGTGAAGTATTGTCCTCTTTTAGCTGGCGACGAACAAGCGCTTAAAGCATTATCAAAGTAGCCCCCTTATAAACCATATAAACCTGCCCATTTTTATACACACACACTACACGTGGATTCGTTTTCTATGTGACATCAATGCATTCATACACATACAGTACACATGGATTCGTGTTATATGTGACAGCAATGCATTCACACATACAGTATACATAAATTAGTGTTATGTGTTAAATTGGTATCAATGAATTCACACATATAGTATACATAAATTAGTGTTAAATGTGGTATCAATGCATTCACAAACATACAGCACGAGGGATTGGTTTTCTATATGTCAGCATTGCATTCACACACATACATCACTCTTTGCTTGTAGTGTATCCATTGTGTATTAGGGCGGGCGTTGTTGTGCAGCAAACATACTGTTTTTAGAGAAATCCCCAGTGGTTGTATCGTTTCATGGGCTTCAGTTTTATCACTAGTATGTTATTAGATGTACCACTTATCACAGTTTCACTCCTTGATTTTCCAAACGATGGTCATTGTGGTTGTCCCAGCAAATTCCAGCCTCTACTCCAAACCGGAAACAACGGGTGTTTTCACTACATTGTCCTACCCTTGCACACGTTCTCCCCTGACTCAAACAACTTCCATAATACTAAGCTATAATTTTTCTGTAGATTTCACAAGGTTTTACATCCTATGACCATAGCAAACGAACAACGCCTCGTTGTTATTCATTGATGCAAGTCGATAGAAGGACAGCCATATTGCGAAGTGGCAAATTGCCCAATGCTCATTACGCCTCCATTGTGGGACGCAGAGGTGTTTCCAAGGCACCAGGGCCGGGTTATATACTGGCCAAGACCTATTGACGCGTCCTCGTCGAGCGTCCTGGGCAACAGGTCCCTTCAGGGTCCTGGCTAAAGTCAGTAGGATCACCGATTCCTCCGAAGTAGGAGAGTGTCTGCCTGTACGGCGAGGAACCACCAGTCAGCACACCAATAAGCCAGACATGGGACAACGGATACTCACGCAAACCTCAGGTCCTGTATGACATTACACTGATGTTGGACAACAGGATGCCTTCATCCGACATACAGGACTTCGTGTTTGAGCTCAAGCCAACGAACACAAGCAAGCAAGCAAGCTCCCCCATGGTGTATTGTTTAAGGCAGTTGTTCTCAACCGGTGGGGAATCCCCCTGCCCCTCCCAGGGGGGAATTTTAGGGTTTCCATAGGCGGTAGGGAATTAAGATTATTTCAAGATCGCGTTAATACAAGAACCGATTACTTGATATTGGTTTTCCCTTCATACTTTACGGTTCTGTATGTCTCGCTTTTCTAAAATTCATTTTATAAAGTAAGTAGACCCACAAATCACTTTTTATGTGGACGTCTAAACTTGTTTTAGTGTGTGCTATTAAATTTAGCTTCCATTATTACGTATACTGTGTAGGGGCGGGGCCGGGGGAATTTTTAGGTAGGAAATACGAAAAGGAGAGGGGGAATGACGTTCTGAAAATATGGTGAAGGGGGCACTGGCCAAAAAAAGTTTGAGAACCACTGGTTTAATGGCTAGTTTTTATCCTGAAATGAGATCTACATTGCTCATAGTTGTTCAAGCACTACATAATCTAATTCCTAATACGTAATGAATGCCCTTCGTATACATTATCAATTTGAAGTATGTAATACGAAAGGTCCTGGCTAACGTAAATGTTAGGTAGGCAGATCATCTGAGAGAACCAATTGTCTCCGGACACGGTTTACGATAGTCCATTTACAAATAATTGCCCTCATTACTGAGCATTTTATTTTAAAAACTGTCTGTTGCATCGTTATGAATTTTTATTTCCTGCCGTCACATATTTATCCCCATCCAAGGAATGTGTCTTTGATTGGTCCAAAGGCATCTTAAATCATGGAAAGCGGCGAACTGTTTTTGATCTTTTGATGAAAATGTAGTGAATTCACACTAACAAACTTGTTTTACAGCTTCGCACGTCAATTCGGGTGACGATACAAGGCGTATCCAAATTCGTATGGAAATGAGTGCAATGTGCAATATTAGTAAAGACAGATAATTTGCAGAGGCATGGTTATGCAGATGATATAGATATTATAGGGGAATATGAACAAAAGACATTGGAAATATTGACTCACTTAAAGGAAAAAGCCCAACAGATGAGGCTGGTTATCAACCAAGATAAGACATAATATATGGTAATTTCAAGAGAAGGAATGGCTAAAAGCTCTGGCCACATACAAATAGATAATATGACCATTAAAAGAACGGAAACATACAATTACCTGGGTAAAATCTTCAACTGTTCCAACATCATAAGGGAAGAAATACAAACTAGAATAAATTCTGGAAATAGGATACACTATGCACTACAACAACAACTAAAATCAAATGCGCTATCTCGTAACACCAAAATCACAATATATAAAATACTGATCAGACCAGTTGTGCTGTATGGCTCTGAAACCTGGAGAACAACGAAAGCCTTGTTACAAACCTTTGAGAACAAAGTTTTAAGACGCATCTTTGGGCCCATTAGGGATACACAAAGTGGAGAGTGGAAAAGAAGAAGTAACAAAGACATTTATGACCTGTTGAAGTCTCCGCTAATCAATGGTATCATGAAGGCTAATAGACTACAATGGCTGGGGCATATAGAAAGAATGGAAGACAATAGGGAAACAAAACTCGCTTACACTCAGGAAATAAATTACCGTAGACCCCGAGGTAGGCCAAGAAGACGGTATATATATATATATATATATATATATATATATATATATATATATATATATATATATATATATAGAGAGAGAGAGAGAGAGAGCCCTACAAGCTCTTGGAATCAACGATTGGCAAGAGAAGGTCAACCAGAGGGACGAATCGAGACGGATTGTATCTGCAGCAAAGAACCTAAATGGCTCGGAACGCTGAAGAAGAAGAAGAAGAAGAAAGAAGAAGAAAGAAGAAGAAGAAGAAGAAGAAGAAGAAGAAGAAGAAGAAGAAGAAGAAGAAGAAGAAGAAGAAAGAAGAAGAAGAAGAAGAAGAAGAAGAAGAAGAAGAAGAAGAAGAAGAAGAAGAAGAAGAAGAAATGGGCAGGAAAGTTGAAGGAATATATTTCTTCCCTATTTTTCATGTCCTTCTTGTTTCTTCAGCTGCTGGTCAATAATGTGTACACAATGAGTCATGTTACTAGGATGCATTTAGCTTGTTATATGGAGTTCGTGAAAGCATCCAAACAGCTGTGCGTTAATGTGCGTATGGAGAGACCAGAGATGTCACGCAATTTATTCATCATGTGTCAATTTTTAAGGATCTGTTCAGCTGTCTGTATAGTTTGTTCACACGTGCAAGTTGGTGACAGAACCGTTTTAAGTCTTCGTGCAAGATTGTCTACTCTGCTGTTTACTGTTCAGAGATAGAACATGATTACCTGCTTTGCACGACAAATATAGTTGTGAATGTCTCTGCAGTGGGCGTCCTTCTAAACGGCCAAGATGTTGGTCCTCTTATCAATGAAGTTTATAGATTGATTTGTATGTTCGTGTGTTGTCCTATCATTTGGCAAAGTGTTTGTTCCTACTATTCTTGTTATGCCACAATACAGGGAGGCCCCGGTTAACGCCGGGGTTACGTTCTTGGAAAACGCTACTTTAAGTGAAACGACGTATAGCGAAACACTATTTCCCATATAATTAACTGAAATACAGTGTATTATGTAATGTTTATTTTGATGATTGCTGATATGTGTTGGCTAAATTGAGGTGGGTTGGAGGGCGAGTGGTAGAGCTATTGGGAAGTAGAGACGTTAACTTCTGCCTCTTCATGTGAGGGTGAAACATTTTCATGCCTCTTTTCTTGGCTATTCTGTGATTGAACAAACAAGAATTTTTTCATTTTCTAAAGCTCCTTTTAACAGTTGATGGTGCTTGTTACTGCCCTCGACACTTTGGAGCTCCGTTCTCTGTTCTGCTCATCCTAATTTATTATGTTATTGTATTAGGTCCTCATTAGACAAGTCTTCTCCATGTGATGCAAGCAACTTATCAATGTCAGCTTCCTCCGTCCCTTCAAAGCCAGCTTTAGTGGCTAAGTTAGCGATCTGTCGTCCAATAGCATAAACGTCATTAAATTCACAGAAATCGTGCACATATTCTGGCCACAGTTTTTACCACAGAGCATTCATGGATGGTGACGTTACCTTACTCCATGAATCCGCAGTGTTATCAATGGCCTTGAAGATGTAATCTCGCCAGAATCCCTTAATGGTAGGCTTACATTTATCGTCCGTAGCCTTGACGAGCTGTGAGAAGGTGCGACGCAAATAATAACTTTTGAACGTTGCAATTACCCCCTGGTCCATTGGCGGGATCAATGAAGTCGTGTTTGATGATATGAATACGAACTTAACGTTCTCTGACGAGTCGTCCAGATTGACTGGATGGCCAGGGGCGTTATCAAATAGCAGCAATATCTTAAATGCTAGGTTTTCTCTAGCACAGTATTCCCTTAGAGCATGAATAGCATAAACAGTTACCCATTCTTGGAATAACGGTCCTGATGTCCAAGCTTTTTGTAGGCACGCCATGTAACGGGCAAGTGTTCAGAGCCCTTGGTGTCTCTGAGTGGTACACCAGTAAGGTCTTGAACTTGAAATCTCATTCAGCGTTGCCAGCTAGAAGAAGAGTAAGCCTATCTTTGGCAGCTTTAAAGCCAGGCGCAGTATTCTTGACGTTCGAAATATAAGTCCTTGGTGAGTCTTTTTCAATAAAGCCCTGTCTCGTCAACATTGATGACTTGCTTGGGAGAGTAACCACCCTCCTGAGTAAGGAGAGGTTTCACAGCAGTAATACTACGCGGCATTACGTAGTTCCTTGGCAAGCAAGCAAGAGAGCGCAGCATAGCAACGCATGTGACACGTTATGGCGGAACGGAGCGACGTAAAGTGAATGTATGTCCCCTATGTGACAACGAGGTTATAGCAAAACGACGTAAACCGAAGCGACGATTAGCGGAGCCTCCCTGTATGTCATTTTCCACCGCAATATTACTCTTCTGTTTGTATTCAATGCGTTTAGTATTTTTTTCTCAATGCCAGTTGTTTTTCACCACTGAGGGCTTGCGAAACTGAAAATTCATCAGTGTTGAATATAAAAACTGTTGCCATTGACAAGTTGTATTGTTTGTGCCGAAGCTGTAATGTTTAGGGCTTGCAATTCTTCTGAATAGTTGGAGCATAATATCCCAGTAGGTGGGCGTGTGGGTTAATGTCTGCGATCTGTCCACAGACCTTAATCTGTGACGGACGATTCCTGTAGGTTAATGACTGCTCTCGATTGCATACAATTCGATCCATCATTTCTTCAATAGTAATCATCTTCTTTCAACATGTGGTCCTCACATATTTTCCTGTAACTTTTATCAATATTAATAGCGCAGACTGGGTTAATCTCTTGACGTCAGACAATTTGAATGTAGTATTGTCAGCTGCCACATGTCCTTCAATTTTAGCCCACACAAGTTCTATAGGGTTTAAATGAGAATGATACGGCGAAGTCTTAAGCATCTATGGCCATGCTCTTCTATCAACTTGTCGATTCGATTTTTCTTACTTTTTTGCGTCTGTTTTACAAGGGACAACAATTCTAGCTTGAAATACGTTTCTGTAAATGGTATGTTTCCCTTCGGAGCCATATCTTTACTTCTTCCTTTGTGTTCGATGCCGTAGGTATTTTGTCTTCTTGGGCAATAACATTGTGATATGATGTATTGTCCATAATTAGACAGGACGGTCTATCTAAGGATGGAAGCACTGTATTATCGAGCCAATCTCTAAATGCATTACCATTCATCTCAGTATGATAATTCCCATTGTTGTGTGCTTTGATACGAACACGAGTCCAGCGTGCTGTAGTAAGCCATTATGCCTTCTACCAGCATGGGCTAGGACCAAACGCTGTCCTTTAAAATTGGGCACACATCGCTTTATAATTCCATCCACTTATTAACATTCCTATTCACTTGTGTGGTGCTCATTGGTCCATGTTTAATCAAAATACACTATTGCATAATTTTCTTTTCTCATTTCCCTTATTTCACGTAGGTATGTGCTTCTCATGGCTCCTAAATGCGGTTGCTCGCAAATGCTATTTCTACCTCCCTTGTACTTTCTAAACGTGAAGACTAATGTCCTTATAATTTTTCGCACAGTTGATTTGGATAGCTCTATGTTATTGTTCTTTCTCAACCAAACCTTGCGCTTTTTTACAGTCACTGCTTCTTTGGTATACAGTATATTTTAATAGCTCCCCTTATGACATCCTGGCTAAAGCTGTCTACAATTACTTTCCTACCTACCGTTTGCTTATTGTGTGGTAGTTTCATTCCAGATTCTTGGACTCATCGACAAAAAGACCATTTACACAAATCCAATGCATGCACTGTTCTTTTCTCGGGATTTGCAATAGTATAAAACAGTTTCATGTAATCAGCTACTTGACAAAAAATATGTGTACAACGTCATAGCGTTGCTTTGAAGTGTACACAATTTCACATTGAATCCCTTTCAAGAATATTCACACATTCAAATGTTAGTGATAAATGGTAAGATATATAAAATAATCACGTTTCATGACAGCACCCACTATAGATAGCATTATTGACGACACCTCTGAATACTGCCGCTCCACCATTTGAGGTTCTTGTCATAAGGTCATTATTATACAGCACGAGAAAATTCACTACTGAACGCTGTTTCCGTGTGAAGATGTAATACATTTCATGATATGCACTTCAGCTCTGACCCGTAAATTATATACTGTATATAAACAAACACTGAAATCTACTGTGCAGTCTCCAGAATAAATAAATTTCTTTTTGTAGGGTGGACATAATGATAAGGTTATATGCTAAATCTCATCATTTCCCCTCAGTTGGTTACTGAGATATGGATTTTTATATGTGGGTAAACAAATGTAAACGGACTATAGTGTATTTTCTCCAGGCTTGGATTTCAACGTCTCAGTTTCGTCGCCCATCCATGGAGATGAGTTCTCGGTGCGACAGTTTAGCTGTGAATTGTATTGGAAATGTTAGTTCGTTTGTTCATCGGTGACTGGTGAAATGCAAATTTAAAAATTAGCATACGACTTGCTTGCCGAAAGGCATGCGGCCGCCTTATGCAGTAATGCGTGTCCAGGCTGCATGTACGTTAGTCGAACAGTTCTCTAGTTCTACAATGAACTGCGTATTAACGGAAGGGCTGTTGTCGGTACATCAGCAATTTGGTCTTGTCGAAATTACTGTTTCATACACGAGTTTCCATTGGTCAAGTGATGGGCATTTCGTGTGGATTTTCCCTGATACTTGAACGGAGCAGCTATGTATAGCAGTAGTATACTAATATTGCATCTACTACTACCACTGCTACTACTGCTACTACTACTTCTTCTGCTGCTACTACTACTACTACTACTACTACTACTACTACTACTACTACTACTACTACTACTACTAATATTACTACTACTACTACTGCTGCTGCTGCTGCTACTATTACTACTGCTACTGCTGCTGCTGCTGCTACTACTACTACTACTACTACTACTACTACTACTACTACTACTACTACTACTACTACTACTAATATTACTACTACTACTACTGCTGCTGCTGCTGCTACTATTACTACTGCTACTGCTGCTGCTGCTGCTGCTGCTACTACTACTACTACTACTACTACTACTACTACTACTACTACTACTACTATTACAATGTAATACACAAGATGTGACATCAAAAGGATCCAAACACGTTCATACTACTCACGGCTCCGGTCTATCACACTCATTGATGTCATGGTCGCACAGTTTTCCAGTGTATCCCTCTTTACAAATGCATGTCCCGATGTCGCTGGTGCAAGATAACGTTCCGTCCCAAGAACACAGACAAACTGACAGACAGTCGTCACCAAACATCCCATGTGGACAATCTGTGAGGAGATGTATTAACGGACAGCTATCTGGTGATTTTACAAGGATATAATGACTTTCTTTCTAATACACACATTTTATTTTTTTGTTTTTCTGGATCAATTATGCTGCTGAAATTCCTACATGCCACCGTCTCAAACCAGCCAGCATCATTTCTCTTCGTCTGCCTCTGCCTCTCTATCACTCGATCTTTCCAGTTGTCATGTTATTCTCCAAAGCCTCTCTTCTCATCACATGACCAAAGAAAGCTGTTTTCCTCTTTCTTATTGTTGTATGTAATGTTCTAGTTTCATTAGCCTCTTTCAAGCAATCGTTGTTCGTTACTTTGGCAGTCCAAGGAATTCGTAGCATTTGTCTCAGGAACCACTTCTCTGTAACTTCCAAGTTCTTCTAATTTGTACATTTACATTCCAAGATTCACTGCCACATGGCGCATAATGCTCTATATAGAACTTCACCACTCTCTTTCTTACATTAAATGAACGTGACTTTGCATACGATACTCTTCATTTTCTGAAATGCAGTTTTTGCTTGCATTATTCTGCTTTTAATCTCTGTAATGCTTCTTCCACCTGATGTTATGAATGCCCCTAGGTATTTAGAATTATTCACGTGGTTAACAATTTCCCTTCTATTTCAATTTCACATTTTTGTCTCATCTGTTTCCTTGATATCACCATTGTTACTGTTTTCTACTATTCAAGACGAGTCCTTTCTTGGCACTCCCTGTTAATAATGATAAACACATGAAATACCGATTTTAAGAAAGATACAACTAGAAATGCCAACAATAAGAAGAAAACATGCAACTGAAGTGATGTAATTAAACATACTCTGTGAAAAAGTGGACGGCGTAGTACACAGGGAAACGAGGAAAACAACCCTGTAAATGAAAAATAGACAATGCAGTAAAATAATAAACTTGAAATTAAATAAGCTCGTTATTTAAATGAACAATTTGAAAGGATAACATGTAAATGTCTTCCACACATTGAACATATTATTTGCAATAACCGCAGCAATCAGTAGAAATATAACAAGAAGAAGAAGGAGGAGGAGGAAGAAGAAGAAGAAAAGAAGAAGAAGAAGAAGAAGAAGAAGAAGAAGAAGAAGAAGAAGAAGAAGAAGAAGAAGAAGAAGAAGAAGAAGAAGAAGAAGAAGAAGAAGAAGAAGAAGAAGGAGAAGGAGAAGGAGAAGAAGGAGGAGGAGGAGAAGAAGAAGAAGAAGAAGAAGAAGAAGAAGAAGAAGAAGAAGAAGAAGAAGAAGAAGAAGAAGAAGAAGAAGAAGAAGAAGAAGAAGAAGAAGAAGAAGAAGAAGAATGGGCTGTAAATAACATCGCAAAAGAACTACTTGATGCGGTATGTGATCAATATTACATCTGCCGCTTCTACTTCTTACTCTCCTGATCGCCAGTTTACCGTTTTGGGTCGAAATGCTAATTTTAAAATAACATCTCTTTCATGGGACTTCGAACACATGACCACCGGCCCATCAGGCAAGCGTGCTAAACAGTGTGCCATCAAGGCTCCAGCTACAGTTGTACACTATCACCAAGCATTGATCTTGGAACTGCCGATGCTTGTGACAGCTTGTACTAGGACCCAATAGAAACCAGCTTATGAATACTGTCAGTGGACTGAGGGCGGAAAGTACAGCGGTATATTATACGCAGACATCATCTTATAGAAGAGGCATTTCATGCCGTGTGGCGCAGGTGATCATGTCTCTCCACAGCATTCTGCTTGTATGCTGCTAGTTGAGTATGGTACTAATATTCCTTCATGCCATTAAGTCAGACTGTCAAACCTATTCTCTCTTGATCTTTGCAAGCCGCAATTCCCCTCCAACTTCCCCCTTCTGAAGTAAAACGCCAGTATTCCCCTTATCATGACGTGCTCAACGAATTCGGGCTGTCTTCGTGTGATACAAGTAACCAGATCACGTTGACTTCTTCAAAGATATCTTGATTACTCTTTCTATCCGTCCACGGTGTTCTCATTATTTCCGCAGACATAAGAATATGTAAATATGCAACACATTTACACTAAAATAGTGAGGTCAGAATTGTAAAATTGTAACGTAAATGGGAATATTCTTCAACAAGTGAATCGATACAGTTATCTCGGAACAGTCACAGCAACTGATGGGAGATGCCTTGAAGAGATTAGAACAAGAATCACCATGGCGAAAGTAGCCTTTATCAAGATGAAAAACATACTGACCAATAAAAAGATGTCAATTGGAATGAGAAAAAGAGTGTTGAGGTGCTAAGAGTAAGAGCCTTTACTTTTGTATGGATGTGAAACTTGGACAATGAGCAGTCAAGCTGAAAAAACATCTGATGGCTGTAGAAATGTGGTTTCTGAGGAGAACCATGGCCAGACAGAAAATCAAATGACCAAGTACTACAGGAAACAAATGAAAATCTTAAATTGATTAGAGAAATTAGACGTAGAAGCCAACATTTTCCCGACATGTTATGAGAAGAACTGAATTGGAGAACTTGGTGACAACTGGCAAGATCGAAGGGAACAGACCCAAGGGAAAACTGAGAAGTAAATACCTGGATGGCCTGGCCACATGACATGGTCGAGACAGGAACACTGGGCTGATCCACGACTCTAGTGATCGAGTGAAATGGCGAGTCATGACCGCCCACGCTTTCCGGCATGTCACATGATGGATGGAACGTGTCCTTAATAATTTAATTAATCGTTAACTTTCAAACGCGGCGACGAACATCGCTGCGACGATTGCCTCAGTCATAAAATATGAAATGTCTGCCTACCGTAGCCGTGTGCTGTAGTCCATTATAGCCACCTTCGTAAGCATACGTTAGTGCAACGTTTCAGCCTTATGCATGCCACATATAAACATAATGTACATTTACATTTACACCCACAAGAAACATGGACAGGAACTGTCAAAAATACGTTATGTTTGCACTCTTTACAGACACCGCTAGTGCTGAACGGTGCACAGTGACATTCTGTTAAGGGCGTCTAAATAAGTGCACACCAGTCTCCAATTTCTTAGGTATTTTACTTCATCGTCTTTTTCTACTGCTTCCTTCGCCTTCTGAAGTCATCATGCGTAGTAATGTATGTGGTAATGGAGTAGTAAATGGAGTCCGGGTTGGAGGTCCGCCGGTCGTATTTCCTTATATAAAAAGACTACCATCGTAAGCGGACCCCCTTAAAAACGGACCCCAAATGACCCAGATATTTAAAATCGGCGGGTTATTTCTGGTACTTCGTGTGTCACTTCACGGTTTTCATTGGTACTTCCTGTTGATTACTTCCTGTCCATAGGTGGCAGTGGTGTGTTCCCCCCAACCCCGCCCCCTACCTCGCTCCCGCCCGACTGTCCCTGGGACAGCTCGAAGACAACAAGGAAAGACCCGGGCACGTGGAATACTCATATGGATAAGTAGACCAAATATGCACCGGGTACTCGGGTTCGAGACCCAGTGTGTGTGTGTGTGTGGGTGTATGTAAGGGTAGGCCGATGTGAGGGGCGTGAGGAAATAGGCCCCTACCCCGGATAATAGCCTTTGCCACCAGAGGAGGTCACCAAAATTTACACCGAAATGAGAATAATGATATGAATTGGGCCTTTGACTAGACCAAATGCAGCAATTGGCAATACTACACTTTGATCTGATCGAAAAAGAAAGAAAAGATTCGAGCGAGTGAGGAATAATTAACGTTTCAGCGCTGGGTGGGTGGCAATGAATTCCGTGTGACTTGTACTATGTCTTTGATGTCGTTAATCCATTTTCTTCTTGGGCGTTATCTTGCTCTCCGTATCAAACATGCATTAATGTAGCGACAATGCTGGTAGTTGATGATGTTACATTCCAAAGAGATGGAAGAACCGTTTGATCTTCTGCATTTCAGTAGATATGGCACGAGATCTTGATCCTACTGTCAGTCTGATAACACCATGCTTTTACTCAGTGTCGGATATTTAGGCAGGCAGCTCTACTCAAATATCTCATCTCGCCGGTGTTGATCTTACGTAAGTGTGATCTAGATAATGTCCGAGATTGACATTGGTAGCATAGGCCTGGTGTGAATATATTTTTTATTAATTCATGATATGTTCTTGTGAGGACATAACTTTATTCGGAAGTTTCAGCATTGGGGATACTTGATAAATACGCGCACATTTTTTTTTTTTTTTTTTTGACATCTGATTTCGATTTCGTTGCCTTTTCTGCAGTTTTGTGTGATCATATGTCATGCCGGAAAGCGTGGGCGGTCATGACTCGCCATTTCACTCAATCACCAGAGTCATGGGTCAGCTCAGTAGTTTTGTCTCGATCATGATAATAAGAGACTAAATATAATATAAGGAGTGTGATAATATTTTATAGATATTTAAAATCTTCAACTTGTTTCAGAGGTGCACTATTTATTAGTATATTTAGTGGACCATAAGATCTGGTATCGTGCAATACTTCAGTTTCGGTTTTTTTTAAATTCACATTGTATCATCAACAACAACAACAATGGCACCAATAACATCCAAAAGGAAGAGCAATATAGAAATGAATGTAAAGAGGCTACAAAAATAGCTGACAGCAGAAGCGAGAATATATGAGTAATATAATCATAGATATGGAACCTAATCACCAGAAAAACGAATCCAGAAAGTTTTTTAAAGAACTGAAGTCAATTAAACGAGGGCACCAACACAACACATATGGTGTAAAAGACAAAAATGGGAATATGATAAATACTAATGAGGAAATGTGCAACTCATGGAAAGAATATTTTGTTGAATTACTAAATTGTGAAAATTCAAGTAACACTTTCCCACAGGAAGAGGTTCTAACGTGTGAACCACACATTGAAGAACCTGCATTTGAAGAAATCCTATATGTAATCACACAACTTAAAAACAATAAGGCAACTGGGGCTGGTGGAATTGCTGCTGAATTTATAAAGGCAGGTGGCCATGCATTGCATCTAAAGCTATACGAACTAATAATAAAAATCTGGAAGACAGAAGAATTACCCCATGACTGGAAATAGTCATTATTGATACCTATCTTTAAGAAAGGAGACAAGTTCCAATGTGGAAAGTATAGAGCAATATAACTACTTTCCACAAGCTATAAGATACTATCCGCAGTATTACTAAATAGACTAAAACCATATTCAAAAGACATATTAGGTGACTACCAGGCGGGTTTTAGACAAAACAGATCAATAATAGATCAGATATTTATCTTACGACAAATAGCCGAGAAACATTGGGAATATAAAAGAGATCTCCATAACATTTTTGTGGATTTTAAAAAGGCTTATGATAGTGTCCATAGGAATAGTCTATGGAATGCTATGCAGGAATTTGGAATACCAAGGAAGTTAATCAACATGATCAGACTATGCATGGAAGATACTTATAATATAGTAACATATAAAGGCAGGAAATCAGAACCTTTCCAAGTAACATCTGGCTTGAAACAGGGTGATGCTCTATCGCCGCTACTCTTCAATCTGGCTCTTGAGAAAGTTGTTTGATTGATTGATTGATCTAGGAACCGACATGACAGCATTCGGGACATTCCCATAAGCGCTCCGTCCCCATCCTCAGCAGCCTTGAGAAAGTTGTAAGGTAGGTAAAGGAGAAATGTGATATTGGAGGAACATCCAAGCTGCTTGGTTATGCAGATGATATTATAGGGGGAAATGAACAAAAGACATTGGAAATATTGACTCACTTAAAGGAAAAAGCCCAACAGATGGGGCTGGTTATCAACCAAGATAAGACAGAATATATGGTAATTTCAAGAGAAGGAAAGGCTAAAAACTATGACCATTAAAAGAACGGAAACATACAAATACCTGGGTACAATCTTCAACTGCTCCAACATCATAAGGGAAGAAATACAAACTAGAATCAATTCTGGAAATAAGATATACTATGCACTACAATATCTACTAAAATCAAATGCGCTATCTCGTAACACCAAAATCACAATATACAAAACACTGATCAGACCAATTGTGCTGTATGGCTCTGAAACCTGGAGTACAACGAAAGGAGACGAAGCCTTGTTACAAACCTTTGAGAACAAAGTTTTAAGACGCATCTTTGGACCCATTAGGGATACACAAAGTGGAGAGTGGAAAAGAAGTAGTAACAAAGACATTTATGATCTGTTTTAGTCCCGCTAATCACTGTTATCATGAAGGCTAATAGACTACAATGGCTGGGGCATATAGAAATAATGGAAGACAATAGGGAAACAAAACTCGCTTACACTCAGGAAATAAATGACCATAGACCCATAGGTAGACCAAGAAGACGGTGGAGAGATAATATATATACAGACCTACAAGTGCTTGAAATCAACGACTGGCAAGAGAAGGTCAACCAGAGAGACGAATGGAGACGGATTGTATCTGCAGCAAAGAACCTCAATGGCTCGGAACGCTGAAGAAGAGATCAGCTGCATATTGATCTCAGCTCATTAATATTATTTTATCCGTCTGCCCCATAGCTGTAAAATAGATATGATCGTCTGCAAATGTCAGTATGAATAAAAGCAAAGAAAGCAACTACGCTTATTGTTATTATAAATGTCGTTCATTTGAAACCCGTTCTAATGGCTTTATTCTCATCTCATCTCAGCATGCTTCTCTTGTACCTTGCTGTGCCGAGGTGAAGTATAATCATCTTGAGAGTGGCCGTTTATGGGCTTCATGTGTCGATATTTCCATGGACTCTGCTATTACCTCCGTCCAACGTTTACGTGGTCGGCCTCTTCCTCTGTTTCGATCTGATCAGTGCTTGTTGTGGTATGCTGTTGACTGGTAACCTACTTTTATAGCCAAACCATTTGACTTGCTCCTTTCTAATAACCCCACTTTAGTCCTGATGTTTTCATTTCTGATTTTATCTCTTCTTGATACGTTGAGTATTCTTCTCAGGAATCTCAATTCTGTTGTTGTGATTTTATTTTCTCTTTTTCTTTCATTGTCCAGGTTTGGCAGTGGTAGCATAAAGTTGGTAGGAAGATTGTATTGTGAAGTGCTTTCTTAGTAGTTAATGATACATGTTTGTTCTTCAGTATTGGTGCCATTTGCCATTTGCCTTGTTGCATCTATTTTCGATCTCGTCTTCTGATCTGCCATTTGATGATATTATACTTCCTAGGTACTTGAAGCTCTTTACTTGTTTCAAGGGATGTTTGTTTAGGTGAATTATTGTTGTTTTATTCTTCTTTAGTTATAGTCATTACCACTGTTTTGCATGTGTATTTTTCACGTTATGTTCCCTACACATTTCGTTTAGACTATTCATGTGGTCTTGTAATTCAGCTTCTGATTTTGCTATTAGTGCTTGGTCGTCCGCAAACAGGAGTTCTCTAATGGTTAGATATGCAGATGGTTCTTCTTCTGTGTTCTCGTCATGCGGTGTTCTTATACTTCTTAGTTTTTCTACGAGCAACATGAAGATCCCTTGCCGGCTTGCTAGGACACAAATCTGACCACAGGGAGTCCATACCCTATGGCGAGCCATAGCCCCGTTAGCCCATGACCTCGCGGTCATGGTTTCCCGGTCTTCACCACGTGGAGGTGGGGGTTGACTTGTGTAGTCTGCGGATAATCGGCAGGTTACTAATTTTCACTCTTCACCCATCCTGGAGAGGTTTTATTACAAAAGCTTGAAAGAAACATTAACAAGTGTGGTAGAATTAAACAAAGCATTCATTTTGAATGTATTATGCACCATCAGTTGGTCATAAGAAATCGCCGTAGGCATTCAGGCAAGCGCCCCATTGCTTAGGTAGGCGACGAATATCGTCCGCAAAAAAGGATTGTGGCTGCTCACTGAACCATATGTTTACCGCGTTTATTACGTCTGCATCTGTGTGAAATCGTTGCCCCTTGAGACCGTATTTTAGAGGTCCGAACAAATGAAAATCACATGGTTACAATTCAGGACTATAGGCTAGATGTTATAAAATTTCTCATTTCGTCCAAGCTAATGCTTCCTGCACAATCTTTGCAACATGTGGACGAGCAATATCGTGCAACAAAATCACACCGCGAGAAAGCATGCCGCTTTGTTTATTCTTGATGGCTTTTTTGCAGCTTGTCCAGTGTTCGCAAGTAGTGGGTAGAGTTGTTTTGACACCAGGTTCTTTAAAGTTGGCCATCAATAGCCCCTCATGGCAAAAAAAAAATCGCTGAGCAACTTTATCAGTGGAAACCTGTAACTTGAATTTTTATGGCTTTTGGTGATCCAGTGTGCTTCCATTGCATGCTCTCTCTCCTTTGCTGCTCTACTCAAAGTGGTGACACCATGACTCATCGCCTGCCACTATGCGGAAGAGAAATGCATCACCCTCCACTTTGTAACGCAGCAAGTGGTTCAAACACCTTCCCATGCGTTCCTCTATTTGGTGGTCGGTCAACATCCGTGGTACCCACTGTGAACACACCTTCCGATATTGCAGTTTCTTACGAACGACCTTTTCAATTGTCCCAATTGACACATCAGATTCTTTCGCTAGGGAACCTATGCGTCGACAGCAATTCATCTGAACTGCTGCATCAATCGTACTGATGATGTTTTTCTGTTGCAAACAATATGAGGTTGAACCGGCCGTCAACGATCTGTGGTGAACTGACGTCCTTTCCGAAACATTCTTGCCTAGTCTGCCACGGTTGTCTTCGGCACACATTTGTTACCGTGCGCTGCCTGTCTCTTCATTGAATGTCCACTGGTCAACATCCTTCAAATGAAAGAAACTGAATCACCGCTCTTTGAGCTTCTTTGGACGTATTTTAGATCAACCCGGACATTTTCTCTACTGTCATAAACAGAACCTATGCATCATGGGACGATAAGCACATGCTCTTTTATTCACTGGTCACTAATTACCACATGACTATGGCATGATCATGTTCAACGTACGCAATTACGCGCGGTGCGGCACGAATGGATTTCAAATGAACGCTCCTAATACTATCGAGTTTTGACCTCAAATGAAGAGTGTATAGGTCAACATACTTGTTCCCCTTCTACATATGTTGGACATTCCTACAACACATGTTTTGTTGTCATATTGTCCAGTTCGACAGTTACATTCGCCAGTATCTACTATCGTTAATTTTTTAAGCATGTGGTATTTTATCCTAATTTGGCCTGTCCACAGTCCGAGTTTTGTAATTTGGTCTTTCCGTTTGAGTTGGTACTATGTCAATAGTGTGCTCATTGCTCTCATTTCCACCTGGTTCAATAAGTGATTTTTATACATCTCTTGGCTTCATGATAAATCACACCCACACACACAAACACACACACCCACACACACAAACACACACCTACACACACCACACCACACAATATATATATATATATATATATATATATATATATATATATATATATATATATATATATATATATATATATATATATATATGATCACTGCTAGGAAGGAAAACAATGGCAAACTCCTTCTTTACAGATGCCAAGAATATCAAACACATTCCCACCCTCACATACATCCTTTACCCACCCGCACCTTCCACACCCATTCACACTTACCCACCTACCCACACACACATACCACACCCACACACATCTCCCTTCCCACACAACACCCCACCCATATACACATCCCCACCCTCACACACACATTTCCCACACGCATCCCCCATACAAATCCCCACCCACACATCCCTCACCCACACACACACACATCTCCCCATCTACCCAAACATCCCCCACCTACAAGCACACTCACCACCCACACATACATCCTTCACCCACCCACAATTACCCCACCCAGACACACACACACACACCCATACATATCTCCCCCCCCCCCCCACACACATCCCCACATCCATCACCACACCTATCACGCATCCATCCCCAACGCACACATATCTCCCACATACCAATTCACAAACACATCCCTCACCCACTCAACCGCACATACATTCTCCACCCACACAACTCCCACCCACCAACACCCCCACACTTCCAACCAAACATCCCTCACGCCCCCCCCCCATCCCCCACCGACCACACATCCCTTCAACCACCCACACGTCACCTATCCACCAACACACATCCTCTCCACGCATACATCCCCCATACAAAGATCCCCCTGACACACACACATGCCACTTACGCACCCATACTCCTTCGCATATACTGCATATATGTACACATACACACACAAACATATGCGCATACATACACGAACATATACACACATACACACGCACATACACACATATACACACGCACATATAAACACATATGTACGCACGCCGCATAAACATACGTACAGATATACACACACAAACAAGCACACACACATACATACATGTATACACACACATATACACCCATATATATATATACCCTATAGGCACCGGCACCCATTCCTTGCCGGGGTTGATATTGGTAAGACTGCAGACCTGCCTGACGACATCTTTCGCCCGACCCAACCATGATTTGCCCCTCTTTAGCCTGTCACCCTTTTCTCTGAATATAGCGTTATGCAGAGGGTGCTGCTCATCTGCACTTATCTTTAGGTATTCACGAGCTCTCCAGATCTTGATCCTGTGTTCCATTGTCGGGAAGCCAATGAGATATCTCATTGCTACGCAGCTGGTGTCTCTCGTGCAGCCCAAAATGATGTGCATGGCTTCGTTTTGTACCTTTTCAAGTCTTCCAATCTGTGTAGGGTTGACAGTGAGGATGGCCAGGGCGTACTCGATGCGTGAAAGCACACGTCCTTGGAACAGAAGTATTAGCAGTCTTTGCTCGATATTGGCAGTTGCTGACAAACCGTTTCGGGCTTTCGTTATGACATAATCGTCATGATCTCTGAAGGACAGGCTACGATCAAGCCTCACGCCAAGATATGTCATTGACTGGGTTCAACTCAAAATGTTCCCATCCATTCTTACTGTCGGTAGATCTGTCTTCACAATATGGTTGTTTAGGGAGAACCATGTAACCGATGCCTTTGCAAGGTTGACAAGCGCACCGACATCAGTACACCATGAGGAAATCCTATCTAGTTCGCCCTGCATATCATTGGCAACCGCCTGTCTATCTCGACCCTGTCGATACATGAGAATGTCGTCAGCAAATGACAGAGTCCTACCCCTCCCGTCCAACTGTTGTTCGATGATCGGCACCGTATAACTAAAAATACACTAAAACAAGTATAGACGTCCACATAAAACGTGATTTGTGGGTCTAATTACTTTATAAAATGAATTTTAGAAGGGTGAAAAGTACAGAACCGTAAAGTATGAAGGTAAAAACAATATCAAGTAATCGGTTCTCCTATCAACGCGATCTTGAAATAATCTTAACCCCCCCCCCCCTCTCGGAACCCTAGAATCCCCCCCCCCCCTTCCGGGGGAGGGTAATTCCCCACCGGTTGAGAACCAATGCTCTAGAAACTGAATCCAACTCTTCTGTTTCAGCTTCGTTCATCTTTCGAAGGGGGAGGGGGGGGGGGGGGTGCGTCACACTTGGCTATGCACCTCAAAGATCAGTGTAACCGACTTGGGCGTGTAAATGTCTCAGGTTTGCTTCCTCTAGTCTAGGCTTCCTCCGACGTCATTTCATCCGGCCCGCAGTCGGTACTCGAACTTGCTTGATATAACGTATCAAACACGAGACGTTGTGATACAATTTAAATGTAAATATTATGTTTAGAATAATAGGAGATCTTCATTTGTGCAGAGACCCCCTCGCTTCACTAGGCTGTTTATTTAGACGGCCCTATTTATATATTTTGCAAACTTTATTATGAGATATATTTTATTACCAAATTAAGCCGCCTGTCGCGGCTCTGCAAGAGTATGGAGTAGCATATCCCATGATACCCTGGTAAAAATTCATAGGATGCTGGGATGTTGTGTTGGCGTGCCTATAAGAGTCCAGTCACGCTATGTTCCCTCCTCTTTGGCCTTGAGAACAACTGAGGCCGAAGAGATGCTGATGTCTAAATTTCAGTAGAGGGTTTGAACTCATCCCTCTGAGCCACTACTAAGCAGATAGGCGAACATGCCCCAGGAATGACCGAGCATGGCCACTATTTTTCCAGACCGCAGTTGAGAGGGCAGACAGGCCCTGTGAAGATTCAAAAGATCCAAGAGGATCTTGATTGTAGCTTGACGATTATCTGCTGTGGGGTGATTTTTGAATGAAACTTTATAGTTTAAATATGAATATAGGAATAGAAAAGCTATGTCTGTGCCTGAGAACAATAATGGAGGGGTATATGCCTGGGAAGAGAGGAAGAGGAAGGCCAAAGAGAAGATGGATGCAGTATGTGGCGGATGATCTCCAGATGGATGTATCTGAAGCGGGATATTTAGCTTATGATCGAGAAATTTTCCGGAAGGTTGTTATGGGAATGAGGTTCTGCAAAGGACATGCTACTGAATGAATGACCTATGTTCCATCTAGTTGTCTGATAATTGCTGGTGTTGTGTATCAGGCTACAGTTACAGTGTTGGATGATTATCCATGCTGTGTTGGAAGATCACTGGTACTGTGAAGGATGATAATGTGTATGTTTATTCATGTGGTTGTCTATTTTATTATTCTAATCTTTTTTCTTATGCATCTAATCATGAATTGTATTTAGTAGGGCATTGGCATTATTAATCAGATGTTGCTGTATCTTTTGAATTACATTATTATGATTCCCTGTACACGGACCTGAATTTCTTGTGATATTTCTAAATCGTTTTTTCTTGTTAGCCGTATAGATAGAATGAGTTTCTCTTTGTCTTCTTATTCCTCTCTTCTTCTACGGCCCATGAGCAGTCGGCGTTGTGCTATTATCTCTATCATCTCTGTGCGGTTACACAAAACTATAAACTGTATATGTACCTTTAATGAGCCGTAGCGTCACGATTGACCCTTAGACCTCTGCTTTTCTTGTGTTTCAATAGAATTTTAATAATGTTTCTAATTTAATGTATTTTTTTTTTTCATTTTCAGATCCCGTGTACTTCACCCTTGATTATGGCTACTAGAAAAAGAAAAGTGGACGCCGAGTGTCGATTTTTCAATGAAGAACGGGGAGTAAAGTACTTCTTTGTGGAAACACATGACCAGAAAACCAGTTGCGTAATATGCATCGAAAGTGTTGCCGTTTTAAAAGAGTACAATCTTCGGCGTCACTACGAAACAAAACATCTATCAACATATTAACAGTTTTCTGAAAAGTTATGCTGGAAAATATGAGACCATTAAACGTGGTTTTGAAACACAAAGAAATCTCTTCACGAGAAAATTTGCTGAAAATGAATCTGCCACTCGTACAAGTTACAAAACAGTGCATAAGATGGCAGAACGAGGAAAACCGTCTACTGATGCAACTTCATCAAAGAGTGTATGATCGAAGCAGCAAATGACTTGTGTCCTGAGAAAGCCGATTTGTTTGGAACTATAAGCCTTTCGGAAAGTTCAGTTGTGCGGAGAACAGTAGAACTTGGAGAGAACATAGTGCTACAGATACGCGAGAAAGCTAGGAACTTGTTGTGGTATTCTCTGGCGTTGGATGAGTCTACTGATCTCTCGAATGCGTCACAACTTCTCGTGTTCATTCGTGGTGTCAATTTGGACGTTCAGATAACAGAAGAGTTGGCGTCCGTTTGCAGCACACATGGAACAACAACTGGGAAAGTCATTTTCGTGGATATGCAAACAATTTTGTAAGACTATAACCTTCGGTGGAATCAGCTTCGAAGTGTTACAGTTGATGGAGGGAAAAAAACATGCTGGAGTGAGGGAGGGTCTAGTGGGGCAGATCAGGACTCAGTTGGAAGATTTGCAAATTCCGGGCGCTCTTTTTATACACTGCATCGTACATCAGCAAGTAATCTGTGGGAAAGACTTATATATTTATTGTGTACTGAAACCAGTCGTTTCTGCTGTGAACTTCATTCGGGGACATGCACTCAATCACCGTCAGTTCTAGGCATTTCTTGAAGAAATTGATTCTGAATTCTGTGACTTGCCTTATCACACATCAGTCAGGTGGCTCAGCTGCGGTAAAGTCCTGCTTCGTTTTCACAAGCTCCGAAACGAAATAGATGTTTTCCTCACTGAAAAAGATATAGCTAATTCACAGCTGTCAAATCCTACATGGATGTCAAAAGTTGTCATTTTTGGTCGACATGAATGAACTGAACTTGAAACATCAGGGAAAAGATTACCTCGTCTGTGATCTCTACAGAACATCAAAGGATGTCGGAGAAAGCAGTCATTGTTGGAAGCACAACTGGAAGGAGAAAATATTTCTCATTTTCACTGTTTCAGAGAGTTTGGAGAGTTTTTCAGATCTTGACAGAATTGAGAGTGACATTCTTCTGTTCCAGAATCCGTTTGATTGTAACCTTGATGATGTGCCAGTTGAACTACAGTTGGAGCTCATTCATTTGCAAGCAAATTATTTGTTGAAAGAGAAGCACAGAGAAGGAAGTACCGCTGCTTACCTGATGCTGAGTTTCCGAAACTTAAGAAATGTGCGGCTAGTATGGCATCAGTATTCGGAACAACTTATGTCTGTGAGCAACCATTTTCAAAAATGAAGTCTGTGAAGTCACCACATCGAATGAGATTGACTGATGAACATTTGAAAGCAATTCTCTTGATTGGATGCAGCAATTCCAAACCAAAATTTGATGGTATTTTGAAAGCCACACGTCAGTTTCACAAATCTCACTGACCTCTTTTGCTGGTTAGTTTGTGAGATTCGGATGTGTGCACATTAGGTCTGGTGTAAATATATTTTTGCTAACGTCGCTTTCTTTGATAAATTTATGTAGTCAATAAATATCTTGGTTGTCTTTGTTTTTTTTTGTTTATTTTTTTTTGTGTGTGTGCACTGCACTCCCTTCCCATGATTAACTTAGTTTTTCGTCTTTTTTCCCAGAGCTTTCGTTCTAGCTTGCAATTATTGTTAAAGTTAGTTGCATATCCTTTACAGGAAGTTTGCAGTCAACACCAGCATTGTTTGCTATTGTTGATGACTTGGCAAGTTTACGTTCAGTAATTTACCATTGCTTTATGAACGAGCGGCACTCATAACATAGCGTAAAAACTAGCGCAACGTTGTCTGCTGCCAAATCGCGAGCAGCTGTGTTTCGAACGCGGGTATACGGTATTACGAACCGCGTCCGAAAGACCTTCCCCACGGAGACGGCGCAAGTATTGTACAGAATGATAATCCGGCCCGCGCTCGTCATTTTGTCAGTTATCCGGCCCGCTGTGGAAAAATTTTGGTGACCGCTGATCTATTCCATGCAATGTCACTGCTCTATCTACCCCTAGATAGATGTTTGTTTTTTTTATCCCCTAACAGTGTTACCAGGGCAGCAGTTTACGTTGTAATAAATTACGTAGTTGTTCACCAGTAAATTTAACAAAGTCAAAAATGATAGTTATTCATTAGATGAGTAATCATATAGTTTATTTCATTAATTCAATATCAATAAAATATTAGTTTAAAACAGAAAACATGTTGTAATTGAAATTATTTGGAAAAACAAAATTAGCAGGTGTTATGTAACATGCCATATGTGTGTGTGCGTGTTTGTGTGTGGATATATATATATATATATATATATATATATATATATATATATATATATATATATATATATATATATATATATATATCTGCGTGTGTGTGTGTGTGTGCGTGCGTGTGTGTGTGTGTTGGGAAAGAATGAGTGAGAGAGTGAGTGAGAGAGAGAGAAGGGAGAGAGAGAGAGAGAAAGAGAGAGAGAGAGTGAGAGAGAGAGAGAGAGAGAGAGAGAGAGAGAGAGAGAGAGAGAGAGAGAGAGAGAGAGAGAGAGAGAGATGGCGATAAACAGCTTGGAGACAAGCACTCTTGATGAAAAGACAACTAAGCGCATGCATGAATAGTAACAGTAGCCATACGTAATGTATATTCTTTAACGCGTTTAGTAATTCATATTTACAGTGTATACTTTCTGTAGAGTCAATGTGGCGGAATATTGCGCCTTACAACTGTATTCAAATGTAAAACATAAATGTGTAGGGAACTACTGATATACGAGGGACGTTCAGAAAATAATGCACCACATAGTTTTTTTTTTTTTCTCATGCGCTGTTTATTCAAAAAAAATATGAAATGTATTCACAGTATAGATGGATATGTCATGTAAACATCCGTATCATTCAACATAATCCTCATCAAATTGTACGCTTTATGCCAGCGTGAAACAAGTGCATGCTTTCCTTACCACTACAAGATTGTGTCTTGATCATGTAGCCTTTAATTCGCTGCATGAATCACTCCTTAAACAGGGACGCAGAGGTGTTTCCAAGGCACCAGGGCTGGGTTCTATACTGGCCAAGACCTATTGACGCGTCCTCGCCGAGCGATCTGGGCAACAGGTCCATTCGGGGTCCTGGCTGAAGTCAGTAGGATCGTTGATTCCTCCGAAATCGGAGAGTGTCTGCCTGCACGGCGAGGAACCACCAGTCTGCACACCAATAAGTCAGACATGGGACAAATGGGACAACGAATACTCACGCAAACCTCAGGTCCTGTATGACATCACACTGATGTTGTCAACAGGATGTTTTCATCCGACATACAGGACTTTACGCTGGAGATCACAGCCAGCGTACACAAGCAAGCAAGCAAGCACCTCCTTCAACATTTTCAATCCTTGTCCCACGGAGTGCATATTTAAGGGGACCAAACAGTTAAACATCAGAGGATGCCAAAAAGGTACAATAGGGTGGATAGAAGTAATATAGCTCAACCCATTTTAGTGATTGCTTCCCGCGCTGGCAGACGTGTGTGAGTGTGCGCACTGTCATGGAGAGTACTTTGAAAACCCCATCTTGAGAAACATTAGAAGATCCGTAAGTTTTTAAAACTGCATTTGACTATTATTGCTGACTGACAGCTGTAAGGTCAATTGTTGAGTAGCGAGTGATTCGATTAACAGTAAGACTAATGCCCTCAGCGCATTTCAACATTTCAGCGTTGGTGGCTGTGGCAAGTCAAGCAGCTCCGTATCTCCACTTCCTGTTTTTTTTATTCTCTTAACCCAGGGATTGACTATACTCCTGTCGACTGCAAAACGACCATACACATCACATAGACGATTGTGAATGTTCACAATAGCTTTTCTCTGCAATGAGAAATTCTATCACAATTTAACGCTTATAACGCAAACTGCATTTCACCTGTATAGGGCAGCCACATTTTTTGGCCGACTGGGTTGCAACTTGTTGCACACGATAGGAAATTGCCATATTTGACGTGTGCAAAATTGCATGCTTCTATCTTCATTTGGGAACTGAGAAAAACAATGTAGTGCATTACTTTCTGAACGACCATCGTGTGTGTGTATAGTCTAATGACTCTAATCAGTTAATGATCTTCATTTGTTTCTTGAAGGACTTCTTCGTTGGTTTTTCTGTCTGTCCATGGTATTCTTTGTATTTTCCTCAGAAACCACATTTCCACAGCCATCAGATGTTTTTTCAGCTTGACTGTTCATTGTCCACGCTTCATATCATATCATGTATTGAAAACTCATCGATATGTATATATATATATATATATATATATATATATATATATATATATATATATATATATATATATATATATATATATATATACCCAGGTAGGGGCAGTCATGTGCACTAGGTGACTCCAGATCGTCAGCAAGTGACCGAGTGCTCAAGATTAAAAACATTTAAAGTGGGTACATGGAACGTTAAAATTAATGAGTGGGGATGGCTGCTCTTCAATCTGGCTCTAGAGAAAGTTGTAAGGAAGGTAAAGGAGGAATGTGATATTGGAGGAACTTCCAAGCTGCTTGGTTATGCAGATGATATAGATATTATAGGGCAAAGTGAACAAAAGACATTGGAAATATTGACTCACTTAAAGGAAAAAGCCCAACAGATGGGGCTGGTTATCAACCAAGATAAGACAGAATATATGGTAATTTCAAGAGACGGAATGGCTAAAAACTATGGCCACATACAAATAGATAATATGACCATTAAAAGAACGGAAACATACAAATACCTGGGTACAATCTTCAACTGCTTCAACATCATAAGAGAAGAAATACAAACTAGAATCAACTCTGGAAATAAGATATACTATGCACTACAACATCTACTAAAATCAAAGGCGCTATCTCGTAACACCAAAATCACAATATACAAAACACTGATCAGACCAGTTGTGCTGTATGGCTCTGAAACCTGGAGTACAACGAAAGGAGACGAAGCCTTGTTACAAACCTTTGAGAACAAAATTTTAAGACGCATCTATGGACCCATTAGGGATACACAAAGTGGAGAGTGGAAAAGAAGAAGTAACAAAGACATTTATGATCTGTTTAAGTCCCCGATAATCACTGGTATCGTGTAATAGACTACAATGGCTGGGGCATATAGAAAATATGGAAGATAATAGGGAAACAAAACTCGCTTACACTCAGGAAATAAATAACCGTAGACCCCGAGGTAGACCAAGAAGACGGTGGAGAGATAATACATGTACAGACCTACAAGCACTTGGAATCAACGACTGGCAAGAGAAGGTCCACCAGAGAGACGAATGGAGACGGATTGTATTTGCAGAAAAGAACCTCAATGGCTCGGAAAGCTGAAGAAGAAGAAGAAGATGGCAAATTGGATCAATAACATCAAGACAGAAATGAAAAGACTGAATAATAAAATGTGTGGGATATGTGAGGCCGCGTGGAAAGGAATGGGCATGGTGCCATTCGAGTAAAATAACATAATCCATTCTGGTAGAGAGAAAAAGCAGCGAGGGGTAGCACTTGTAATGGACATGAAGAGTTCAAAATATATCAAAAGATACTGGACAGTGTAAGACAAAATATTACTGGTGAAGTTAAGTGGCAAATCTTTTGATCTCAACATCTTACAATTGTATGTGCCAACAATAGACAGCAGTGATGACAGCATCTATGCATTTTATAATCATTTGGAATATGTCTTTTAAAATGCAAGTATTCAGAATGATCTATGTTATGACTACCCATTTCGGTTCACGAGTGCACTGTTCTCGGCAATTCTGGGGGTTGTCGCAGGAGCTACAGTGTTCCTGCTTTGTGCAATTCTTTTGGCAGGTCATCCTACCAAAAGAGACTGAGCTATATGGGATAAAACCCGGGGCAATGAAGTCAATCATCTCGACATTTAAGACTTTTTATCTATATTATAAGGATGACTTTAATGCTAAAGTTTGAAATCAACGGGACGCACGCACAATGGAAAAATATGGACTAGGGGAACAGAATGAAAGAGGATACAAGCTATTGCAGTGAGCAAAAAAGCTTTATATGATTCTTGGAAAAACGTGATATCAACAACATGCAAGGAAATGTTGGATATGGAGGAGTCCTGACCATAAGATCAGACACTAGATTTATTACACCCTCATCAACAGAAAATTTCTAAATGCCTTAAAAGTGGAAAAAACTATACCAAGTGCATACTGTTACAACGACCATCGGTTGGTCATAAGCACTATTCATTCATTGATCATCTACCATGCTGATAAGCTTGGGTGGTCAAAATTCGCCATTGCATTCGATCACCAGAGTCGTGGGCCAGCTCAGTGTTCTTGTCTCGACCATATCACGTGGCCAAGCCATCCAGGTATTTACTTCTCTGTATTCCCCTTGTTCTCTTCCCCTCGATCTTGCCAGTTATCAAGCTTTCCAATGTATTTCTACATTTAACATATATAAAAGGTCAAATATACATCAAGAAACACAACATTTGATATACATGTGCTGAAGAGTGAGCAAAGCTGTGAATTTGACTACATACTAAGTAATAAAAGATTTAGAAATGCTTTAATTAATTTAAAGACAATGCCTGGTGCTGACTGTAATAGTGATCATGTACCACTATGTGGACAAATAAAAGTAAGATTAAAGAGAGGGAAAAATGGTTAAGAACATGAGACTTAATAAAGAGGTTCTGAAAGTAGATAAAGAAATTCAAGAACAATACAGAGTGAATGTAAAAAATAGGTACAATGCAATAGCTAAAATACAGAGTATAAATGACAATGGGAAATGTTAAGGGACTCCATTCATCAAACTAGCAAAGAAATATTACCGGAAATAAGCCACATAGCTAAGAAAAAAAATTAATGAATGAAGAAATCTCAATGCTGATGGACAAAAGAAAACAGAGTAAAAAGTTAAAAACAAGAATACGCTAAGATAAATGAAGAAATAAAAGATAAATGTGGGAAGGCAAAAGAAAGTTGGTTAAACGAGCAATGCAAAACAAAAAAAATTATTGAATTAAATGCCATTAAAGATAAAAAGATCCAAAGATAAGATACAAAGAGAATGCTTTTTACACTATACCAGCACATGATCCTCTCAATAATTGATTATGGATTAGGTCTGCTCACTGTCTCAGAGAGTCAGCTGGTGAAGTTAGAGCGCAAACAGAACGAAGCTATGCGGGTCATTCTGGGATGCACTAGAGACACCCCAGTAGTGTGTATGCTTTACATCCTTTGTCTGCCGACTGTTGCTGGCAGGCTCAAGGTGATGCAGGCGAAGGCATACCTCAGAGTAGCTGCAGACACAGACCACCCACTGCATGAGGCGCTGGACGCAGTTAAGGGTCAGCGACTGATAAGAGGGAAATTATGGATGGCTCGGGCGGAGGATACGATCAGACAGGTGTGCCCCTTGGAGAACATTAGGCGTGGAGAGGAGTGGGTCAGAGTGCCAGCGGAGCAGTCAGACTTGTGCAGAGTTATAATCACATTAAGCCGGGAGTGCAGGGAGTGGCCAGCAGGGGCCACGGAAGTGGAAATCCAGCAACTAATTCAGGACAATGCTCACTCGGGTGATGTGATTATCTACACAGATGGTTCGGTGTCAAGAAGTGAGAGAAGTGGCTGGGGGTTCATAGCCAAAGCTAATGGTCGATGTTTGGGGCAGGAGAGCCTGGCATATGATACCACACCATCCAGCTTAAGAATGGAGGTGGAGGCAGTCACTGCGGCTCTCCGCTGGATGGAGAATACGACACACACACACACACACACACACACACACACACAACGTGATTGTAACTGACTCAGAAACCATGCTGACGAGGTTGAGGACGGGCAGGCTTCGTGCGGAGTGGCTTACTTCGCTTCGGAGGTCACGGGTGACAAGCATCGCCTGGATCTTTTCTCTGGGGCATGCCGGTGTGCTGGGAAATGAACAGGCGGACAGAATGGCTGGCTCTGCAGAACTTGGTGGAGTATTGATACATGACAAGGCAGATGTGGCTGCAGCCTTGTGGGAGCACGTGCACACCTCGGAGGAGCAGATGGATTACCATGGTCTGGCAAGAATGAGACAGCGAGGAGTGACGAGAGGATCTGGCCGACGCTCAACGCTCAGAGGAAAGGCGAGACGGTCTTATAATCAGATTGCTACAGGTACTGTTAGTGTTGGAACTCTTTGCTGGCTACTGAGGATGGGGACGGAGCACTTATGAGAATGCCCCGAATGCTGTGATGTCGATTCCTAAATCAATCGATCAATCAATCAAAAAGATACAAAACATATGCACAGACAAATCAGTGAGCTCACGGGAAGACAAATAAGAATACATACAGGGTGTTTGAAATCAAAAACAGAAAAGATATTATTGGAGGAAGGTGCTATAATGAAGAGGTGGAATGAGTATATAAGAGAATTATATAATGGAGAAAGGGAAGAATTAGCAGAAGAAAGGAACTTAGAAGGTCCACCTATTCTAAAAGAACAAGTCGCTGACGCTATGAAACATATGAAGAAAGGAAAAACAGCTGGGCCAGATGAAATCACAATAGAAGAATTAGAAGTGTTGAGAGAATATGGAGTAGTTATATTAAAATAAATGTTGAATGATATTTACAGCAGTGGATATTTACCCAGTGATATGCTGAAATCCGTATTTATAGCTATACCAAAAAGACCAGGAGCAATTGAATGTGAAGATGTTCGTACAATTAACCTCATAAACCATATCACTAAGCTTCTACTCAGAATCATAATGAGAAGAACCAGAAAGAAAATAAAAATGGAAATTAATGAAGAACAGTATGGGTTTGTGGAGGAAAAGTGCATAAACAATGCAAAATATATATTACGGACACTAATAAAAAGGTCAATAGAGACACAGAAAGACATATATTTCTGCTTTATAGATTATACTAAGGCTTTTGATAAAGTAAAGCATGATGAACTGATTAAAATTTTGGAAGATTTGAACATTGATGGGAGAGATTTAAGAATAATAAAGAATATTTACTGTAACCAAGTAGCAGCAATTAAAATGGGAAATAAAGAGGGTAGTTACGAACAGATAAAGCTAGGAGTACGACAGGGATGTGTATTGTCACCAGATCTCTTCTCCCTATACAGCGAAGTAATAATGAGAGAGATCAAAAAGATGTCAGGAATACTAGTTGCAAGTTATAATATAAATAATATACGCTATGCAGATGACACAGTATTGGTGGCGGATAAATCAACAGACCTACAACAATTGTTGGACTCTGTAGTAACAGAGAGTGCTCTCCTTGAATATCAAGAAAACAGTGAGTGGCACCTTGCAGTCTTGACAGACCAAAGTGTGTGAGTTGGAATGTGGCCAATATTCCATCACAATGCCTGGGCACAGCTTCAGAGAATCATGTGGCGCCCAAACGACATGTCCCCTCTCTCGGCCTAGTCTTGTGTATTCCAGAGGAATGGGTAACCAATACGTCTGGCACAAGATAGGCTCAAGGCGCTGGCGGCGCAGCGTCAAATCCTCCGAGACTTCGCCACCACGAGCCGGTGGCGAATTATGCCCAGACCCTGACACCCAAGGAGCCCGGCTTAGAGGCGTTCAGCCAAGTCCCACGGTGAGGGCCTCGTACGATCCCGGACCATGAGGGCGCGCACATCTGTCGATCACAAGTGTCCGGACCTGTGTAAAGCGTGCACTATCGTCAGACTCTCCACCTGACTTTAAGCGGACCCCGCGACCAGCGGGAATAGGCCATCCAGAGCTGCTACAGGAGATATTGCCTCTCTATTGCAAGCAAATCCCCCATCCTTCCACTGTGCGGATCTCGCGACCGGCGAGAATAGGCCCGCCGGAGATTATGTTCGACTGCTGCGAACAAATCTCTACCGAATGACTGAATAAGTAAAGAAACGATAAAAGTAACAGTAACAGAAAGAAAAAGTAGAAAAACAGAACAACAGAAAAGAACAGAACAACAAAAAGAAAACAGTAACAACGGTGATATCAAAGAAACTGGTGACACTAAAATGTGTCATAGAAATAGAAGGAAAAATTCTTAACCAAGTGGATAATTTTAGATTCCTAGGGGCATTTGTAACAATAGATGGAAGATTACAACAGAGATTAAGAGCATAATAAGGCAAGCAAAAGCCGCATTTCAGAAAATGAGTATCTTATGCAATAAGTCACTATCACTGAATGTAAGAAAGAGAGTGCTGAAATGCCATGTAGAACCAGTTTTTCTGTATGGCAGTGAATCTTGGAATGTAATTGAACAAATTAAGAATAAATTAGAACAACAGAGTTGTGGTTCCTGAGACGAATGTTGTGAATTCCTTGAACTGCCAGAGTAACGACTGCCTGAAACAGGCTAATGAAACTAGAACATTATATGCAACAATAAGAAAGAGACAAACATCTTTCTTCGGTCATATGATGAGAAGAGAGGCATTGGAGAACATCGTGACAACTGGAAAGATCGTGGGGAAGGGAGGCAGAGGCGGACCAAGAGAAATGATGCTGGATGGATTGAGACGGTGACATGGAGGATTATCAGCAGCAGAGTTGATCCAGAAAACCAAATATAGAAATATGTGGAGAGCCTTGAACGCCTAAGCCAGCTGGCAGGGCACTTGATGAAGACATAAAATTTAAATGCGTCAGATAGGAGGTACGTGGAACATCAAATATACAAACTCGCTTTTATCTTAACGGGGACCACAAAAGAAGCAAATAACATTAAAACTGTAACATTAGGTTAGTCGTCAGTGGTGACTAGAAATTGAAGTCAGCTGGCTGGCCTGTATCTCCCTGTAAAACAACCTTAGCTACCCATTTAAAAGACTTGGCATGAGATGGCTGAGTGCTTATGCTCCAGTAGGGTACAGCAAACGGTGAAAGAAGAAGAAATTGCTTGAATAATTTAAAACGTAATCATTAAAAAAAAAACATAACACATAGTAATCATTTATGAATGTTTGATTTCAACTGTGGTGACATAAACGGTATTTCATACTTTTTTTGACTTTCTCATTCTGACATTTCTTGGCCCGAATCCTGAATAGAACTTTATTCTATCCATCATATACTGAATAGTATCTTGTTCTTGCCTGAACGCCATGTATTTGGTTAGCTCAAAACCTTCTTGCAGGATAGAGCAGAAAAAATTAACAACCAAGTACTGACATATAGTGGTCACAGTCAAGAAATACATCCGTCCTAAAACCAGGTCAGCTTCTACCAAATACTCATATTCTGACTCCCCCATAAGAAAAAAGATCAGTGTAAACACACTAGTATCAACAGACTTGTATGAACGCAGAACTCTACCAAAAAACAGCAAACCCGTAACAGCCAAGGCCAGAAACATAATGATGGTAATAAGAAGTAAACCGTAAAAGTCGGCTTGACCATTGGTGAACGACCTGAAGGTTATCACCACTAAAGGGTTGAACCTGGAAATGAACACAGATGTTTTAATACATTTAATTATTATTATCACTCATTGTTTAGCATTATCATTAATAGCAAATAGTGAAATATTTAACTGTTTACCTGTGTTGTTGATGCTTTAAATTATTATTAGTACTCGTTGCAATAATAACAAACAGTGAAATATGTAAATTTTTACCTATGTTCTTGAGTTCTGGATGCTTTTCATTATTATTAGCTTTTATGCTTAATACTACCAATAATACAGTATAGTCAGTTAGTAAGTCGACGAATCATCCTCATTGCAAATCGAGCTATTCAGCCCATAAATGCTCAAATCCCTTCCTCATTCAAAACCGCAGAGATTAGCCAGTTCTGTGTTGGTTTATTAATCTTCCTTGGCTTCCTGCGTAGTGTTCTTGTTTGGCTACATCTCTTTTAACTTGCTGTTCTCGCAGTCTGACCATGGCTGTAGATTCACAGTCATCACTTGGTTCTCGCAAACGATTTACTTCTCGTAGAGCATTCAGTATATCAGTCTGGTACAAGGCTCGTCCGCCCTCCATTGAAGCCTTATATGAGCAGCCTGTCAGCCTGCTCATTTCCTTATACACCCGCATGTCCTGGCACGAACACGAAACTAATATTTGTCAGCCGCAACTGCTCCAGAGACAATAACCACTGTCTTTGGGCCCATGCCTCGCTGTATTCCTGAGCATACTCATTGAGCCACAAAGGAAACATGCCCGAGTGAAAGTATGTGTCTCGAGCAATGTAATTGCTTTACTTACTGCCATGACTTCCATAGTCAGACTATGTGCTCATTCATTCATTCATTCATTCATTCATTCATTCATTCATTCATTCATTCATTCATTCATTCATTCATTCATTCATTCTGTAGCATGTCCTTTGCAGAACCTTGCTCCCATAACAAAATTCCATAAAACTTCTCGGTCATAAGCAAGATTTCCCGCGACCGATACACCCTTCTGGAGATCATACGCAAAATCCTGCACCCATGTTCTCTTTGGACGTTCTCTTCCTTTCTTGCGGGGCGTATACCACTCCATGATCCTTCTCTCCAAAGACGAAGAAGAAGAAGAAGAAGAAGAAGAAGAAGAAGAAGAAGAAGAAGAAGAAGAAGAAGAAGAAGAAGAAGAAGAAGAAGAAGAAGAAGAAGAAGAAGAAGAAGAAGAAGAAAGAAGAAGAAGAAGAAGAAGAAGAAGAAGAAGAAGAAGAAGAAGAAGAAGAAGAAGAAGAAGAAGAAGAAGAAGAAGAAGAAGAAGAAGAAGAAGAAGAAGAATGAGAAGTAGAAGAAGAAGAAGAAGAAGAAGAACAAGAACAAGAACAAGAACAAGAAGAATAAGAACAAGAACAAGAACAAAAATAAGATAGTCCCCTTACTCACATCTTATTGTTGATGCATTCTTATAACATACTTTTCGATGGCAAGTAAACAAAGACCTAAAACTTTGTTTTGTTGACAATATAAAGGCTGTCGATAAAGTACGACATGTCGACATGATAAAGATGCTTGAAGGTTTACAAATTGACAAATCGACGGGAAAGACTTTAGAATTGTAAAAACAAATATTGGAAACAACAAGCTCTCATAAAGATTGATTATGAATTTTGTGTTTTTCTTCAATTAAGAATGATGATTACCATTAGTTTCATCCAGTGGCATGAAGAATGGCTTGCGCGATGAATTGGATTAAACTGAGGAAGAGTTGCACAATTCGTCGACCACACTCTCTCGTCTGAGTCCACCTGAATCCAGTCAAGACGGCTGGAGACGAATACAGTGCAATGGATGACCACGGCGCTCTATGTGTCTCGCCGTGCTCATCACGATCCACAATGCTTTGTAGGTAAATGCCGTCTTGCCCGTTAAATCATCAATGATTTCTATGGCGCAGTCTGCCGATTCCTGCATTCACATGCTGGGTAGGATAATCATACTGTGCCGAATATCAAAGTAAATGGTCATAGACTAAGTGTTGTGGACAAATTCACCTATCTTGCCAGCACTGTGTCCCAAGCTGCCACAATTGATGACGAAGTGAATGCAAGAATCTCCAAGGCCAGTGCGACCTTTGGCAGACTGTACAATAATGTGTGGGACAGAAATGGAATAAGCCTGCAAACAAAGCTGAAAGTCTACAAAGCATTCGGATTATCCACACTGCTATATGATTGTGAAACCTGAACTGTTTACCAGCGACACGCTAGGAAATTAAATCACTTCCACACAGTTTGTCTTAGGAGGCTATTGAAGATTAAATGGCAAGACAAGATCCCAGACACTGGAACATCTAATGGAAGGTGCCTTGAAGAGATTAGAATAATGATAGATATGGCAAAGGTAGTCTTTTTGCAAAATGGAAAACATACTGAACAATAAATATATGTCAATTGTAACATGAATTTAACGAGCGGCTGGCCGAGTGGATAGAATGCTGGATTCTCTTTAGGGAGACCCGGGTTCGAGTCATCATTAAGGTGTAAAGTTTATTTTTTTCTGTCGGGGGCAAATAGAATGCTCTAACCTGCACAGTTCGCAGCGTTTTCACTAGCCAGGCGACCTTAATTTCTTAGGCTCAATTACCCCCCCCCCCCCTCCCCCTCCCCCTGCCATACACCACAAGGTAATATATTGGCAGTAAAGGACAATGACAGTTTTGACAATGGCAACAAGAAAAAGAGAGTTGAAGTGCTACACAAAACCTATAAATTAGAATGGATGTGAAACGTGGACAGTGAGCAGAAAAGCTTAAACACATCTATTTGCAGTGGGAATGTGACTTCTCAGTAAAATGCAAAGGATACCACGGAGAGACAGAAACAACAATGACCAATTTGTACAAATGAAAATCGTAAACCTTTGAGAGAAATTAGACGTAGACAATCAAGAGATTTTGTACACGTTATGATCAGAAATAAACAGGGGGGAACTTAGTGACAGCTAGAAAGATTAGTGGGAAAAGAACACAGGGAAGGCTGGGAGATTCATATCTATATGGTTTGGCTAGAGGGCATGGTCGAGACAAAAACATAGAGCCGATCCACGACTCTGGTGATCATGTTCAAAGGCGAAATGTGACCTCTCACGCTTATCGGATGACACATGATGATGACAAGGAGTCTCCGTGGCGAAGTGTTCAAGCCGTTTGACTCGGGCTCCGAAGTTTGTGGGTTCGATTCCGGGCCGCGTTCTTCGATTCACGAGTGAAATTTTTCGGAGACTCCTGTGGGTCGTCGCTAGAGCTACGGAGTTCGTGCTTTGTGCAACGCTTTCGTGCTTTGTGCAACGCTTTCTGCGCTGTGGGATAAACCCGGTGCAATGAAGTCGACCCTGTCGACTTTTAAGTGACTTTTTTAGGCTACATGATGATGACTGGTACACCAGCTGTGACTACTTACGCTGTGACTTTCAACATTTTGAAAATGACGACCCCTCCCAACATCGCCAGGTACATGTGTAGTTGCTCATGCATCTGAAATACAGCCTCGAAGTTCAAAAACCGAACTTGTCCATATTTCTGTATTTCCTTCAGTATCTCCACGAATTCATAATATCTCAGGAAGAAACTGATTCCCACAGCGCTTGTTAAGATAATTGTTAATATCTAGAGGATAAAAACAATAATAGACATGTACTCTGGAAACAAATGTTCTCTAATAGATTTCGGTATTAGAATATAATGTCACGTGCACAATTTGAAGCTAAGAACGTTGAAGTGAAAGAAGTTGCATGATCAACCATGCAAAGTCGTCAATGTAAAGTACTGAGAAGCATAGCACATTACCTCAAGACACAATTAATACAACTGATATACAAATGTGTAAATATACACGTCCACCGTACGGCAAGCGGAAAACTGATATATGATAAAGCAAAAACAATATGTACTTTTGAGTTAGTTAGTTGCATATCATTTACAGGACGATGCAGTCAACACCAGCATTTTTGCTGTTGTGATTTCTTGGCAAGTTTAAGTTCAGCAGTTTGCCATTGCATTCTGAACGATCGGCACCCATACCATTTCGTAACAAACCAAGGCAAAGCGGTCTGCTGTAAAATCGCTCAGATGTGTTTCGAACGAGGGTATGCGGGATCACGAACTGTGTCCGTAACACCTTAGCCACGGAGCCGGCTATATGTACCTTTAGTTCTAATTAAACACTATCAGATTTAACCGTGGATTGGTTAATGACGCTAAACATTTGTTTCAAGAGTGTCTAGTATATACACTGTATAGCATATACAGTGTCTAGTATATACAGTGTCTAGTATATACAGTGTCTAGTATATACAGTGTCTAGTATATGCAGTGTCTAGTATATACAGTGTCTAGTATATACAGTGTCTAGTATATACAGTGCCTAGTATATACAGTGTCTAGTATATACAGTGTCTAGTATATACAGTGCCTAGTATATACAGTGTCTAGTGTTTTAAGTGCCTAGTATATACAGTGTCTAGTATATACATTGTCTAGTATATACAGTGTCTAGTATATACAGTGCCTAGTATATAGAGTGTCTAGTATATACATTGTCAAGTATATACAGTGTCTAGTATATACATTGTCTAGTATATACAGTGTCTAGTATATACAGTGTCTAGTATATACATTGTCTAGTATATACAGTGCCTAGTATATACAGTGTCTAGTATATACAGTGTCTAGTATATACAGTGTCTAGTATATACAGTGCCTAGTATATACAGTGTCTAGTATATACAGTGTCTAGTATATTCAGTGCCTCATTCCATCCTCATTGGCACCTTTCCGTCTTGACAGACGATAGTTTGGTACATTGTGCTTCAAAAAGGCTTAATAACTGTCATATGGCAATAACTACGATCCATGGCGGTGGCGAGTGTGGCTGGTAAGGCCAATTCTTGCTGCAAATGTTTGCCCACAGTAGGTGCATGTGAAAACATGGTCATTTCCACCATTTTGCACGATCTTACGTCTCTCACGCTCTGTGTGTGCTTTATCTGCAATGATTTTCTCCTTTGTCTTTATTCCATTTCTGATAGTTGCCCTCCATGCAACACGTTCAGCGGCGACGTGCTCCCATTGTGTATTATCAATGCCTGTATCAATCATGTCCCGCTTACACACATCTTTGTATCGTAGTAGAGGCCGACCCTGAGATCTCCTACCCGTCTGTAATTCACCAAAAAAGATGTCCTTTGGTATTCTACCATCATCCATCCTCCTAACGTGTCCTATCCATCTAAGTCTACGAAGACTGAGCATGGAATACACCGTCACACAACCTGATCTTTCCAATACTTCAGTATTTGTGATTTTGTCTTGCCACTTAATACCAAGTATTCTTCGCAGACACCGCATATGAAAGCTGTTTAAACGTTTCTCTTGGCGTGAGTAAGTTGTCCAGGTTTCACTGCCATAAAGAAGAGTACTAAGAACACAGGCTTGGTAGGCGAGGACTTTTGTTTTGGCAGTAAGCTTCCTGTTCTCCCAGACTCTTTTTGCTAACATGTTCATTGTTGTTGCTGCCTTGCCAATCCTGATGTTGATTTCCTGATCGAGGGATAATTTGCTATTTACCTCTGATCCAAGATATGTAAAATGGTCTACTATCTCCAGTTCGGCGTCGTCAATAAAGATTGATGGTACACCATGTGCACCTTGTGACATAATCTGTGTCTTCTTTTTGTTAATTGTTAAACCAAATTCAGAACAAGCATTGGAGAATGCAGATAGTAGATGTTGTAATTCTTCCTCAGAGTGGGTCGTAATCGCAGCATCATCCGCAAAAAGCAACTCTCTGATTAGTACCCTGCTAATTTTGGTCTTGGCCTTCAATCTCTGAGCATTATAGAGGCCACCATCTGAACGTGAGTGAATGTATATACCGTCATCCTGATCACGAAAGGCATATTTCAGTAGAAGTGAAAAGTATATCCCAAAGAGGGTGGGGGCTGGTACACAACCTTGCTTAACTCCACTCTTGATTTCAAACTCTTCTGAAGTTGAGCCATCAAACTTGATTATACCCTTCATGCCTGTGTGGAACGATTCCACAATGGACAGAAGAGTTGGTGGACAGCCAATCTTCTTTAGTGCTTTGAACAGACCCTCACGACTGACCAAATCGAATGCCTTTGTGAGGTCGATGAAGGCAATAAACAGTGGCTGATTTAGTTCCCGGCATTTTTCTTGCATCTGTCGCAATGAGAATATCATATCAATGGTAGACCGATTCTGACGGAAGCCGCTCTGTGATTCGGGGTAGACTTGATCTCCCAGGACTTGAAGTCTGCGCAGGACAATTCTGGCAAATACTTTCCCAACAATACACAGAAGTGAGATACCCCTATAGTTGTTGCAGTCGCTCCGATCTCCCTTGTTCTTGTACAGCGTTATGATGTTTGAATCTTTGAAATCCTGTGGGACTGGTCCTTCTCGCCAGCATAGCTCTATTAGCTGGTGGATCTGTAGAGCGAGGGTGTCTTGCCCACTCCTGATCACCTCTATTGGAATCCCATCCTTACCTGGAGCCTTGCCAGATGCAAGCTCATTTATAGCACACTTAACTTCTGTTATAGTGGAAAGTGTGTCCAGGTGGTCAAGAGTTGGCAGGGCCTCTATCGCGTTGAGGGCATCATCCGCCAGCTTGGTCTCACTTGAGTAAAGCTCTAAATAGTGCTCGACCCATCTATCCATCTGCTGTTTCTTATCAGTGATGATTTCTCCAGTCAAGGTTTTCAGCGGTGCACTTCTTTTGATCATCGGACCACAGGCTTTCTTTATCCCTTCATACATGCTTCTGATGTTTGCCTTATCACTTGCGATTTGAATGGACTCACATAACTTGATCCAATAGTCATTCGCACACTGCCTGGCAGCCTTTTGTACATCCTTCCTCGCTTGCTTCAGCTCACTCAGAGTGTTACGCATTGGTCTTTCCTTGTTTCTTAAGAGAGCTATCTTCTTTTTATCAATCAAGGGCTGCAGTATCTGGCTGTTTGCCGCAAACCAGTCCTGCCTCTTATGATCCACAGTGCCGTAAACCCCTACCGCAGTTTTATAAATAGTTTCCTTAAGTTTACTCCATTTATCATTTACTATACAATTTTCTGATGTATCATTGAAAGCGTCCTCAAGTTGCTGTTGAAATTCAAAGCACTTTCCAGGATCGTGAGTGTTAATAATATTAATCCTGGGGCTAGACTTGTGTTTAGCTGTGTAGATTCTCTTTGGTCTCAGTCTAACCCTTGCAACAACCAAAGAATGATCTGTATCACAGTCAGCACTGTGGTAACTTCGAGTTAATGATGTATGGTTCAGATGTTGTCTCCGTGTGATAATGAAGTCCAGCTGATGCCAATGGCCGGATCTTGGATGTTTCCATGTGACCTTATGCATCTCTTTTGTTTTAAAAAAGGAGTTTGTAATACATAGGTCATTTCTAGTGCAATGCTCCAGCAGCCTTTGCTCATTATCATTCATGCGACCGATGTTGTATTTTCCAAGGCACACTGGCCATGAACTCGAGTCCTTGCCCACACGAGCATTGAAATCACCGAGCATATAAATGTAGTCGGATTTTGGAACTGCCTTGATCGCAGAGTCTAGCTGCTCATAGAACGTATCTTTCACATCATCAGAGGAAGTGAGTGTCGGTGCATATGCAGTGAGAATGGTGGCAAATCCACAAGAGGTTGCCAAGCGCAGTGATAATAATCTTTCATTACCTCCAGCTGGGATATCAGTCATTCCCAGTAGCGAATTCTTCACTGCAAAGCCCACACCGTGTTGCCTTTTTTCTGCCTGCCCTCTTCCCTTCCAAAAAAAGGTGTAATTGTTTTCCCTGAGTGACCCTTCCTCAGCGAGGCGAGTCTCCTGCAGGCCAGCAATATCAATGTTAAGACGATTGAGTTCAGCATCAATCACAGCCGTTTTTCTCACATCGTCAATATTTGTCAAGTCAGTGGAAAATCCTAGACACATGGTTCTCACGTTCCAGGTTGCAAGCCGTAGCTTGAGGTTTTTATTATTCTTTTTATTAGTACCTGGTGCATTGGTTTTACAGCCTGCGATTCAGATTTTGTCCTAGCCCCAAGCACCCATTGAAGCAGGCAGGCTGTGGCGGATCAGCACCCAATTGGCCGGGGGCTGCCCAGCTTGAGGCGGGCGGTAGCTGATCAGTGACACCTGTAGGTGTCTCCCACCGTCAGAGGCAACGCGTGGCGCCCCATGTCTACGCCAACTGACAAGGACTTATAACCCGTAACAGTTGCCTCTCGCTTTGATTCCGAGACCGGTTAAGACCAGGGATGGAGTTATTGCCTCTCCATAGCACAAAGCCTGGGCTAAAATAAAGAAACCATGTGTTGCCCATGCAGCATGATCCCTCTCTCGGCCTGCCTAGAACACTCCAGAGGAAAGTTAACACCTATACATCTGGAACAAGACAAGCTGCAGAAGCTGCCGGATCAGCAAAGCAATGCTCTAACTGTCCGCCTGTCGGAGCTTCGATCCTAGACCAGCTGCCAACCAAGGCTTAGGGCCTGGTCTGCCCTGCCATGACTTATTTTGTCTTTGGGTTGCATTTCCTCGCACCAGGATAAGGCTAGTACCCTCCCAATTGCACTCTTCCGCCCGAAGCCGTTGGCACAATGTGGGGTGTCGGGTTTGGTAAGCGCCGCCCAACATTCGGCGCTGACAGAAAGCAGGTAGTACCGTCTACTGTCATACGGTAGCTCAGTCATATCTGACTAAGACCTGACTTAGGTTCAGTGCCTACAACAACAACAAAACTTTATTTTGATAGGGTTAAGAATTGGGCACTCAGGCCGGTCGAACATTCTGCCCTTCTATCACTCTCTTTCATACATTATACCATTCACACATCATCCAAGGCTAACTGAAAACAGCAACAATATAAAAGATATGCATTATAAAGGCATGTGAAAAATGAAAAATCAATACTACACGACTCAGTAATAGTAATAACTGGTGTAGCACTTGTTATTAGCTGTGTGGAATTTACTGGCCTACCAAAAGGGGACTGGCTGTTATACTTTTTTTTTTATAGCATATCCTTTACAGGACTTAGCTGTCAACACCAGCATCTTTCAGCTGTATGTTGATCTCTTGGCAAGATTACGCTCAGTAGTTTGCCATTGCTTTCTGAGCGGCCGGCTCAGTATCCCGCAAGTCACGAGCGGGGGTCGAACCGCGTCAGCTCTCGCTCCGCTACGAGACTCTGCGTGATAAACGGGATTACAGAGAGAAAGTGTTGTAACCCCACAGCCAGACTGTTATACTAGGGTGTTATTATTATTATTTCTATTATTAAGGGTGAAGGTAATCCGTACTGAGATAGTGTTCAAATAATTTGCGATTATATGTATACGGATTGGTGATGTCTGTTATTTCATGTGGAAGATTGTTCCACAGCTGAGCTGCAGTGTACGTTAAAAACTTTTTTGTATAAGTCTATCCTAGGCTTTGGAATATGTAATATATTTAATCGTTTACTGTGTCTAGCATTATATTCAAACAATGGCTAAAGATAATTTGGGGCATTCCGATGTAGGATTTTGTGAATTAGTTTGGCCTTATTGAAAAGCAGACGTTTGCGGAGTGGTAGTAACTGAAGGCGTTTACGCAGGCTAGGATTGCCAGTTGAATGTTTGCTATAAATTAAACTCATGGCCCGTTTCTGGAGCGAGTAAAGTCGCTTGGTGCTTGAATTGGAACAACCGTCCCAGATTGTAGAGCAGTAGTCAAAATGTGTCTATATGTGAGACGTATAGAATATTTTCCTTGTGTCCTCATAAAGGAAATTTTTAATTTTGACGAGTTGGTAGACTTTTGTCGCTGTTTGTTTAGTGAGCGCTTGAACGTGAGGATTAAATGTTAGGTTTCTATCAATGATGAGGCCTAATGTTTTGTGCTCAATTACACTTTCTACTGGCATGTTATCTATGTGAAGTAGAAGCAATCTGTGTGAATTTAGAGTTTGAAGTCTTTGTCTGGTTGTTAATAACATAGATTTTGTTTTAGTGATGTTAATTTGCATACGGTTCGCATAGCTCCACCTAACTACATTATTTAATTCTTGTTGCAAAGATGACTCCAGCAAATTACTGCTTTCAGCGTTTGTATGTACTGTACAGTCATCTGCAAATAGATCGCAGGACGACGAAAGATGCAAAGGTAGATCATTAATATATACAGCAAATAATAGAGGGCCAAGAACTGTCCACTCCAGTTTGAAGGATAGTGGTTTGGGACAGAGATTTATTGTATGATACTACTTGCTTTCTATTTGACAGAAAAGATGCTATTAGCGTCACAACATTAGGGCCAATTTTCATTGTCTCTAGTTTTTTAAATTAAAATGGCATGGTCTATCATATCAAATGCTTTCCTGAAATCGATAAACACAGCTCCACATAGATTGTTGTTATTTATATTCCTGTGCCAATTTTCTATCATGTTTGTTAGGGCCGTGTGGCAAGAATATTTTGGTCGAAATCCTGATTGACTGTCAACTATAAGCTTGTTACAATTTAAATACTGTAATGTATGGATGTGTTTTTCTAGTGGTTTAGATAGGGATGATAGTAAAGAAATGGGTCTATAATTGTTCGGGAGACCAGTGTCCAAAGAACCAGATTTAAGGAGAGGATACACTTTAGCGATTTTGAGAGCTGATGTAAAGTGACCTTTGGTGAGACACTGATTATATACATAGGTTAGTGATACACAGATCACTGGCGCAGCACAGCGGAGAATCCGATTGCTGATTTCATCTAACCCAGATGAAACCCTAGTAAATACAAGCTGGTCTTCGTGGCCACAGTCTTCCGAACGCGGTTCGTGAGCCGCATACCAGGCGTTCGAAACGCAGCGGTGACCGATTCGGCAGTGGACCGTGTCGCGTTGTGTTATAACGTGCTGGTATGAGAGCCGGTCGTTCAGAAAGCAATGGCAAACTACCGAACATAAAAACTTGCCCAGGAATCACGAACAGCTAAAACTGCTGGGGTTGAATGCAACTATCAAAACAAAAACAAAAAAGTGAATACAGTGTCTAGTATATACCGGTGAAAATCACAACTTATATCTTAACATATCAAAAACAAAGATAATGCATACAGATAAAACTACTTTGGAGAAAGAAATATATGTTAATGAGGAAAAATTGGAGGTGGTGGAAAATATTAAATATCTTGGGTCATTGATTACCAACAACGGTGACACAATGAAATAAATTAAACGACCACTATTAATTGCTCTTTGAAGACTAACACAACTGAATAAATTATGGAATGGGACAGACAGAACTACAAACATGTGATTTCTAGGAGCATGCATCTTTCCCATTGCAACATACGCCTGTGAGACCTGGACACTTACTAAACAAGCTGAACAGCGCATAAATGTCACACTGTATTTATTAGACATAAATATTGACAAGTATACACCTGGTATAAATGGAAAAATCTAGATACTAAAAGCTTAAAACCCCAGCTAAGCGAAACACAACTCGGATTTAGGGAAAACAAAAGATGCACAGATGCCATATTTGCTCTTAGACAACTTATAGAAAAATCAATTGAATTTAATGAAACACTCTACTTAGCCTTTGTCGACCAAGTAAAAGCATTTGATAGAGTAGATAGAAACAAGCTGTGAGAAATCCTTAAACAATATGGAGTGAGTACACATCTAACAAACCTATGTAGAAGCTTATACAACAACAGTTAATACATAGTGAGAACAACTGGAGGACACTCAAAACCCTTCATCATAAGATCTGAAGTACGACAAGTTTGTGTCCTGTTCGCTCTCTTGTTCATAACATATATAAACAACATATGTAAAGAAACCAGCCAAGCAGAGACAGCAAGAATACCGCATGACGAGAACACAGAAGAAGAACCATCTGCAAATCTAACCATTAGAGAACTCCTGTTTGCGGACGACCAAGCACTAATAGCAAAATCAGAAGCTGAATTACAAGACCACATGAATAGTCTAAACGAAATGTGTAGGGAACATAACATGAAAATTAGCACAAGCGAAACAGAGGTATTGACTATAACTAAAGAAAAACAAACAACAACAATTCACCAAAACGAACATCCCGTGAAACAAGTAAAGAGTTTCAAGTACCTAAGAAGTATAATATCATCAAATGGCAGATCAGAAGACGAGATCGAAAATAGGTGCAATAAGGCAAATCAACTCATTGGACAAATGGCACCAATACTAAAGAACAAACATGTATCAATAACTACTAAGAAAGCACTTTACAATACAATCTTCCTATCAATTATATGCTACCAATGCCAAACCTGGACAATGACAGAAAAAGAGAAAAGAAAAATTACAATAGAAATGAGGTTCCTGAGAAGAATATTCAACTGATCAAGAAGAGATAAGATCAGAGATGAAGAAATCAGGACTAAAGTGCGGGTTAAAGCAGAACTAGATTTTATTAGAAAGCAGTAAGTCAAATGGTTTGGCCATGCAGGTAGGTTACCAGTCAACAGCATACCATAACAAGCGATGATGTACAGACCAGATGATCGAAACAGAGGAAGAGGCCTACCATGTAAACGTTGGACGGAGGGAATAGCAGAATCCATGGGAATATCGATATATAAAGCCCATAATCGGGCACTCTCACGATGTTTATACTTCACCTCGACACCGCAAGGTACAAGAGGAACATGATGAGATGAGATGAGAATATAAATGTTATAGGCGAGTTCTAAGAATATCTTGGGTAAAGAAAAGAACAAATGCATCCATACATCAAGAGCTGAATATTGAAGAAGGTTGGCTAATTAAGACGATAAAACAAAGACAATCTAAATATTTTGGTCACTTGAAACGTCACCAAAGTTTGGAAAGAACAACAATGGAGGGGTATATGCCTGGGAAGAGAAGAAGAGGAAGGCCAAAGAGAAGATGGGTGCAGGATGTGGCGGATGATCTCCAGATGGGTGTCGGATGCGGGACATCTTGCTTATGATCGAGAGGTGTTCCGGAAGGTTGTTAATGGAGTGAAGAAAATAATGTTAATGGTGCAAAGGAAATTCTACTGAATGAATTAATAAATGAATGAATGAATGAAAGAATGAATGATTGAATGAATGAATGAATGAATGAATGAATGAATGAATGAATACCGTGTCTGGTATATACAGTGTCTAGTATATATAGCACAAAAACAATTATTCCTTCCGAATGTCGACACGCTCAAGTTTAGTGTTGCTTCTTTAAATGTACTTTGCTTGCCGTCTGACCAGTGTATGAAGAAACAGAAGAAACATGATCAATTCTGTGAGAAAAGAACACAGTCACATTTCAACAGGCAGACCCGAGAACAGATTGTTGTGTGTGTTGCTTTCTCTCGCTTTGAACTCACACGTAGTCCATATACATGTTACTACTTATAGTACACTATACTGATTGTTGCGTATGGTTTAGCTCTCCCTATCACCAGTGTCCCTTGCCATCAGGCGAACCCACTCCGACTTCTGAGCTACTTATAATTTACGCCCCAAAGTCAAGGACGAAAAGTCTACATTAGCACACCGGAAGTTTAAAATAAAGCGCCGATAAAACATTAATAATAGCCAAAGTATCCATTGTAAGCCTTGCATTGCAAGAATATTAGTTGTGTCAGATTATCAAACAACCGTATTTGTATTTGTATGATAGTTGCTTTATACATTTGTAATTCAACATGGTTAATGCCAATCGAAAGTTGGAAATGTATAACGCAACCAGGGTCCACGCTCATCTCATCAAGTTCCTCTTGTACCTTGCGGTGTCGAGGTGAATCATAAACAGTGGCAGAGTGCCCGTTTATGGGTTTCATGTATCGAGATTCCCATGGACTCTGTAATTCCCTCTGTCCATTGTTTACGTGACCAGCCTCTCCTCTGCTTCCGTCTAGTCTGTACATCATTGCTTTAAAGTGTATGTATAAATACATAGATTGTATGTTTTCTAAGAAGTGCACATGTATCAAAACGGGGTAAGCTATCGATGGATGGTGATGGTTACACAGCTGTCAGTGGACTATGTTCAACATTGCCATATAGTTCTATATCCTGTTCTATACTTTAGATATCAGACACTTCTTGTTAACTATATCACTAGTAGAGAGCATTAGCAATCCGAATATTATATTTATATTTCTGGTTTATTTTCTTTAGAAGTCCTTACGGATTATTATTCTGCGCAAGACTACGATTTCGAGATCTGCCATGTTTTAGGCAATGATGATAATCTTACAAATCTTCTTAGTCGACTCTAGATCTTCTACACAGTAGCTCTTTTCTAATTATTTCTCTACGTTCATTTATGTAGTATTTAAGCCGATTGATTTGTGTTGCAGATACACCCGATTAGATGGCAAGGTCCACAACAAACAACAATTTACTATTATTGTCATAGTATTATTCGGTTGTATACATATGTTGTTATTTTCGTTCATTGGCAGAGACATGATATGACATGATATGCGGCATGATGAAGCTGTTATTCTTCCGCATACTTCAGATACTAAGATGGTGCGATTTTGTGCTTTATGGTCGACGAACTTTCGGAAGCACGATACTTATTCGGGAGGATTGCTTTCGTATATTGTTTTCAGGACAATGTTATTTCAGATTTGATTTGGATAATTATGTTGTTTGATTTCTGCAGTATGTACCTGACGAGATGCAGCGAAATATGCCAGGCAATAAATCGTGCAATCTATTGTTTGTATCTTCGTTATTAAAATTCACTACGGGAAAACATTGTTTTGAATTTCTGAAACGTCGCCTCCCATTACCAACGGAGAAGCGATTGGATGGATTACTCAAGCTAAAGTGTAAGATATCGGTACAGGATTGTCGATTGAGAGTTCTCGAGGAATGCCTAAAGACGGGAATATATCCTCACCGGTATTTCAGATCTCTGAGGGCGGTCAGAATATGTCCAACAAGAAAAAACCTGAGACGACTGACAAAAAAAAAACAGATAGAAGAAGCCCAGTCTAAGCTGACCATCCTCAAGCGCACACACAGTTCTGCGTATTATGTCACCAAAGAAATGGGTTTGTATGGCCACTTGAAGTTCACTAAATTCTGCACAGAAACAGTGTACAAGATGAAAATCGCAGAGAATGCTCGCCTCAATAAATCACTGAGCACTGAAAAGATAACAACGTCAGTACTAGACAACTCAGAGAAGTATGTGAGGAACTTATCGTCGTACGTACTCAACAACATTGAAACGGAGGCCCGTGCATACAGTTTTAAATTCTGCATAAAGCCCAAACACATTAACCGTGTTGAGTCGCAAGCACAGTTTGAAATGTTGTTTGATCAGGTCTCCAAGTTATCACCTACTTCTGCTGAGTCGGTCGGGTGGCTGAAGGCCAAACTGATAGATTTAGAACACCAGTATCGCACAACACCCTCTAAACAGACATGTCCGCTGACCGACGAACACCTTACTGCCTTAAAAGCGTTAAAGGCCTAACAAAACCCTCGTAATATTGAAACCTGACAAAGGGAGTGGTGCAGTACTGATGGACATGTCAGACTACCAGAGAAAAATGGATGATATATTATCAGATGAATCTAAATTCAGGGTACATCAAAAAGTCAACAAGTCAGAGGACCTGGATGCAAACATGAGGAAAGAGATCCAGTCACTTGTGAATGCAGGGACTCATCAGTGAGGCCACTGCAAAAACGCTCACACCTCGTGGCTCCCAAACTCCTCAGATGTACGGTCTGCCCAAGCTTCACAAGCCCGGCATCCCACTAAGACCGATCCTGTCCATGGTTAACTCTGCACAACACCGAATGGCGAGATGGCTAGCTGAAATTTTAAAGCCAGTACGACAGTCCTTCGATCCAAGAACACTTAGAGATACATTCGAACTGGTGGAATTATTGGACACTATGGACATACATGCCGGTCTCTCTGGCCGAGGGGTTACACCACTTTCTCCGTAATCCCGTTTATCACGCAGAGTTTCGTAGCGGGCGAGAACTGGGAACGGTTCGACCCCCGCTGGTGACTTGCGGGATAACTGAGCCGGCCGCTCAGAAAGCAATGGCAAACTACTGAGCGTAATCTTGCCAAGAGATCAACAGACAGCTGAAAGATGCTGCTGTTGACAGCGATGTCCTGTAAAAGGATATGCGAATTTTAAAAAAAAATGGACATACATAATAAACACATGATATCTATGGATATTGCCTCCTTATTCACCAAAGTTCCATTAGATGAGACCGTGAATATAATAAGTGAACGCATTAGAGACAAACAACTAAAACTAGGCATACCATCAGCTATCCTAGAGAGGCTATTAAAATTATGTACCGCCAACATTCAATTCAACTTTCTAAAAACGTCATACTGCTAAATTGACGGAGTGGGCATGGGGAGTCCGCTTGGACTATTCTAGCAGACATCTCCATGGCACATTTAGAAGAAAATAGATCTCCAGACATCAATAACTTGGCCTTCTACAGTTACGTGGACGATATACTAATTATCACCACAGAGGAGCTACAAGCAACGTCGTTCCAGGCCACAATAAGCGTGACACATAAAAACATCTCTCTATCTATGGAACACAAACACAACGAAGCGTTGCCGTTCCTGGATATCCTAATGAGACGTAGAGCAGACGGCACAATTCAAAGCTCAGTGTACCGTTAAGAAACATGGACTGGCAATATTTAAATTTTCAGAGCTTCGCACCTGTCCAGTACAAACAGGGCCTAGTACGGGCCCTGTTTGACCGTGCTAGGAAGATATGCACCCAGGACACACTGACAGAAGAATGTGAAACTCTGAAGAATGCCTTAAACCTGAATGGGTACTCCACAGGATTTATAAAGCGCCACTGCCAACAGTCCAAATCTAAACCAGAAGAAACTGCAGTCCCTAAACTCAAGGTTTTCATCCTGTTAACCTTCCGAGGAGATGACGTAATGCATCGTTTGCAGGACCGGCTCATCACAGCAGTCGGGCGAACATTCTGTGCTGCAACTCCGGTTATCAGGTACAAAACCACATCGATCCCCAATCCAGAAGTTAAAGAACCTGTAGCTTTGTACAGCAAATCGAATTGTATTTACCAATTTACATGCAGGTGCGAGGCCATCTACATAGGTAGAATAGAGCGACAACATAACAGGGTGTTGAAACACATTCCGAACTAGGTGTACAAGATACTACACACAGAAGATGGTAACCTAGGCAGGCCGACACACCGGAACAGTCCTGCTTCATCGGTCGCGAGACATGTGCTCGAGAGTGGTCATGTGGTTGAAAGAGACACTGCCTTCCGTGTGTTGTTCAACACACAGAGTAGTCGGTTGTTAAGGTTTGCTGAAGCCATAGTGATCAACCTGCGTAAGCCGGCCTTGTGCAAGCAGAAAGACATGTTAGTCAGTTAAAAATTACTGTGGTAGACAATCGACATTACTGTGCGAACATGTGTATATTTCACTTTGAAGAGTTTATCTAGTTAATTCACGTAAGTTGTGTGATTTCTGCAGTATGTACATGACGAGATGCAGCGAAATATGCCAGGCAATAAATCGTGCAATCTATTGTTTGTGTCTTCGTTATTCAAAATCTATATCTTACTATAATTGCGTTTTTTCTTATGATCGTCCACACTTTTCGCATTGTGATCACGTTATCTAATGTTGATTTTTATTATAGACTGTATAGGTAATAATATATTTAAATTAAACAAAAATTGTTTACAGAATGCTTGTATCAACAGTACATGGATGTTAGTCCTAATAGCTACCTCTAAAAAGCTCCACACATTGCTGAAGTACATCCTGAAGCCGAGTTTTCGGAAGCGTTGTATTTCCACAAAGGTGTAGAACAATGTACATATCACCATAATTCCCTGAAATATATTTCCACATTGCCAAATAATCCCTTGTGTACTGGGTGTTGGAAAGTCTCACTACACTTTGTATGTGGAACAAATTTGGAAAAATGCTTTTTTATGTTGATAAAACCATTCTGTTTGGAGTGCAAAGAATTACTCCAGCAGACGACAGCCATTCGCAGTGTATTGCTTCATGATGGACTGTGAGCACATTTCTATATGACATCATGTACTTCATTTTTCAAATGTGCTCTACATGCAATGTGTAGTTTGACATTACAAACAACCGGTATAAAGATATAGATACACATTTTAATAAACAATCATCTTTATCGTCAGGCGCCATCATTACATTGAAGATCGGCTATTGTCAGACTCCCAAACCATCTGTTCTTCGATCCAGGAGTACCATCTTACTGTTTAGATAGGTCAATCTCTTCATTTTGTTTCCGGTGATATATGATGTTGTCTTGCTCCTGCACCCTGCACAGGCAACCAACATGTGCTTCTTCAGAAAAACCTTTTAACATTGAGATGCGCCTCTATATACCACCCATTTACCTGTGCTGTTCGAACTTCCACAGTTTCGACAGGAGAAGCACTTTTCAATTTCATATCTTCATAAGGGAATAATTCCTGTTGTCTACGATCGTCAAATGCAGTGTTTGGTTAGTATCACGCAACGTGTTACCGAGGAGAAAAGTCCAAGGAATTCGCAACATTCGTCACAGGAACAACATCTCTGTTGCTTCTAGTTTCTTCTGTAAATGAACAAATTAAGAAGAAACTAGAAGAAACAGAGATGTCGTTCCTGAGACGAATGTTGCGAATTATTTTGACTGCCAGAGTAACCAACAACGACTGCCTGAAACAGTCTAATGAAACTAGAACATTATATACAACAAAAAGAAAGCGACAAACAGCTTTCTTCGGTCATGTGATGAAACGAGAGGCATTGGATAACATCGTGACAACTGGAAAGATTGAGGGGAAGAGAGGCAGAGGTAGACCAAGAGAAATGATGCTGGATGGATTGAGATGGTGGCATGGAGGAATACCATCAGCAGAGTTGATCCAGAACACCAAAGACCGAGATCTGTCGAGAGCCATGAACGCCTACGCCAGCTGGCAGGAGACGTGATGATGATGATGATGAGGATGATGATGATGATGATGATGATGATGATGATAATTATGATGATGATGATGATGATGATGATGATGATGATGATGATGATGATGATGATGATGATGATGATGATGATGATGATGATGATGATGATGATGATGATGATGATGATGATGATGATAAGGGTGGAAAGTTATTCAATCTCAGAAGACTGAAAGCTAAAACAAAACTTAACAGCGGCACCGTCAGAGAGCTCCTGTTTGCTGATGACTGCGCTCTATATGCCAACTCAGAGGCAGACATGCAACACAATGTTTCAGCTTTCTCATATGCCTGTGCCAACTTTGGGCTCAATATCAACTTGGAGAAGACTGTAGTTATGTACCAGCCAGCTCCAGGGAATAATCACACTGTGCCGAATATCAAAGTGAATGATCATAGACTAAGTGTTGTGGACAAATTCACCTATCTTGGCAGCACTTTGTCACAAGCTGCCACAATTGATGACGAAGTGAATGCAAGAATCTCCAAGGCCAGCGTGGCCTTTGGCAGACTGTACAAGAATGTATGGGACAGAAATGGAATACGGAAAACAAAGCTGACAGTCTACAAAGCAGTTGTATTATCCACACTGCTATATGCTTGTGAAACCTGGACTGTTTATCAGCGACATGCCAGGAAATTAAACCACTTCCACAATGACGGCCTTAGGAATCTACTGAAGATAAAATGGCAAGACATCATTCCAGACACTGATGTCCTAGAAAGAGCGTCCATGCCCAGTATCCTCACTCTACTAATGAAGAATCAGATTCGCTGGGCTGGTCACTTAACTCGCATGCCAGATCACAGGCTCCATAAACGAATTTTTTTTACGGCGAGTTGCGTTGTGGCAAACGCTACCAAGGCGGCCAGAGGAAACGCTTTAAAGACACTCTGAAAATCTCACTGAATGCTTTTGGAATTCATCATGATACCTGGGAGACTGCAGCCTGAGACCGAAATTCGTGGCGTGCATCATTACGTAAGAGTAAAGTCACGTACGAGGCAACCAGGACTGCAAGAGCTGGACAGGAAAACCATTGCAGGAAATCCTCCTACAGAAAAGTCAAGCAATCATCGTCCACATTTTCAAAGAACACTTCGAGCCAAAATAGGCCTTATCAGCCATCTTAGAACTCACTGCTCCATACTTTCAACCCCGATGGATGAAATGAATGGTCATCATCATTCTTGATGGACAAACAACAATTACTGTTGTCTAAAAAATGTTTGCATATCATTTACAGGACATTGCTTTCAACATCAGCATCTGTCAGCTGATTGTTGATTTCTTGGCAAGATTACGCTCAGTGGTTTGCCATTACTTTCTGAGCGGCCGGCTCACATACCCCGTAAGTTACCGACGCGATTTGAACCACTGCTGATTCTCACCTTCGTCACGTTACCTACGAGAGTATACGAGATATCGGAGAAAAGTCGCTAACCTCTAGGCCAGGAAGCCGGCTACTGTTGTCTACGACCATCAAATGCAGTGTTTGGTTAGTATCACGCTACCTGTAACGTGTTACCGAGGATAAAAGTACAAAAAAGCTAAGCTTGCATGACATGCATTAACATTCGCTTGAATATAAATCATTAGATAAAGAACCGTTGGAAGATATCAACACTGATGGAAAAGATTTAAGAATAATAAAGAATATTTACTGGAACCAAGTAGCAGCAATTAAAATGGGAAATAAAGAGGGTAGTTACGAACAGATAAAGCTAGGAGTACGACAAGGGTGTGTCTTGTCACCAGATCTTTTCTCCCTGTATAGCGAAGTAATAATGAGAGAGATCAAAGAGATGCCAGGAATACTAGTTGGAGGTTATAATATAAATAATATACGCTATGCAGATGACACAGTATTGGTGGCGGATAATTCAACAGACCTACAACAATTATTAGACGTTGTAGTAACAGAGAGTGCAAGGAAAGGACTCAACTTGAATATCAAGAAAACAGTAACAATGGTAATATCAAAGAAAATGGTGACACCAAAATGTGACATAGAAATAGAAGGGAAAATCCTTAACCAAGTTGATAATTTTAGATACCTAGGGGCATTTATAACATCAGATGGAAGATGTACAACAGAGATTAGGAGCAGAATAGGGCAGGCAAAAGCCGCATTTCATAAAATGAAGAGTATCTTATGCAATAAGTCACTGTCACTGAATGTAAGAAAGAGAGTGCTGAAATGCTATGTAGAACCAGTTTTGCTGTATGGCAGTGAATCTTGGAATGTAAATGAACAAATTAAGAAGAAATTAGAAGCAACAGAGATGTGGTTCCTGAGACGAATGTTGCGAATTCCTTGGACTGCCAGAGTAACTAACGACGACTGCCTGAAACAGGCTAATGAAACTAGAACATTATATACAACAATAAGACAGAGACAAACAGCTTTCCTCGGTCATGTGATGAGAAGAGAGGCATTGGAGAACATTGTAACAACTGGAAAGATCGAGGGGCAGAGAGGCAGAGGTAGACCAAGAGAAGTGATGCTGGATGGATTGAGACGGTGGCATGGAGGAATATCAGCAGCAGAGTTGATCCAGAAAACCAAAGACCGAGATCTATGGAGAGCCATGAACGCCTACGCCAGCCGGCACGGCACTTGATGATGATGATGAGATAAAGAACCACACATGTGTGCAAATAGGCAAAAAACAATGGATGGTTGAATGCAGATACAAACTCTTTGAACACACATAATGAAATCGTCATACACGGCACGGGTAACTTAACGCTGTCTTCTTAAACAGGTCAATAGTGAGTCTATAATCACTGCCAGATGTCACAATGTCTCACTATAGAAACCTGTGACATTATAAATCTTAGAAATGTGTTTCACACCCACCTCACTACACAAACACGTGATCCGACTCATCTTTGTGTACCCCCTCACTACAGACACTTATGATAATACTCATCTCGGAAATGTGTTTCAGACCTTACTACATCATTCATCATCATTGGCACCTTTCCGTCTTGACAGACGATAGTTTGGTACATTGTGCTTCAAAAAGGCTTAATAACTGTCATATGGCAATAACTACGATCCATGGCGGTGGCGAGTGTGGCTGGTAAGGCCAATTCTTGCTGCAAATGTTTGCCCACAGTAGGTGCATGTGAAAACATGGTCATTTCCACCATTTTGCACCATCTTACGTCTCTCACGCTCTGTGTGTGCTTTATCTGCAATGATTTTCTCCTTTGTCTTTATTCCATTTCTGATAGTTGCCCTCCATGCAACACGTTCAGCGGCGACGTGCTCCCATTGTGCATTATCAATGCCTGTATCAATCATGTCCCGCTTACACATCTTTGTATCGCAGTAGAGGCCGACCCTGAGACCTCCTACCCGTCTGTAATTCACCAAAAAAGATGTCCTTTGGTATTCTACCATCATCCATCCTCCTAACATGTCCTATCCATCTAAGTCTACGAAGACTGAGCATAGAATAAACCGTCACACAACTTGATCTTTCCAATACTTCAGTATTTGTGATTTTGTCTTGCCACTTAATACCAAGTATTCTTCGCAGACACCGCATATGAAAGCTGTTTAAACGTTTCTCTTGTCGTGAGTAAGTTGTCCAGGTTTCACTGCCATAAAGAAGAGTACTAAGGACACAGGCTTGGTAGACGAGGACTTTTGTTTTGGCAGTAAGCTTCCTGTTCTCCCAGACTCTTTTTGCTAACATGTTCATTGTTGTTGCTGCCTTGCCAATCCTGATGTTGATTTCCTGATCGAGGGATAATTTGCTATTTGCCTCTGATCCTAGATATGTAAAATGGTCTACTATCTCCAGTTCGGCGTCGTCAATAAAGATTGATGGTACACCATGTGCATCTTGTGACATAATCTGTCTTCTTTTTGTTAATTGTTAAACCAAATTCAGAACAAGCATTGGAGAATGCAGATAGTAGATGTTGTAATTCTTCCTCAGAGTGGGTCGTAATCGCAGCATCATCGGCAAAAAGCAACTCTCTGATTAGTACCCTGCTAATTTTGGTCTTGGCCTTCAATCTCTGAGCATTATAGAGGCCACCATCTGAGCGTGACTGAATGTATATACCGTCATCCTGATCACGAAAGGCATATTTCAGTAGAAGTGAAAAGTATATCCCAAAGAGGGTGGGGGTTAGTACACAACCTTGCTTAATTCCACTCTTGATTTCAAACTCTTCTGAAGTTGAGCCATCAAACTTGATTATACCCTTCATGCCTGTGTGGAACGATTCCACAATGGACAGAAGAGTTGGTGGACAGCCAATCTTCTTTAGTGCTTTGAACAGACCCTCACGACTGACCAAATCGAATGCCTTTGTGAGGTCGATGAAGGCAATAAACAGTGGCTGATTTTGTTCCCGGCATTTTTCTTGCATCTGTCGCAATGAGAATATCATGTCAATGGTAGACCGGTTCTGACGGAAGCCGCACTGTGATTCGGGGTAGACTTGATCTCCCAGGACTTGAAGTCTGCGCAGGACAATTCTGGCAAATACTTTCCCAACAATACACAGAAGTGAGATACCCCTATAGTTGTTGCAGTCGCTCCGATCGCCCTTGTTCTTGTACAGCGTTATGATGTTTGAATCTTTGAAATCCTGTGGGACTTGTCCTTCTCGCCAGCATAGCTCTATTAGCTGGTGGATCTGTAGAGCGAGGGTGTCTTGCCCACTCCTGATCACCTCTATTGGAATCCCATCCTTACCTGGAGCCTTGCCAGATGCAAGCTCATTTATAGCACACTTAACTTCTGTTATAGTGGAAAGTGTGTCCAGGTGGTCAAGAGTTGGCAGGGCCTCTATGGCGTTGAGGGCATCATGCGCCAGCTTGGTCTCAATTGAGTAAAGCTCTAAATAGTGCTCGACCCATCTATCCATCTGCTGTTTCTTATCAGTGATGATTTCTCCAGTCAAGGTTTTCAGCGGTGCACTTCTTTTGATCATTGGACCACAAGCTTTCTTTATCCCTTCATACATGCTTCTGATGTTTCCCTTATCACTTGCGATTTGAATGGACTCACATAACTTGATCCAATAGTCATTCGCACACTCCCTGGCAGCCTTTTGTACATCCTTCCTCGCTTGCTTCAGCTCACTCAGAGTGTTACGCGTTGGTCTTTCCTTGTTTCTTAAGAGAGCTATCTTCTTTTTATCAATCAAGGGCTGCAGTAACTGGCTGTTTGCCGCAGACCAGTCCTGCCTCTTATGATCCACAGTGCCGTAAACCCCTACCGCTGTTTTATAAATAGTTTCCTTAAGTTTACTCCATTTATCATTTACTATACAACTTTCTGATGTATCATTGAAAGCGTCCACAAGTTGCTCTTGAAATTCAAAGCACTTTCCAGGATCGTGAGTGTTAATAATATTAATCCTGGGGCCAGACTTGTGTTTAGCTGTGTAGATTCTCTTTGGTCTCAGTCTAACCCTTGCAACAACCAAAGAATGATCTGTATCACAGTCAGCACTGTGGTAACTTCGAGTTAATGATGTATGGTTCAGATGTTGTCTCCGTGTGATAATGAAGTCCAGCTGATGCCAATGGCCGGATCTTGGATGTTTCCATGTGACCTTATGCATCTCTTTTGTTTTAAAAAAGGAGTTCGTAATCATTGGCACCTTGGCACCTTGCCGTCTTGACAGACGATAGTTTGTGCTTTAAAAAGGCATAATAACTTTTAACTATGGCGGTAGCGAGTGTGACTGATAAGGCCAATTTGCGCTGTAAATGTCCGTTCACAGTGGGTGCATGTGAACACGTGGTCATTTCCACCATCATGCACCATCTTACGTCTCAAACGCTTGGTGTGTGACTTTTCTGCAATAATTTTCTCCTTTGACTTTATTCCATTTCTGATATTTGCCCTCCATGCAACACTTTCAGCGGCGACTTGCTCCCAATGTGCATTATCAATGCCTGTATCAATCATGTCCCGCTTACACACATCTTTGTATCGTAGTAGAGGTCGACCCTGAGATCTCTTACCCATCTGTAATTCACCAAAAAAGATGTCCTTTGGTATTCTACCATCATCCATCCTCCTAAGATGTCCTATCCATCTAAGTCTACGAAGACTGAGCATGGAATAAACTGTCACACAACCTGATCTTTCCAATACTTCAGTATTTGTGATTTTGTCTTGCCACTTAATACCAAGAATTCTTCGCAGACACCGCATATGAAAGCTGTTTAAGTTGTTCTCTTGGTGTGAGTAAGTTGTCCAGGTTTCACTGCCATAGAGAAGAGTACTAAGGACACAGGCTTGATAGACAAGGACTTTTGTTTTGGCAGTAAGCTTCCTGTTCTCCCAGACTCTTTTTCTTAACCTGTTCATTGTTGTTGCTGCCTGACCAATCCGGATGTTGATTTCCTGATCTAGGGATAATTTGCTATTTACCACTGATCCTAGATATGTAAAATGGTCTACTATCTCTAGTTCGGCGTCGTCAATAAAGATTGATGGTACCCCATGTGCACCTTGTGACATAATCTGTGTCTTCTTTTTGCTTTTTGCTTTTTGCTTTTTTTTTTTTTTTTTTTTTTTTGTTTTTTGTTTTGTTTTTGCTAATTGTTAAACCAGGAGTTCGTAATACATAGGTCATTTCTAGTGCAATGCTCCAGCAGCCTTTGCCCATTATCATTCATGCGACCGATGTTGTATTTTCCAAGGCACACTCGCCATGAACTCGAGTCCTTGCCCACACGAGCATTGAAATCACCGAGCATATAAATGTAGTCGGATTTTGGAACTGCCTTGATCGCAGAGTCTAGCTGCTCATAGAATGTATCTTTCACATCATCAGAGGAAGTGAGTGTCGGTGCATATGCAGTGAGAATGGTGGCAAATCCACAAGAGGTTGCCAAGCGCAGTGATAATAATCTTTCATTACCTCCAGCTGGGATATCAATCATTCCCAGTAGCGAATTCTTCACTGCAAAGCCCACACCGTGTTGCCTTTTTTCTGCCTGCCCTCTTCCCTTCCAAAAAAAGGTGTAATTGTTTTCCCTGAGTGACCCTTCCTCAGCGAGGCGAGTCTCCTGCAGGCCAGCAATATCAATGTTAAGACGATTGAGTTCAGCATCAATCACAGCTGTTTTTCTCACATCGTCAATATTTGTCAAGTCAGTGGAAAATCCTGGACACATGGTTCTCACGTTCCAGGATGCAAGCCGTAGCTTGAGGTTTCTATTATTCTTTTTATTAGTACCTGGTTCATTGGTTTTACAGCCTGCGATACAGATTTTGTCCTAGCCCCAAGTACCCATTGAAGCAGGCAGGCTGTGGCGGATCAGCACCCAATTGGCCGGGGGCTGCCCAGCTTGAGGCGGGCGGTAGCTGATCAGTGACACCTGTAGGTGTCTCCCACCGTCAGAGGCAACGCGTGGCGCCCCATGTCTACGCCAACTGACAAGGACTTATAACCCGTAACAGTTGCCTCTCGCTTTGATTCCGAGACCGGTTAAGACCAGGGATGGAGTTATTGCCTCTCCATAGCACAAAGCCTGGGCTAAAATAAAGAAACCATGTGTTGCCCATGCAGCATGATCCCTCTCTCGGCCTGCCTAGTTCACTCCAGAGGAAAGTTAACACCTATACATCTGGAACAAGACAAGCTGTAGAAGCTGCCGGATCAGCAAAGCAATGCTCTAACTGTCCGCCTGTCGAAGCTTCGATCCTAGACCAGCTGCCAACCAAGGCTTAGGGCCTGGTCTGCCCTGCCATGACTTATTTTGTCTTTGGTATGCATTTCCTCGCACCAGGATAAGGCTAGTACCCTCCCAATTGCGCTCTTCCGCCCGAAGCCGTTGGCACAATGCGGGGTGTCGGGTTTGGTAAGCGCCGCCCAACATTCGGCGCTGACAGAAAACAGGTAGTACCGTCTACTGTCATACGGTAGCTCAGTCATATCTGACTAAGACCTGACTCTATACAGACTCTAGACTCACTACAGACACAGGTGATATGACTCATCTTTGTTAGAGACATACATACCCACCTCACTAATTTGCAGCCATACACTGTCATTCAATGCTTGATTTAAAAGCATTGCAGAATTGATAAATGCAGAAGGATATATTGCTCCAAAATTGGCAAACTCAAACGCTATAATAACGTTTGTGAAATGGTCGGATGCAGCATTATATAGCGTGAACTCCACAAATACACATCTGTGTGGAGAATAACAACATATGATCTATAATAAGCTAACATATAAAATATCTAACATATTAGCCTAGGAAGGTGCCATGAGTTCATGTGTTGAGAATCTACACAGAAATTCGATAATATTAAGTTAGGACATGATGGTTATTGACCGATAATGCGGTGACGTGTTTTTTTTTCTAAAGTTTAATATGCAATTATGAGACCTCTGATGGTATTTCAATGGTTAGATATACATTCTATTCATATTCTATAGTTGTGGGATTAGATGGAAATGTGACTAATGACTAATTTAGAAATCACACCTTTTGCAATCTCGTCTGTATTTCTCGTCAACATTTACTTTACAATATGTGTTTGCTTCCCGTGTGAATGTACCGTGCACAATAGATAACTGATGTGAGAAAAAACAGCGGCTGGAAGGGCTGAACGTAAGAGTACTTATATATGTGGCAAAATGTATTGATCCCTGTGTCTATCTTTCACTTTTCTTCTTAATTCGTGAACAATAGTACTTGAATAAGTAAGTTAGTGACCACTAACGGTGTATATTAGTTCCTACGATGAACACTTTAAAACATTCTAATGAGTATACGGGTAGTAGATAACCGCTGCAGCGATTGCTATATAATACACGCTTACTTTTGCTCTCAGTGAAAGTATTCTCACCTTGTCGGCGAAATAAGTGTTGGTATAAGTAAATACAAAGTAGCAGACCCGTTTGCATGCCTTGGGGAGAGTTGGGTATGTGGTACCTATAGTGGTATCGTCCAATAACCACTCGATGGTCTATGTTTGTCAGTAACTTAAGTTGTCGCCTTTACTTCCCAGAACATTTCTTGGTGTCCATTTCTTTGTGGGTATGGGAACCCAGATACATTTCAGTAAATATATGCACGGATGAGGGTTTGAACTAGTGATCACAAGGTCTGTAGGCAAGCAGGCTAGCGACCGCTCTACGGCGGCTTCCAGGGTGGAAGATCACATATATACTTGTTGTAACTTATATTTATCAATTTCTTTCTGGTGTTGTGTTGATAATCATGACTGAAAAACAGCAACTGGTTGTGTCTTCCAAAATAATTGGATACGATACATCTATTTAGTAACGTTTATATAACAACAAAAAAGAAACAAACAAACAACACCACACATATGTGCGTCTGCATTAGATACACACAACAGTAACATATGAATTCATATTCAGGGTCTATATTTACCTCTTTAAGCCTATGATTATGACGAGATACATAATCACTACGAGAAGGTGACACACAGCACTATGCGGCTCTCAAACATGGACGCTACACACACAAAAAGATACAAATAACGTACACACATTTAAGATGTCATGTTACCGCAGGATACAAAGAATGAACACTGACAAACACTGAACAAACTGAACAAACACTGACCAGAACAGTGATATAATGAGAACATTCTGAAAGATATATTGGAGGGGAAAAAGACAACAATCATACGACAAACATATTTGTTGGTATGGTCACAAGACGAGGCATGGGAGTCTTTTACTAAACATAATGAAGAGCAAGAGACACACCCCATCCAAGAACAGACAGGGGAAGTGGAGCTAGATCTTATGTAGAGATTTTTTTTGGTTCGCATATTCTTTACAGGACATCGCTGTCAACATCAGCGTGTTTCAGCTGATTGTTGATTGCCAGGCAAGATTACGCTCATTAGTTTTCCATTGCTTTCTGAGAGACCGGCTCACATACCCCGTTAGTTACCGACGCGGTGAGAACCACTACCAATTATCGCGCACGTCACGTTACTCACGAGAGTATACGGGATTACGGAGAAAGCCATTAAACCCATTATGTGGAAATAGAGTTACTAAATATAGGAGTCGACAGTGAAAGACAAGCCATCGGCGTCTCTACTACGTCTTCGGACTCATTGGCTTCATGGATCAATCTACAAACGTCCTCTTGGTTAGATCTTGGACATGTGGTTTTAAGGTGTACTTTGCGACAAGATGACATGCTATGTCTTATATGCTTATGTTGATGTTAGCATTATTGTTCGGCAAGTTCCTGCGTTATTTCACATATAATGTTACATACCATCGTTGTACTGTCTTGCAAATATTCTGAACTAGCAAAGTATTCAGAATAGAATAAGATAATTCAAAATATAAAGGAGCAGTAAGCAACAACTACAACGCAATTCACTACAATAAATGATTAGATAAGATAATGTTAGTAAATATCCAGTAGTGTCTCCATCAACATTTTTGTTGTTGTTTGTCCATCAAGAATGATGGTGACCATTAATTTCATCCAGTGGGGTTGAAAGTATGGAGCCATGAGTTCTAAAATTGCCGATAAGGCCTATTTTGTCTGGAAATGTTCTTGACAATGTGGGCAAAGAATACTTGACGTTCCCGGAGGAGGTCTCCTGCAGTGGTTTTTCTGTCCAGCCTTGTCTTCACCGCTCTTGCGGTACTGGTTGCTTCGCAAGTAACTGCACCCTTATGTTAATGATGCACGCCACGAATTACGGTGCCATCAACATTAAACAGTGGACAGTAAACAAACTTACTTGGTTAACTCATCTATCCAGTCTGAGTTGTAGAGTTTGGTAAGTGTATCCTCCATTCCTCTCAGATCATCTTGACCAAATGGGATGACATATCCACCACCCGAATAGAGACCATGCTGGCCTGACAAGATAAGTACAGTATAACGAAATAGAGGTACAGTCCCATACATCACATCTATCTTTCAATGGGAATACAAAAGACAGTTTCCTTCTAAAAGTGTACCACAATCATATATAACTACAAACATCATTACAGGTGTACAGTACACATTGTGTAAAAACGTAATGCTAATAAAGTCGTTCTAATTTTATATTAACAACTGCGTTACACTTCAAAATAAACCACGTTTAAGTACGAACGGGCTTTAAATGAAAACCTTACATGACTTGATTTTGGTGAATATATATTTAAAAGCTAAAGAAAAAATTTAGCATATTTCAATGTAGTCACCACTGCGTTCAATGCACGTCCTCCAGCGTCGATAAAGCGCTTGGATTTGTGTAGTCAATTCGACTCTGAGGTCACTATTTGGTATGCCTGGTCAGTTGTCTGTCACAGAAGTCACGTCGTTTGGAATCTTCCTACAGCACGCATACACTTGCTGGACTGACAGGCATTCATGACCATACTGGATTTTCATTCGTCGATATATGTCTATAGGTTTCACCCCTTCACTGATAACAAAATGGATAAGAGAACGCTGCTCCTCTTTGATGTATGTCAAAAGTGGGACATCATCTTTAAAGTTCCATTATGACGTCGTCATGTTCGTCTGCACTGTGATGGCAAGTGCTTAAAACTCTTAACATCCTTGACAACAATGTTGACAGGTTATAAGACAATGGAATGGCTATTGCAATTTATATCACAGTTGTAAGGTTTCCATGTAACCACCCTCCAACCCCCTTACTCCTAGTTCTTTTGGAAAGCCACTCACAAACAGTTGTTAACGCTATAAAAACAGAACAGCGGGAGCACTGCAATCCTTAGTGAGTTACGGTGATGAGTCCAGTGGGTAGAGGCCCATGTTCGTCCTACGCTAAGAGAAGGAAAGACCGGCCACCTAATCCACGGTACATTCAAGACTACACATTGTAATGGCCCTATCACATTACAGCCTCACAGTAGGTTCCTGCACCGGGACTTACATAAATACGGATACAAAGTGCAGGACATAGCTCCTGAAAGTGATTTCAATTGGTCTTCGAGGACCGTTTGATTATTGTCAGTAGTTCCAAAACGACCCCGAATAGACATAATTTATTTTAGAGAAAAGAAAGAGACTATAGAGAAGCAAAATGTGGCATGTGTGGGTGGCGCGGTACGACACGATTAAATTGTTCGTTAAAATGTTAATTATGGATACAATATATTCGTGTCACTCCCGTGCAGGCATACACACAGGCACGCACGCGTTACACACATACACACATGCACATACACCACACCGCACACTACACTGTACATACCACACACAGGGAAGTTATCACACGAACACATCGAAACTCGATGTTAAGTTAAAGATATATGTTATCCGTATTGATCTGACAGTTGCACTGAGCAAGGCTGGTGTCGGAGACATAGCTACAGTTTTACTGCTTTCGTAACTTTATAAACATACTTCAAATATATTACATATGTTTAACCACTTTAATCGTAATATATTCCCCTTACTTTATATAAGTAATTAGTCTTTGACACATTTTAAAAATACAATAATGAAGACAGTAACATTATAGTGCACAATTTATTGCCTGGCATATTTCGCTATATCTTGTCAGGTGCACATTACAGGTCTCCAGTTATAAAAATGACATATCATTAATTAGAATAACAACCGTAGTTTGTTTGATATCCGTATTGAATCTAGTCGTTCGTTAACATGTAAATGTATAGATCAGTTTAGGTATTCAAAATGTTCATGAAATGTTCCGACATCATTAAATCTTCATACGCCGAGGAATTCATAATTAGTAAGAAAGATATGTGTTTGTCATTGTTGTCATCAATCATACGTTATAGTCCCTTTATATGACATCTTCAGTGCAATTTGATTACCTAAAATAACATAGCTTTTCATATTAAAGTCATATTTAGTAAATAATTATTTAAATTTCACAGCTCACAACTAAGCAGTCGTATGTTTGTTACAGTATTAGTAAGAACAGGAGTTATGTTTGTTTTCGATCGTTTTACTTGGTCAAACCAACAGACTTCCCAACAACAAAATCACGTAAACATCCATGTCGCTACGCTATGAAATCAGCTAGAAACTAAACAAAACTGGGTTGTGAAATAACAACATACCTATTAAAATAGCACCATTTAACTCCTTAGACGTTCTGTACACATAGGGCGAATCATCAATGATGTCTTTGGAAATGTTAGACACCACTCTCCATGTATTGTCATAGGTGTTGGTTTCTTCTGACATATAGAATGACGAGTAAGAGCAGGCCTCCTCCATGAACAAATCTCTCAGTATTTCAGGTAGAACTTTGCACGCATCTGCACATATATTTAAGTCAGGCAAAACAATTTATTTACTTATAACAAACAAAGGCTGCCCTATAACACATACTTCACGTGAAGTGTGAATAGTTACGCCTTCATATATTTTAAGCGACAGTGAGAGGTAGCCAATCTACTACATCTTCTCCTTTCCTTCTCAGACAATTTCCACCAAATGTTTAAAAATGATCAGACGTCCTTTATTCTGAGGGTGGGTCGACCCACGAACATAAATGATCACTGCTGGGGGTGACACCCGAAACCCTGTCTTAGCCGGCAACCTCACTAACAACTATACCAATTCAGCTCCCTACTTATATATGTTAGCACTCAACATAAACTACCTATTGCAACACATGACTATAATAAGTACAAGTAAAGCATGAATATAGTGTTGTTTGTCCATCAAGAATGATGATGACTATTCATTTTATCCAGTGGGGTTGACAGTATGGAGCCGTGAGTTCTAAGATAGCTGATAAGGCCTTTTTTGGATCGACATGTTCTTTGACAATGTGGGCAAAGAATGCTTGACATTCCAGGAGGAGGATCTCCTGCAGTGGTTTTTCTGTCCAGCCTTATCTTCACAGCTCTTGCAGTCCTGGTTGCTTCACAAGTGACTGCACCCTTGCGTAATGATGAACGCCACGAAGTACGGTCTTTAGCAGCAGTCTCCCAGGGGTCAAGATGAGTTCCGAAAGCTTTCAGTGAGATTTTCAGTGTCTTTAAAGCGTTTCCTGTGGCCGCCTTGGGAGCGTTTACCACAACGCAGCTCGCCGTCAAAAAAATTGTTTAAGGAACCTGTAAATCTGTCATACAAGTTAAGTGACCAGCCCAGCGAATCTGATTTTTCATTAGTAGAGTGTGGATACTGGGCATGGCCGCTCTTTCTAGAACTTCAGTGTCTGGGATCTTGTCTTGTCATTTAATCTTAAATAGCTTCCTAAGGCAGACTGTGTGGAAGTGGTTTAATTTCCTAGCGTGTCGCTGATAAACAGTCCAGGTTTCACAAGCATATAGCAGTGTGGATAATACAACTGCTTTATAGACTTTCAGCTTTGTTTGCAGGCTTATTCCATGTCTGTCGCATATATTCTTGTACAGTCTGCCATATATGTGTATAGTAAGTACAAGTAAAGCACGTATATCGTAAGTACAAATAAATCATGTATATCGTACGTACACATAAAACACATAAAGTAAGTGTATAGTAAGTACACGTAAAGCACTTACATAGTAAGTACATGTAAAACACTACTTTACACACCATACGGGACTATAGGCAAATGGTGCTATACCCATATTTTTATAGATCACCCGGCACTTGGTGGATGATATGGTCAGTATCACCCAGACAGCATTTACATCTCAACACATTCCCTGGTATCACTTGTCGGCTGTGTCAACATTAGTGCATGGTTCAGTTTTACACATTCAAATCAGCCCCTGCGTGGAAAGAACCCACGATTACAGGGTTGCCATTGGTTGGATTATTCGTATAATCCATGTTACTTCATAATTTTCTCTTCTCTCTCTCTCTCTCTCTCTCTCTCTCTCTCTCTCTCTCTCTCACACACACACACACACACACTCTCTCTCACACACACACACACACACACACACACACACACACACTAGTGTAAATCAGTAAATAAGTCATACGATATCACACAGTTAAATAAGTCAACTAAGATTTTGTAATGAGGTACTGTATAAAGATGTGAGTATGTGGTGTGCCCATGTAGTCTGATGCTTGTGTTTGGACAATTCAAAAATCGAGGGCGCATAAAACATTTCACGCGCACAAGGTTTTAGAAATGTCGGTCATACTGACAGATTGACACACACACACACACACACACACACACACACTCATGAACACACGCGCGCGCACGCACGCACGCGCGTAAGCACACACCCATACACACACACACACACACACACACAGGGAGCTGTTGTGATGTGTATGTTTTTCTCCTCTCTGATTAAAAAAAAGGGGGAGGGGTGAGGTGTGTACGTAGCTAAACAGTTGCCCAAAGACTTCTATGGTGTAAGTATTGCGGGACTGTTAGAAGAATTGGAAAAAATGCATCAATGTTCTCAGATATTATATTATAAGGGGAAATGTGCGTACAAAGATGTGTGGTTTTCAAGTTCGTAACTCATATATGTATTTATATTGTTTTAAATATACTATTTTCTAACTTACGGAATGACTTACCTCATTTATGGACAGACATAAAAAAAAAGTATGTACAGACATTGGAAAAAAAACACAACAGGAAAGTCTTGGATGGGTCAAGCCGAAGACATTCTTTAACAGGTGTGTTCAGTTGAGACTTATACACTGGCGAGGAGTGGGTACGAATGCCAAAAGATTTCTGTATGTCCTTTTCAATTTGCATCCAACTAGACATAAAATGCAGACAATAATATCCGTCTGCTGTGGAGGTGGAAGTACAGGCTTTAATCTTCGAGAATTGATTGGATCAGTCGTTCGATTAGTGAGAAGTTCATGGGCTTTTACGGCTCAGGCCGGAGGGAGAATTGTAAAGGAAGATTCTAGTGCTTTTGCTTTGAACACAAGTAACCTGACTAAGGAAGTCATGGCAATAAGTAAAGCAATAACATGACTCGAGACAGACATTCACTAGGGCATGTTTCCTTAGTGACTCATTGTGCATGCTCAAGACGATAGATATGAGGTAGATCCAAAGAGAGTGGCTGCTGTCTATGGAACGGTCTTGGCTGGCAAAGATTAGTTTCGTTTTCGTACCAGGGCATGCGGGTGTACGAGGAAATGAGCGGGCTGACAACCTTGCAGGTAAAGCTACTGTGGAAGGCTGACGAGCCATTGACTAGGCTGACATTCTGAATGCTCTACGAGAAGTAAGAATTTTGCGAGAACAAAGTGATGACTGTGAATCTACAACCATGGTCAGACTGCGAGAATAACAAATTAAAAGAGGTGTTGCCACACAAGAACACTACGCGAGAAGCTAAAGAAGAGTAATAAACCAACACAGAACTGGTGTCGTCAGTTGCTTTTTTTTTTTTTTATTCGCATATCCTTTACATGACATCGCTGTCAACAGCAGCATCTTTCAGCTGTCTGTTGATTTCTTGGCAAGATTACGCTCAGTAGTTTGCCATTGCTTTCTGAGCGGCCGGCTCAGTGTCCCGCAAGTCACCAGTGGGGGACGAACCGCTCCCATCTCGCTCCCGCTACGAGACTCTGCGTGACAAACGGGATTACGGAGAAAGTGTTGTAACCCCTCAGCCAGAGAGACCGGCTGGCAGTTGCTACACGCTGCGAATTTGCTGCGGAGGAGGGATTCGAGCACTTATGGACTGAATGGTTCGATGTGCGATGAAGATGATCTGTCGACTAACTAACTAACTAACTAACTAACTAACTAACTAACTAACTAACTAACTAGCTAGCTGGCTGGCTGACTGACTGACTGACTGACTGACTGACTGACTAGCTGGCTGGCTGGCTGACTGACTGACTGACTGACTGACTGACTGACTAACATACTAACTAACTAACTAACTAACTATGTACAAACAAATTATTGTCATTCCCTCAAAAATCACAGAATGTCTAAACGATTCTTACATGATCCATGCCTTGATCTAACCTGCCTTAGTCGAGCAATGCCCATTAAATAAATATCGTAATCAGTAGAGATTGTGCCTTTATCTCTCAACAGCTGTGGAGCAACTACAGTTTTGATGTAATGCCACATATCTTCAACTGATTTCACCTGAAATGATAAATACACAATACAACACAAATGCATTCGTATTAGCTCGCGTGTATTCCAGACGGTGATATTCTACTAAAAGCTATGCATAATGCTTACGATACGCAAGTGCAATGCACACACTGATGGTCGGCATCTGTTGCATACAGCAGTTCATTAAAAATATGTTATGCCGCATTAGATTCAGAAGGGGTGACCCACGAAAAGCTTGACGCAATACTTGGATTTCATGTTGACTGGCAATCGTGCAGCTAAAGGTGTGATAAGTGACCTGGCGCAGAAGCTGCTGATGAAGGTTGTCATTAACTATGTGTCTGTTGTGTATGTGTACGAATTTAATCTACCCATGGATAGGTTCACGTTCTTTTCGACGCCTGTCAGGACAGGAACCTGTTGCATTCTCTGTGGGTTGTCCGTCTGTCGTGACATTATTCATGCACGCAGCTTGTACATGAGAAAGCCTTTTGCCACCGTCCCGCCCACCCCATAATTTTTTTTTTTTTTTATTAATGGAACGAACGAACGAACAAACTTTACTTTCAAAGGGTTAAGAATTGGGCACGCAGGCCCGTCTAACATTCTGCATCGCTATAACTCTCTTAAATACATTATTTCACCCACACATCATTCGACGCTAACTGAGAACAACACCAATATAAAATAGATGCATTATAAAGACACGGGGGAAGTACAAAAGTCAATACTACATGACTCGTCTATGCGGCAATTGTTATTAGCTATTGGGAACATACTGGTCTACCAAAAGGAGGTTGACTGTTATTCTAGGGTTGTATTATTATTATTATTATTATTATTATTATTATTATTATTATTATTATTATTATTATTATTATTATTCAGGGGGGAGATAATCTGTATTGAGATAGTGGTCGATCAATGTGCGATTATTTGTATAGAGATTGGTGATGTCTTCGACTTCTTGTGGAAGACTGTTCCACAGCAGAGTTACGGAATACGCTAAGCGTGTTTTATGTATTATATTCTAAGCTTCTGGATGTATAATATACGTAGTCGTTTACTGTGTCTAGTATTATATTTAAACAATGACCCAATGGCTAAAGGTAATCTGGGCCATTCTAATATAGGATTGTGTGAATTAATTTGGCCTTATTGAAAAATGCCTGCGGAGAGGTAATAGCTGAAGGCGTTTACGTAGGCTAGGACTGCAGTTACATGACTACTATGCATTAAACTCAAGCCCGTTTCTGGAGTGAGTAAAGTCGCTTATCGATTGAATTGGAACATCTGTCTCAAATTCTTGAGCAGTGGTCAACATGTGTAAGCAACAACAAAAAATGCTGGTATTGACTGGACCGTCCAATAAAGGATATACCACTGTCGTAACACTCCCTGGAGTGAGGGGCAACTGCTATCACACTGTAAAAATGGCATGCTATTAGCCTTGGTACATAGGTGACCTCAGTCCACAAAACCCCTTCAGCCTCTGGATCACTATCTACCTCGCTATCAACCAAGGAAGTTATCCCTTTCAAACCTTGTCCTGAATTCATGACACAACTCTGGTATCTAACTGTGTTAACAATATGGTGTATTATACAAGATGAATCAGAATGCTGATGGTGATTCCGATATAGGACTCGCGGTATCTATGCGAGACAAGACATGGCAAAGTTCGAGTAGCCTCCAGGAGAAAGTGTCATCATCGTCACGGGTTCAAGTATCACACTATGTGGTAAGTAACACGCTCACCAAGTATATCAGGCCTCCCGCCAGGTATAGGCTGGACAGGATGGCTGGCTAGTCGACTCACTGGTACTTTGGACCTCCGGTAGATGACGTCACTGAAGTCAGGACCGCCTTAGGGTAGGGCTAAATACTGTCTCTCGGTGGCTGAGGAACTAGGACACTCCTCTGAAGCGTCTGGACGTATCGATGGTACTGCTGGTCTAGCGGGATGGTGATCTCTCACTCAATGGTAGTAGCATTCCCAACTGTGTATGCGACCAGCGTAGATCATCTGACTCAGCGCAGATATCACAGCACAGATACCTCCCTCGTTGAAACGTGGCACTGTAGATAAAGTTCAACGTAGAAAACAGTTCTTCCACAATATCATGCACCACATGGTACCAGGCACTTGGTAGCAAAGGCATCATAGCTAGCTGGCAGGAGGCAGTCGGTCAAGTTCACAACAGGGACAATAACAACATCAAGATACTTGCCCAGGTGAAATAACGAGCAAGGCAATATGGTGCTGTCATGGCGAACAACCTGGTATATCAGACGTGGAGTGGGCTATGGGTTAGTTGGGTCCATACTGAGACGTAACTCTCGGTCGTAAGTACCTCTTGCTGTGGTAATAGGCTTACAAGCTGCAACGCCGGCATTCGCCATAGTCCGGATCACTGGACTCTTCATCCTATCGTCGCACTGCTCTCATCAAGGTAGAACCTGTGGAGGATAACACTCAGTGAGAACAACCTGAATCAGACTTACCCACAGCAGATACAATTAGATACCGCTTACTCAGACGGGTAGACCCTTCCCATAAGAGCCGTACTTCTTCATTGGCTGCTCGAAAAATCGAGGACAGACTGGACCTAGAACCAAAGCGGCAGCTGTCCCCCTGCATCCTCTTTCCCAGACGAACGTAGGGCTGGGCCAAGGTGGATGTCTGAGAGATGGTCCGATGCTGAAACACTGCTATATAACATATATGGTTAGTGAGTGAGTTGTACTTATCGACAGAAGAGCCCTGAAGGAGGGTAGATGACAGTACTTTCTCAACCCCCTTCCTGTTATCCGCCAAAGCTGATGTCGTACCATGTCGTAGGTATACTTCATTAGATCAAATCGAATATACAGGGCGATCCCCCTGTAGCAGAAAACCACACCCCGTTTCCCTCTCCCTGGTCCCAGGTTGGGGCATTTAGAACGGTGTCATGTTCAATATGAACAATTCTGTCGCAACGGTCACTTTCCCCATTGTCCTCCTCTCAGGAATCCATTATATAGTAAGCCGGTATTCCATCGAGAGATATTAATTAAAAGACAGATGTGAGGAAAGCCAAGAAGAAAGCCAGTGATCGCCCCACCATGTGACACGAAGTTCGATTCCCAGTACGACCTTGAAACGACCTCGGCGGTTTCGGCCGACCGGTGCAATCGATGCGTCTCAAACGCCCGAGTTCATCGATATGTTTCTTGCTATAACCGATGCGACTCCATAATATACTTCCGGTTACGCTTCGGGTACCGGGTCGGCCACACCGGACATGCCGAGCTTATGGAGTCGGCCATGTGTAAACTCAAATTACAGGTCTAGTTTCCCTGACCCCAATTTGCCCGATCTACACTGGCTGTAAATAAGCCGCGCTCTGCTAACCAACGAAATATCTTTACCTCACAACGCTAGTAAACAAGCGGTTACAACAGGCTTAGATTCCAGACAGAAAACACAAGCCTACAAATATTCACACCTGACCTACTTCCTCGCGACGGCCAGTACACGCGTTAGCGCAATTTCACAATTCGAATCCCCGACACCGTACTAGAACAAAACGGTTTTACACGTACCTTCAACAAAACAGCACGACTGTGAAAAAGGGAGCTGTTGTCACTGCAACGGGACATAATGTCAAGGCTCTTCAAAACCCGTCAAGACACTTGTCGTCCGCTCTCCATCACTTAGCACTGGGCCAAAATGTCGACTGTCTGCCAGCTACCTTCGTTCCCAACTGAACTCTTTGTCCTGGGCGATCGACTGCGGCTGCGTCAGACATGCGCAGTCCGTAGTGTCTGACCACCGGTTCCGCCACCCAAGTTCTGGAATCTTCTTCAAGGGCGAGCAACGGTTCTGGTCGGGTTATGTTAATTTACTGGTTCTTTCCCTTTGACCAGTAAATTTTCACCCGAATGCCCGATGTCTCAACGAACATTTAACCTGGCAGAAAAATCCCGAGGCGTACCGACTGAGTTCCATGACAACCACTAACTATGAACTTTCTATAAGTCATGGGGCCTAAGGCTTTATGCTCAATTACACTTGCTCCACATAAAAACACCATTATTTAATTCTTGTTGAGATGACGATTCATACAAATTACAGTTGCCAGCGTTTGAATACACCGTACAGTCGTTTGAAAATAGATCGCAGGACTACGACAGAGACAAAGGCAGATCGTTAATATATATGGCAAATACAAGAGGGCAGAATAGGGCCTTGAGGTGCTCCAATATTGAAGATAGTGGTTTGAGACAGGGATTTATTGCGTGCTTCTATTTGCTTTCTGTTTGACAGAAAGGATTTTATTAGACCCTCTACATTAAGGCCACCTTTAATTGCTTCTATCTTTTTAATTAAAATAACATGGTCTATCACAGTGTTTCCCAACCGTTTTTGTGCCATGCCCCACTTAAGCCTTTCTAAAATTCATATTGCCCCCCTCCCCCGCCCCATGCCCCCCCCCCCCCTTCAATATATACATTATTTTTAATATTCAAAAATTGAAATGTTCACTAAAGAAACTTGAATGATAGGGTTTAGGAAGAAATCACTAGGTAATTATTGAGCAAACACAGTAAGTAAATTTTCAAAACATATAATGGAGAACTGAAATTCAAGTATAAAATAATTTTAATGAAAGATTTTTCTATATTATTTTAATTATTAGTAATTATTTATTATTTAAATTTAGTGAGATCCTTGCGCTTGATGCTTGCTGCAAAGAGATCTTATGTCAGGTTCCAATTTAGTTAACTTCAGTCTCAAGTCTCCCCGTTTTGTTATATTCAGCCGATTTCTTCCATTTTCGAATTGCCCCCCTTAACAGTCAAATTGCCCCCCTGTGGGGCGTGGGCCCCACGTTGGGAAACACTGGTCTATCATATCAAATACTTTTCTGAAATTGATAGATACCACTTCACTTATAATGTTGTTTTTTTATATTCTGATGCTAAATTTCTATCATGTTTGTTAAAGGCGTATGGTGACAAAATGTTGTCGAAATTCTGATTGACTGTCAACTATAAGGATGTTGCAAACTAAATACTTTAATGTTACTTTATGAATGTACTTTTCTAGTGGTTTAGATAATGATGATAGTAAGGAAATGGCTCTGTAATTGTTCGAGACCATCGTTCAATGAACCAGATTTAAGAAGAGGATACACCTTCTATATCTTGCCAGTTGTCACCAAGTTCTCTAATTTATTTCTTCTCATAACGTGGCCAAATATTGTGACTGTCCACGTTTAATTTCTCTAATCAGTTAACGGTTTTCATTTGTTTCTTGTAGGACTTGGTAATTGGTTTTTCTATCTGCCCAAGGTGTCAAAGACTGGAACGCAACCCCTCCACCGGGAAGAGCCGTCAACCTCGAGGAGACCAAGAGGTGATACGGTGCCCCGAGGTAAGGGCAGGGGAGATAGTGAAATGGGAGATGGGTAACTGGTTCTCTCATGAGACACGGAGGCGTTGACCAGAGGGTAAGCACTCTGGTCACGACAGCATCCCGCCTACATGATAGCCACGAACGCCACTCAACAGGAGAAGCTAATGTAAGCGTGGCGAGTGGCATGACACGCAAAAGGCGAAGGACGATTCAAGGTCCCTCCGCGTGGTGTGTAACCACGCGAGGAGAATCGTCAGACGGGAGACGGGACTTGTAGTGTTCAGATCGTAGAATAGTTGATAGGAGTTTTGTGTAACCAAATAGATAGAGAATTAGCATAGGCTTTAGAAAAATAGTGATAGGCAATTCTGTGGCTTGGTGTGTGGGTTTAATAGCGACTGTCATATCAATGTAACGAGCCAACGGCAATAAAATGTACCATGTATTTTCCTCGCACACGACTTGCAAGTTTCTTGTATGGTGTGGGAGAAGAATCCGATGATGCCTAGCACATGAGTTGTTGACAGGCAAGGATTAATGTGGTGTCAGAAGTGGTGCTTAGACGAAAGTTCAAGCTAATCCACTCATCCACGGCTCCAGACTAGGGTTTAATTTGTGTCAGTGACGGTAATTTGTGCAGACAGGAACAAGTTGCGGGCTAAGTTGTGACCCTATCGTGACGAAATATATTGTGTAATTGTGTTTAGTAATTGATTGTTTAGTTAAATCATGTGTTCTTCAAAGTTGTAAGTATTGATATTCTTATTTTCTTGCATTTATTTATGTACTTACCTATTTATTTATAAATGAGTACCAAAGATGATTCAGGGCGGAGCGATACACAGCCAGCCGACATTATCGATTTTTGCAAGCTAAAAATAGCGCTGCGCGTCTGACGTAGGAGAATTGACAAGCAGTTTTCCTACGCCATTTGCATCCAGCATTCGAGTGTTTACAAAATCGTCAAGCGGCTGCCCGCCTGAATCTGTACATCATATTATTTATTATTTGTTTATTTAAGTTAGTAATTGAATATATTCATTTATTTAAACATTATTATGATATTTTTATTTATTTAAAAGCAGTTATGGATAGTTTGTTCGTACTTTTTCTTCGTTTACTGTCACGATGGGACTACTTGCTGGCTATGCAAATTAGACTTGGTTTGCACAACACTTACATAAACTAAACTAGGATAGTGACAAAAGGCATATACGGTTAGAACGAAGACAGGACATTGACATTAAATATTAATTAACCCAAATTCTGTTTGTTCGTGGGCTTGTCATTGTCATTGTCCCAATTTGTCTAGAAGATCATTTCGTTTACCAGCTGTTAATTATTGCTGCTCTGTAAATCAGGGTGAACAACAGCTGAGCAGATAACACATGTGTATGTCGGTGTGCCAAACAAGGTGTCCTGATTACAAAACGTGTGTCTATGCCAAAGTGCCAAACAAGGTGACCTGTGTTGCCGGATCGCGGTTCCCTGATTCTCGGGAACATTAAGTTGAGTATACTCAATATTTGTGGCATGCAATGTGATTAATAGTGCATCTCTTTTTCAGCTTGTGATACATTAGCATACTTTTGTGCTCTGGTTTTTTGTCAGGATTAAATTTTTTCAGGTATACATAAAGAGTGCAATTGGCAGTGCTCAGATATTAACATAATATAGCAAATAAAAATAAGTGATTAGAGAGTTCAGTATAGAGCAACGCTAGCTAATTACCTACCAACATGGCAACATTAGAGGACTTTATAAAAACTGGTAAGCAATTACAATACACAGGTAAAGAGCTTGAAGAATATGCTGATAGGAAATTTAAAGAAGCAAAGGATGCGGAAAGAGACGAACGCGCACAAGAATGAGAACGAGATAGACAACATCAAAAGGAGATTGCTCAACTAGCTGAGATAACAAAACAAAAAGAATTGGACATCAAGCTAAAACAGTTAGAACATGATAAGGAAAATAAACAGAAAGAAATAGAGATTAAACATAAAGAACTAGAATTAAAGCAAAAGCAATTAGATCAAGAGAGAGAACTGAAGCAAAAAGAGATAGATGAGATTGCTAGAGTTAAGGAAAAGCAAATACAAGTTGAATCAGAGACACAGTTGAAGATGAAAGGTATGGATGTAGACTCACACGCAGAGATCTCTGCCACTAAATTAAAAAGTCAACAAGAGGAGAATAAGTTCAATAAATACAAAAATATTATCAAACCATATTGTAAAGAGGATTCCATATCAGCCTGGACAGAGAATGTAGAGTATCAATTCAAATATCACCAAGTTCCAATAGAGATGTGGGCTATGATTTATATGAAAAATCTGAGTGGTGAGCCCCTTAAAGTGATAGAATCTATACCAATTGAGCTTAGATCTGACTATCAATACATCCATGATAGGATTATGCAGCACTTTTTACTTGATGCCCCTGGGTATCAGGTTCAGTTCTCAAATTTAAAACCTAAACCTAGTGAGACTTTTATTGATTACGTCTCAAATGTTCAGAGTGTACTAAATAGGTGGCTTAAAGCAGCTAACATAGGAAAAGACTTTGATAGATTAAAAAATTTAATAGCTATGGATAAAGTTATATCCACGATACCATCTCCTTTTGCTAAATTTTTGCAGCAGTCAGACATTGAAAACATCGAGCAGTTTGAAAAAAAAGGCTCAGCATATTTTTCTTCTAACAGAGATATTTTTAAGACTTCAAATGACTCTGAAATAGTTTCCTTTGTGAAAGACCAACCAAAAAACTATCAGAGTAACAGAAAACCCTTTCAGAAACACGACAACAAAGATAGGAAAGTGTCAAAATGTATTTACTGTCAACTTTTGCATGACACTTATTCTATGTGTGACAAATCGCCAAACTATCCGGCGCATCTTGAAAATGTTATTCAAGAAGCAACAAACGTAAAAGATCTGCATACAGGCGTGCAATCAAATGTTTTTTTTGTTCCAGCTATGGCCATTATTCAAATAAGTGTCTTGGCCGCCAACGTATGAAAGCCAACAATGCTATTTTGATTGATACATCTTCTGATAGTTGTAGTGAGACTGAGTGTGAAGTTGAAAATGTATTACCTTTCAGGGAGTCTGTAGATGTGTGTTGTGTAAACGATATGTTAAGCTTTGACAGTTGTGAACGATGTCACCAATTTCATGCAGACGCTAAATTAGAATGTGGACATACAGTAACATGCTCAACTGAGAATGTGAATGCAGCATTAGCCTCCAGAGGCAATTTGGTGTTCCACAATGCAATGGTCAATGATGCACCATGCCAATGTTTGCTGGACAGCGGCAGCACCCTTATTGGTCTTAGAAAGGACCTAGTGAGTCCAGGTGATTATACAGGCGACTCTGTCAAATGCCGAACCTTTTCGGGTAACATTGAAATTTACCCTTTGGCCAAAGCCCGTATTAATACTCCTTTCCTTTCTGGTACCTTTACTTGTGCAATACTTGACAACCCTTGTACTGATTTAATTTTGGGGTGCTTACCCCAACTGAAACAATGTACTAGCGATGAAATAGCTGCATGGGAAAGATTAATGCAGCTAATGCAACAACCAAAGCAGACACTGTAAAACATCAAGACACACTACAAAATGAGAAACTACTGGTGCTTTCTCCAACTTGCACAGATGATACCAACAGACAGAAATATATAGAACAGCAGAAAGCTGATCCTAGTGTGTCTCCCTATTTAAAATTATTGAAAGAAAGATCTAAAGTGACCAAAAATGCTTCATGGTTTCTTAAACCTAATAATGGCTTTCTTACTAGATATTTTATAACTGATAACCATGAGAATCAGCAAACGGTGCGACCTGTACAACACCGCCTAACTGTGCTAAAAACTGCACAGGAGTCACCGGTTGCTGATCACCTGGCATACGACAAAACCAGGGCTAGATTTCAGGCTCATTTCCAGGGGCCAGGATTTTGGAATGATATAAAATTATTTCATCATTCTTGTAATGTTGTAATGTCTGTCAACAATTAGGACTTAAGGGTAAACATCCTACAGCCGAAGTACTACCTTCTACACTGGCTTCTAGACCTTTGAGAGGGAGGGTCAAATTTACCAATACACAAACAAGGGTGCTTGAACAATTGATCTTAAATCAGATCAATACATACCTCTGTTACTTCCAGACAAACGAAATGGCAAGGACCATTCAAGGTGGTACGTAAGATTTCAAATGGTGACTATGAAATATCGATAAACGGACACTTAAAGATATTCCATGTCAACAGGTTGAAACTTTACTGTTCACGACAAGAGACATGAGTAGAGACAGACGAACACAGTGCACCCACACCTAATGATAAGACGACAGACAAACATTGCGCAACCACACTAGTTAGCGAGACTGGCAAATCCGACGAGATGCATACATTTAGTGAGCTTACAGAATACACATGAATATATCAGAATACTGATGACTGGACAACACACTCACTGAAACTGAGACATGTCTTTGACAGAGTGCGACTCTTCGGTCTCACTGTCAAACCGAGCAAAGTTGAATTGGGCCTAAAATAAATTGTGTTTTTGGGTCAGGTTATTTCACAAGGTCAACTTAAGACTGACAATAGAATCATTACAAAAAAATTATGAATCTGACCATGCCTACCAGAAAGAATCAGGTCAGAAGCCTTTTGGAATTAGTAAATTACTCAGAAATTACAAATGTATTTTCCAATGTTGTAAAAGCTGCTGTAAATGAAATGTCAAAGATGCATTATTAATTTCTGCATTGTCAAAATTGAAAATCCTTTTTAGTAATGTTACAATCCTCCGCTTGCCTAATCCTAGGCTCGTTTATTATTCTAGGACAGATGCCAGCAGTACTAGGCCAATTTTTTGAGGGCATCTTCCACCCGATTTGCTACGTGAACCGTAAGATCACACCTGCTGAGTCCAGATATTCCAAATCAGAGTTGAAGCCCTAAGCGTCATCTATGCGGTGAAAAAGCTCCGTCGAGTTCTAACAGATGTTCACTGCATTGGCCCGACTGACAACTCCCCGATCACGGTCATTCAACGTGGTGTGCATCGGAATGACCGTATATACAGGTGGTCGCTTATACTAGAGATTCCACATAGTGTGTAGAGTAATAATTGGTAAAATAGTACAGTATAGTATTCTATGTAAAATATTGTGTGAATACATAGACATATGTAGCTAAACTATGTACTAAGAACAGTGAATCTACCATGTGTCCGTAGACATCAAAAGAAGAACTGTGCTCCGAAGACAAATTAACACCGTGTGAACTGGAACAGCTCATTACCTACTAAGCTCCATTCCGGTGTATCGGTTATGTTAAGCACAGAAAAACAGTGTCAGAACAGTACATAAATAGCAGACACGAAAAGAGTGATCTACGACACCAGCTAACTCTACAGGTGCACTACCCATAGCACTCAAGTATGACTGTGCAATGTATTTCAGATACCCAGGCCAATTGTGTATATATAGTAGGCCTATAAAACCAATGTACAAACATTCAGGCAACAACTAACCTGAGGTAACTGAATACCATGTATATAAACTTATTGTGATATGTAAAATAACATTTTAAGATAGTGATAAATTAGAGTTAGATTAGGAAATATAATAGTTTTCATTTTGTTGTAATAGTTTAGATAGTTCAGTAATTGACCCACTTACTTAGCTTAAGATTAAATTAGAATAGTAATTTAGACGTAATAATAGTTAAGTACAAACTAGATTAAAGTTTTGATAGGAATAGTACCATTTAGGTTGTTACATTTCACTTAGCTTCATTGCAGTTCAATTCATTCCATCCTAATGAACCATACCATCTAGCAAACATTACCATTTACTATTATCATCATTTTATATCGTAATAGGATAAAAAGATTAGATAATTGAACATACAGCATTTACATCATTTAGATTAAGAACATCAGTCATATATTTTGTTTTGCAGTTAAAAACATTAGATATAATTGTGTTATATTTCACATTACCCACTTTTATAAAGGTACATAATTTGTTTTCACATTACCCACTTCAGAAAGATACATAACTCATATCACATCAATTTCATTGAATTAGTTGGATTACATCCCTTAGAATAGATAAAGATTAGGATTAATGAAAGCATATCTTAGCATTAATGTTACAAAATAGATTAAAGTAGTTAACACATTAAATACATATTTATAGAATTAGTATTAGTATGTCAGGATTTAGAGTTTATTTTAGGAGAACATAGTGGTTGATAAGAACAAGGGTACAAACCATCAACCCTTTCTCTTGCATGTACATAGATTGTAAATACATGACTCGTGCAGCGATTTTCGCACAGTCATTGAGCTCAACTTTCTCAAACTGAGCCAAACTTGTACAGTGTCACTCCAAGGTTTTTAAATAATTGATAGGATAAAAGATGTGTGACAGAATTAAGGGTGAATGAGGTGTGACAGAAGTGTGAAAGTGAGAGCGAATGTAAAATATACAGGAGAGAGTGAGATTGGTCAGCGAATTTTTTCTGCTGCTCAACGCGACTTTTAATTTGTGTCTGCGTTAAATGTTGGTTTTCGTTAGTGAAAATGTACTAGTGTGAATGTGTTGTGTGTAGTTTAGCTTAGATAAAGTATTTTAAGTTTCATAACAAGGGAATGTAGTCACGAATTAGTGTTATACACTTGTTGGTGGCCACATTTAACCGAATTATGGCACTTAAAAACTAACATATATACACATGATAGTTAGATACACAGGTTAGAAGTTAGATTAGAATTTTAATTACATCTAAACACGCAAACAACCAGAAAAACAAACACATAAATTACATACATATTTTATTGATCAAAGGGAGATAACTTCGGTTCAGGGGACATAATAGACAACGAAACACTAACTTAACAGTGAAATATAACTTTACACGCGGAAGCGATATAGGTAAAGCCTATCGCACACACCTTGTGTAATGGTTGTTAAATATTATATGGGGGACATGAAGCAATTCATGTGTTGACCCTAAGAAAGTCAACTTTGTATGGGTAGTAAGTTAATTTGCTATGTGAGGGCAGGTCTTATAAGACAACGGTCCGGTTCAGACATACCTCTAATGAGTATAATATTGCATGTGAGAAGAGGGCTCACGCCAACCAGACAAGTTTGTGGCGATTGCCAGTAGCCAAGTAAAGTGTTACTACATTGTGACAATAGTCAGTAGAAGTCTATTAGGGTGCCCAAAGCCAGGTTATCTACAGTCTTTGACAAAAAAATTAGAGACACTAATTTTTTTAGAAACCTCTTGCGTCACAACCAGAGAGTGAAAGTTGATGACGCAACGCAGGAGGGTGTGTGTGTCAAAGACTGGAACGCAACCCCTCCACCGGGAAGAGCAGTCAACCTCGAGGAGACCAAGAGGTGATACGGTGCCCCGAGGTAAGGGCAGGGGAGATAGTGAAATGGGAGATGGGTAACTGGTTCTCTCATGAGACACGGAGGCGTTGACCAGAGGGTAAGCACTCTGGTCACGACAGCATCCCGCCTACATGATAGCCACGAACGCCACTCAACAGGAGAAGCTAATGTAAGCGTGGCGAGTGGCATGACACGCAAAAGGCGAAGGACGATTCAAGGTCCCTCCGCGTGGTGTGTAACCACGCGAGGAGAATCGTCAGACGGGAGACGGGACTTGTAGTGTTCAGATCGTAGAATAGTTGATAGGAGTTTTGTGTAACCAAATAGATAGAGAATTAGCATAGGCTTTAGAAAATTAGTGAGAGGCAATTCTGTGGCTTTGTGTGTGGGTTTAATAGCGACTGTCATATCAATGTAACGAGCCAACGGCAATAAAATGTACCATGTATTTTCCTCGCACACGACTTGCAAGTTTCTTGTATGGTGTGGGAGAAGAATCCGGTGATGCCTGGCACATGAGTTGTTGACACAAGGTATTCTTTGCATTTTCCTCAGAAACCACATTTCCACAGCCATGAGATTTCTTTCAGCTTGTCTGCTTATTGTCTACGCTTCACATCGATGTAGCACCTCAATACTCTTTTTTCGTTGCAAATGACATCTTTTTTGTCAGTATGTTTTTCATCTTGCAAATCTTGCAAGGCTGCCTTCGCCATGGCGAATCTTGTTCTAATCTCTACAAGGCATCTCCCATCAGATGTTATGACTTTTCTGAGATAACTACCGATTCACTTGTTTTAGTTTACTGAGTTAAGTAAATACTTCAGTGATTGGCATTAGCGGTATTTTGGAAGGAATAAATCGGGAGCTTCTACTCTCGCAAAATGAAGACAGTAAAGATAAGTTGCAAGGAGAATTTGGTATTGAGTTCTTCAACAAGTCTATGTCAGTTTATTTTAGCCATCACTAAGTTCTTAAAATCGGTCTCCCTGGTCTGGGTGTTACATGACTTTCTCCGTAATCCCGTATACGTGAGAAACGTGACATGCACGAAAATCGGTAGCGGATCTCTCCGCGTCAATAACTTACAGGGTATGTGAGCCGGTCGCTCAGAAAGCAATGGCAAACTACTGAGCGTAATCTTACCAAGAAATCAACAATCAGCTGAAAGATGATGATGTTGACAGAGATGTCCTGTAAAGGATATTCGAACAAAAAAAATAATTCTTAAAATAATTTTTCTTGTCTCTTAGTATGATATATTGAACTTTGTTTCTAAGAATACGGTATGTGCTGAGGTCCCTCTTTTTGTGCTTTACTCTATCTCTCGTGCTTGCTTGCTTGTGTTCGTTGGCTTGAGCTCCGAAGCGAAGTCCTGTATATCGGGTGAAGGCATCCTTTTGTCCAGCATCATTGTGATGTCATACCGGACTTGAGGTTTGCGTGAGTATCCGTTGTCCCATGTCTGGCTTATTGGTGTGCAGACTGGTGGTTCCTCACCGTACAGGCAGACACTCTCCGACTTCGGAGGAATCGGCGATCCTACTGACTTTAGCCAGGACCTCGAAGGGACCTGTTGCCCAGGACGCTCGACGATGACGCGTCAATAGGTCTTGGCCAGTATATAACCCGGCCCTGGTGCCTTGGAAACAGCTATGCGTCCCTCTATCTCTCATAATTTCAGTATTTCAATGAGTGATCCACGACGGTTTGACTTGATGTTTTACTCGAACGTCCTTGACTGGCTGACACATGCCAATCAAACACATCAATAAAGATTTTCATTCAGCATTCCAGAGAATCATCCGGGTCATGGAGTTCATAAATATTGTCTAGACCAGTGATTTTCAACCGATGGGGAATTCCCCCAAGCGGGGAATTTTTAGGGTTTAGGGGGGGGGGGGGAGGGGATTAAGGTTATTTTAAGATCGCATTAATAGTTTTGATTGAACTGTTTGTAACTTCTATATTTACACTTATTTGTTTATTTTTTTTTTTAAGTTTTAATTATTTTTAGACCACGTGCAGCATTTTGGGTAGTGATCGCTCATTGCAAAATTGGATACTGCGTACAATTGGATACGGTGTACAATTGGGTACTGTGCCCAATTGTGTACTTTGCACAAATGGATAATTTGCACAATTTTATGCTGTGAACAATTGGGTACTGTGCAAATCTGAGTACTGTGCACAATTGGTTACTCTGCACAGTTAGGTATAGTGTACACTTGGGTACTGAGAACAATTGGGTGCTGTGCCCAATTGTATACTGTGCATAATTGGATACTGTGCGCAATTGGATACTGTACACAACTGGGTACCGTGTACAACTGGGTACAGTGCACTAATGGGTACTGTATACAATAAGTTACTGTGCACAATTGAGTTAGTTGCATATCCTTTATACAAGACGTTTGCAATCAACAGCAGCATTTTTGTTTTGTTTTGCTGTTGTTCATGTCTTGGTAAGTTTGACGTTCTCACAATTGGATACTGTGTACAATTGGGTACTGTGCACAACTGGGTAATGTGCACACTTGGGTATTGTGCACACTAGGGTACTAAGTCGAGAATTCCAGGTATTGAACCTCACAAACATGCGAATAAGGGAGGAAGGGGTGGTGGGGTGGGAGGAATATCATTAGAAACAAATGGTTCATGTAGAACGTCTCAGCCCTATGCTGGGATTCGAACCCGGAAAGCTGTGAGCCTGCAGTAGGCACTGTGATCTTACAGCCCCACCGTGTCGCCGCATCAAATGCAACATTACACCTACATCTCAGGTGACTAATGATGGATATTAAATCACCATTTGATGGCTAACGTTATGATAAAATATCTTCTTAATCCAGAAACAACACTTTAGCTGTAAATTCAAAAGCAATCATGAATAAATAGGAAAATAAAGAAAAAAGGAATAATCATGTAACCAAGAGAAAAGGTGGCGCTTCTAAGATATATATAAATATATATATATATATATATATATATATATATATATATATATATATATATATATATATATATATATGTGTGTGTGTGTGTGTGTGTGTGTGTGTATGTATGTGTGTGTGTGGGGAGGGGGGCTTGAGTGTCTGAGTGGGTGTGTGAGTGTGTTTATGTGGTGGGTATGTATGTGTTTTGTGTGTGTGTGACGTAATGACATCTATCAGGGTGATTGTATAACCTGTCACATATGTCTAGCGTAAACGTGCAAATTTATCCAGCATGTTTAAAATCACAACTGAGAATTACAGATGAGTTAATAATGGTGCCAAATTATGTCTACCGTTTTGCAATCAAATTCCATTAAATAAACATTATCTTCAATTATATTGCAGACTTGACAAAGTCTCAGTTACGTGGAAAATACAAACTACAAACACTTTATGTTGGGTCAGACTATATCTCATATTTTTCTTACCTTTTCCAATGTGCCTAGAGACGCATATCCCTGCAAAATAATAACATCACAGCAGTAATCATATCAATTTATGTTTTATGTTGTTAATATGCAAGGAAATCAATGTACGATATTTCAAAGTGCACGTACAAATCACTTGGAATGACACATGAAAACATAGATAACTTTGGCACAGACAGAAAATCGAATGTGAGTTTGCAAATCTATCTCTTCAAACTACCACTTCAAAACGTTGTTTAGCATAAACAATATAAACATGAAATAAAAGGTAATAAAAAGCGTACAGTTTCCTTAAAGTAAACCTACAATACTACCCGTCAGTAGCATCTCTGCAACATTGATAAATCAGTAGATCAGCGACCTATATATGTCAAAACGTACAAGTAGCTGGATGCTGACTGCCTCGTTGCCACAGAGAAAACCACAACCGTAGATGCACTTTCAGGTAAGAATTCATTGAATTACCAGTGACAAAGTTATTCGAAAAATTCAGTAATACATTACCGGGTCATAACACAGAAAAATGGGATACTCCAGACACATATAGAATAAACACATCATAAGTATATGTGCACAAAACGTTAACAGCAACATAGAATTGTCTGTTAGTTATACAAATTATATAGATGAACGTCTGGGAAACATTTAGAAGAAATGTTTCACATACGTGATGTCGGTACCTCTGCTTCGCTTTCCTGAAAAATTGGCGTTTTCATAAATTTGTGTTTCACATACTGAGTCTGTAGATACTGACTCCGGGCATCCATATGTCCATGGGCGACTAGAAGCACTGACACCATAAAGATACTGTAGACAACTAGGTCCCGCAGCATCTGGAAGACAAACAATAACGATTTTTCTCAGACGCATTTGAATACAATCAAACCCGTGTGTAATATAAATCAACATAGAAAGTAACTCCCAATTAAGCAACTATAGTTTAGTTTAGTTATCAGTTGGGGTATCTTCGTTGCACTCCGGACATGTCCATAGGTGCTCAGATCCTCCCCCCCCCCCCCCCCCAGCATATGCATCAGCGTCCGGTGGCTAATAGTGCCAGTTCTGTGTTGGTTGACGAGGCGCTTTGTTTCCCCGATGTACCTCTCGCGTCTGGCTGTGCCGATTCTTACTCCCAGGTCTTTCATCCTGGAAAGCGATGTGGAATCACTGGCGTCAAAATCCTCTGTTCTCGCCATATCTTTAAGGGCGTTAATAACATCGGCACGATCCATGGGCTGGCCATCTACAGGGGGTGCAGAGCCAGCCAATTTATCAGCTCGTTCATTTCCCTCGACTCCCGCATGTCCCGGGACGAAGATGAAGGTGACTTTGCGGACAACAGACTTCCGCAGCGACTCAGTCCACTGTCTAAGTACAGATCCAGCTTCGACCTTCTGAATCATGCTCATTGAATCACTTAGTACACACACGTTGGTATAATGCTGTGATTCCAGCCATATGAAAGCCTGTGTAACTGCCATCACCTCCATCGTCATGCTGCTCGTGGTCATAGAGTGGGCACCACTGGATTCTTGAACGGTTCGGCCCGCTGAACGGGACTGTAAATGCCCACGCACTTCTCTGCTGCTTTACAACAGATCCATCTGTATAGATGAGCACTTCGGGGCTATCTGAGTGATCATAGATGAGCGCGTTAACCTCTGCATTGACAGCGGCAGGGTTCTGCTCTCTGCACCGTCTGTCGAGTGTGATAATGCAGGAGAAGATACACTTAAAAGCTGGAGGCACCGGCACCCATTCCTTGCCGGGGTTGATACTGGTAAGACTGCAGACCTGTCCGACGACATCTTCCGCCCGACCCATCCATGATTTGCCCCTCTTTAGCCTGTCACCCTTTTCTCTGAATACAGCGTCATGCAGAGGGTGCTGCTCATCTGCACTTATTTTTAAGTATGCACGAGCTCTCCAGATCTTGATCCTGTGTTCCATTGTCGGGAAGTCAAGGAGGTATCTCATTGCTACACAGCTGGTGTCTCTCGTGCAGCCCAAAATGATGCGCATGGCTTCGTTTTGTACCTTTTCAAGTCTTCTAATCTGTGTAGGGCTGACAGTGAGGATGGCCAGGGCATACTCGATGCGTGAAAGCACAAGTCCTTGGAACAGAAGTAATAGCAGTCTTTGCTCGATATTGGCAGTCGCCATGACTCTCATTGCTGCCAAACCTTTTCGAGCCTTCGTTATGACATAATCGACATGATCTCTGAAGGACAGGCTACGATCAAGCCTCACGCCAAGATATGTCAATGACTGGGTTCTACTCAGAATGCTCCCATCCATTCTTACTGCCGGCAGGTCTGTTTTCACAATATGGTTGTTTAGTGAGAACCATGTAACCGTTGCCTTTGCAGGGTTGACAAGGGCAACGGCATCAGCACACCATGAGGAAATTCGATCTAGTTCGCCCTGCATATAGTTGGCAACCGCCTGTCTATCTCGACCCTGTCGATACACGAGGATGTCGTCAACGAATGATAGAGTCCTACCCCTCCCATCCAACTGTTGTTCAGTGATCGGCACCGTATACACGTTGAATAGTACTGGTGACAGTGGTGAACCCTGCGGCAATCCTGGACATATCGTTATCGGCTCAGAAGACCAACTCCCGCATCTTAGCACCACCTTCCTTTGGAGTAGAACTGCAGCTATCCATCGTACAAGGTGAGGGTGCACTTTCAGTCTGAGGAGGGTTTGCATCAAGTGCTCGACAGATACTCTGTTATATGCGTCCTCTAAGTCTATGGCGGCCGCACATGTCTCTTCTCTGACCTGAAATCCTTCGTAAACATCTTGAGCAAAGACCGCCGCATTCAGCCATGACTCTGTGTTGCGTCTGTATCCTCCAAGTGTGGGCGGGAAGCAGCTGAGCTGTTCCAAGTCCCAAACAAATCTGTGTGCTACAATTTTCTCCAGTAGCTTGCCAACAGTATTCTGCATCGTAATGATTCTGTAGCCGCTTATCTTGGAGTGGTCTTTGTTCGGTTTTGGCAGCGGCAGCAAGTAGCTGTGTAGCCATTCTTCTTGGACCTGACCCCTCTGGATACTGGTGTTGAATTCTCTGGCCAGTTCTTTCATGTCATCATCTGATATCACCATTAGGTCACCATATCGGATGCCGTCTGGGCTTGGGGCGGTGTTAGGTGATTTATTGAGCATCGCAAGCAATATCTCAACTGTGATTGTCCATTCTTCGTCTGTCCCGACACCCTCGCACAACTGAGAGAGTGTTGTTGTGGTCCTCTGTCTGGCGGGCTCGTCTTTCTGGTCAGTCTGTTCTATGTAGCGTGCAAGAAGGGCCTTACCTTTATCCGCATCCGACTTTTTCCATGCGAGGTCTGTGCCTTGAAAGTCTGGAATACCCCTACGTTGTGCAGCACCGTTCATGCTCTTGTGGAGGCGCCAGAATGTCGTAAGAGATTGCTCGGAGCACACCTTCCTGCAGAACTCGTCCCATTTGTCGGCCTTGGCCTGTTTGGCGCAGGATTTGAATAAAGTCGTCGTCCTAACGACCTCAGTCTTCAGGTTCGCCAACAACCTGTGGCATGTTAGCCTTTCTGGCCTTTTGCCAGTCTTTGACAGCCTGCCTCTTTCCAAGCCACACCTTCTCGACCTCTCCATTCCACCATGGTGGCTGCAGCCATCTTTCTTGTCTCCTACGGGAGGAAGTTAGTTTCCTTCTTCTGATCTTGCTTATGGCGTCTTGACCAGTTGTGTCGTACGGGAAGTCATTGGTCTTGTTTCTTTGACTCATGGCCCCGTCTTTCTTGATCAGGATGACACAAGGGTAGTGGTCACTATCGTGGTATCCCAGTGTGCCCCACCGGCACCTTGGTGCGATGGTGGGCGACACCAGAGCCAAGTCAATGATGCTGTCAGAGTCGCCTGGTCGAGTGGCCATTCTAGTGACCTTCCCATCATTCAGACAGATTAGGGCAGCAGATGCCAGGGCGTCCTCCAAATCTTCTCCCTGTCTATTGGAGATGCAATTCCCCCATTGACTGCCTCTGGCATTGAAGTCCCCGCAGTAGATGATATGCCTTTCATCCATATCGAACAAACTCTGCCATTGTCGCACGTCGACCTTCCCATTTCGCGCATAGACGTTAACGATTACAAGCTGCACTGGTGTCATTATTCTTAATGCCTGCACTTGCAGGGCATCACTGTTCCAGGCGGACATATCGATCTCAGACACTAGTATGTTGTCGCGGACCAGAATGGCCTGTCCGAGGTGCCGCCTGTTAAAGAAACCCTGAAATCCAGCAACATTGACTGTTCCGTCGGTGAGCTGTGTTTCTTGCAAGACTACAATATCGTTTCCGTAGAGTAGTTTTTCAAGAATGGGTCGGCGTTGACTAAATGATGCACAGTTCCAATACAGTACTCGAACATTTCCGATACCCAATCTGTCACATTTTAAGCGCCTTCTGCGCGCGCCCGCCCTCTTAGTACTCTTACCACGTTGTGTCCTTGCTGGTCGTCTGGTCGTCATGTTAGGCTTAACTATCGCCACCGGGCGCCGATGATACGCCGAAAGAAGACTGGACGCGCGTGCACGAACTCCGTTGCACGGTCCGAACTCCATTTCACCACGAAAAAAACACTTAATCCATACACATTTCGGAAAAAACACGTTCCATTTTACGGGACGAAAAAATGTCCCGCCATCTTGTGCAACCTAAGCAACTATAAAGAGCATTAAACATAATGTATTACATCTCTGCCCAGGAAACGATATACATTCAGCTTCTGACAACAAGAAATGTGGCTGTGTAAAAGTGATTATGATACAAGAAGTATCCATACATGATCATATATCACGTTAAATAGAAGTTAATAACAAAATACATGTTTATCCAATATGTTAGATCTTCAATGTGTGAATTGTAACTGGTCTTTTCATATTAATGGTGTAAGTATACTGGAAGCAAGGATATCGCACTACAAGTTGAGATGTTCAGCCAGTTGTTAAATAAACTATGTGAACTTCCAAGCCCAGGCATAAATAACATTTAAATGTGCTCATTGACAACAAAAGCTCCATACACTAATATTAACGATATTAAACATACATGTAGGACTTATAATTCTGCCTTCACAATACCTGACAACCAAGCCAGGCACATGTGCCATTATATGACCTACTTAAAGACCCCGCACTGTGATACACTCTGCTAGGATAAAAACTAATAATTAATGAGCTAATAACATTTTTACACATTAAATTCTTGTTCTTCTTCTTTCGTTCGCTTGAAATATGTCTATAACTGCAATGTTGTCTCGTGTATGAACGTAAATGTCTTTTTCTTTAGTTCACTCAGCGGTCCATATAGTTTATCTTCCACTGTCGTCTCTTCAGTCCAGTCTTGGAGTATGTGATCTGCTGTCCGCGACACCAGTCCACATGTGCACATGGCTGAATCACCAATCTTGAATTCTGAGATTATGTAATCTGTTGTGTCCTGTTCTGAGGCGCAGAATAGTGACTTGTTTTGGTCTGTCCATCATAACGTGGTAGTCGCCTTGAGCAGGTTTTGGTGACTTTCTAACTGATCTGTTTATGATGTTCTTTAGGTGGTATGCAATAGTCACATCAGGCTGTTCTTCTTTTGCTCCTTCCTGAGATAATCGATCAGCTCTCTCGTTTCCGGGTACCCCACAGTGAGACGCTATCCATTGTAAAGTGACGTTACGCTGACTGTTAAGTTCAGAAAGTAGTGGCCTTAGTACTGACAATTTCCCAGACAGAAGCTTCTCGAGTATTGATTTTGCATATGTCAATAGCACACAGTTTGCGTACCATCGTTGGTATTTAGTAATTGCTATATCGCTATCTTGATTTGCCTCAATTGCAGCATCATAGCTATGACAGTACTTTCCTGTTGATACTCTGGTCGTGTCCCTAGTATTATTTGGGTATTCTATGTACATTCGCGCTCCTCCATTTTGAACAGCATTTTGTGCTGACCCATCTGTGTAGATTCGGATCTATGGGTCCTGTGGGTATTCGTCATCAAGGAAGCTGAGAGTGGCTGTTCTGCGCTGTACACTGTTCTGTTCTTCCTTGTCAAATATTCCTCTCACTTTTGTCTGGATTTGTAGTAGTAGTCTATGTTCCTGTTTCCATGGAGTACGTTCTGGAATAGTTTTCAGTGGTGGTGTCTCTGCAGAGTCGTTTGGCCTGATGGATGAAACTGCTTCTTTTCAACCGCCCCATAGCTAATTTTTCAAGTCTGTACATCATGGGGTGGGGGGAGGGGTGTGTGCTTGGCATGCTGATAAACTTCTTAGCTAGTATTGTCGTTTTCGTATCTCTTCGCTTTCTCAGTGATTGTGTCCTCCCCATCTTCTCCGTCTCCACTATAGTGGTTGATCTCATCCCTCCAGTGGTGACTCTTGATTTTTCACCATGCCCAGCTCTTCTAGTGTGGTGTTTGATGCTGAATACCACGCACTATCCTGTGGATAGTGTTTTCCTGTGGAGTAAGTGATGTTATTTCGTGTTCGTGTATTGGACGTGTTCAAAAGAAGCCATGGAAGGTAGGTGGTGGATGCAATTTTGAGTGCAGCCGACAGATATTTGTTGGTTATGGTCTCGAGTTTCGCGACGGCAGGCAGAGGACCTCTTTCGAGAGACAATGGTTGCGGTCATCTGACCAGTATGGTCACTGCCATAGAGGAAAGCACCGGCAAACTACCTCTTTGAAAGTGCCTAGTATATTATGATTTGCTTAAAGACTGATCATCGCAAGACAAGGACAGAGACATTAAAATTAGCAACATGGAACGTTAGGACGTTAAACGACGGCGGAAAATTAGAGAACATAAAACAAGAAATACAAAGAGGAAAAATTTATATTTTAGTGATGTGCGCAACGAGAAGGACAGGAGCAGGCATCAAGATAGATGAAGATTTTAAGATTATTTATTCTGGAGGTGAAGATCGACAAAGGGGAGTGGCAATAAGTTTGGACCGGAAAACATCAACATTTGTTCAAGGATATTGGGTCGTGTCGGACAGAGTTCTACTAGTTAAATTGAGTGCCAGACATTTTAGCATAAATGTTATTCAAGTATATGCCCCAACAGGAGAGTCCAGTGAAGATAGTGTAGAGGAATTTTATAATGACATATAGTCTGCCTTAAAGAAATGTAAAAATTCAGAAATAAACATCATAATAGGAGACTTAATGCAGAAGTAGGAAATCAAGGTGATAGATACACAGTAAGAGACTATGGTTTAGGAGAGAGAAATGAAATAGAATACATACTCATAGAGTGGGCAAAAGAAAAGGACATGATTGTAGGAAACACCTGGTTTAAGCAACACCCTAGAAGATTATGGACATGGAGGAGTCCTGATAGCAGGATCAGAAACCAGATTGACTACATTCTGATTAGCAGAAGATTTAGAAACGCACTAACAGTAGCAAAAACAGTTCCCAGTGCTGATTGTTATAGTGACCACAGACTACTTACAGGAACATTGAGGATAAAGCTGAAGAAAGTCAAATATATAAAAGGGAACACTAAATATGATTTGTGTACATTGAGTAATGACAAGGAAATACAAAACAAATTCAACATACAAGTACAGAACAGATTTGATATATTGTCTGATCTAGAGATACTATTCTAGGATGTGAATAATCAATGGGAAATGTTAAAGAATTCAATCAGATTGGCTGCAGAAACAACTATTCCAAAATTAAAGACGATGGGTCGTAAGAAATGGATGACTGGAGAAATTTTACACCTCATGGAAACAAGAAGACTCAACAAAAATAATCCTGCCAAATATGAAGAAATTCACAGACAAGTCAGAATATTATGTAGGAAGGCAAAAGAATCATGGCTTGAGGAAAAATGCTTAGAAATTGAAAAGCAACACAACAGTCAAAATACCAAATTAGTGCACAAAAGAATTCAGGAACTTACTAATAAAAGAACAAGTACATCAACAGGCTGTCTAAAAACTAAAGATGGCAAAATCATAACAGAAAAAGATTATGTGAAAAACCTGTATAATGATAACAGAGAGGAACAGTATGATATTATATTTAATAATGAAGGACCACCAATTTTAAAGATGGAGGTTCAAAATGTTCTTAAGCATATGAAAGCTGGTAAGGCCCTCGGTGCAGATAACGTCACAACAGAAATGATTAAAGCTTTAGAAGAGTTTGGATTAGAGCAAGTCACCAGACTGCTAAACACAATATATGATACTGGTGATATACCTTCTGAATTATGTAATTCTGTATTTATTGCAATCCCAAAGAAATCAGGAACCTTGGTATGTGATCAACATAGAACAATTAGTATAATGAGTCACATCACAAAGATTTTGTTACGAATTATCATGCAAAGAGTGAGGAAGAAAATACAACCTGAAATAGGGGAAGCAAAATGTGGGTTTGAAGAAGGAAAGGGTACAGTAAATGCTGTGTATATGCTGCGAATAGTTATTGAACGTGCTATAGAAGTAAACAAGGATATACATCTTTGCTTTATTGACTACACAAAGGCTTTTTATAGAGTTAGACATGTCAACATGGTGGATATGCTTTCAGATCTACAAATTGATGGGAAATACATTAGACTTATACAAAACATATATTGGAAACAACAAGTTGCCATAAGGATTGATAATGAAGTGGGACCATATCAACCTATTAATAGAGGTGTTATAGTGTGTGTGTGTGTGTGTGTGTGTGTGTGTGTGTGTGTTTGTTTTTTTTTTTTTTTTTGCCCCAATATAAAATTCAATATCTCAGTAACCAACTGAGGGAAAATGATGAGATTTAGCATATAACCTTATCATTATGTCCACCCAACAAAAAAAATTTGTTCTGGAGATTGTACAGCAGATTTCAATGTTTGTTTATATGCGGTATATAATTTACGGCTCCGGGATTAATACAATCATTTTAAGAGTATTACAGCTTCAGAAAGACACACCCCCGCTATTTGTGAAATTGTCTCGCGGTTTTCGTTATGGCACAAACAGCGCGGAGTTAAATGGTATTGTTCAGAGGTGTCTCCAATGGGGGTTCTTTCATGAAACGTGGTTATATAAATAAACTAGCTGACTCGGCCCGGATTCGCCCAGCTCCTGGCGGGGATCTATCTATCTATCTATCTATCTATCTATCTATCTATCTATCTATCTATCTATCTATCTATCTATCTATCTATCTATCTATCTATCTATCTATCTATCTATCTATCTATCTATCTATCTGTCTGTCTGTCTGTCTGTCTGTCTGACCTCCTGCCTGCCAGCCTAACTGCCTGTCTAACTACCTACCTACCTACCTATCTATCTATCTATCTATCTATCTATATATCTATCTATCTATCTAGCTAGCTAGATAGCGTGTTGAAAGAGGAATAGGACTATTGGAGAAAGGATGGATTGAATTTTATGCAACCGAGAGCAATCATCAACCTGCTGGAATCGTCCGACATAGATTAAGGTCTAAGCAGATCGCAGACCTTAATCTACGTACACACTTACTGGGATATTTTGCTCCAACTATTCAGACGAATTGCAGGCCCTAAACATTACATCATCAGCATAATGTCAATGGCAACAGTTTGTATTCCACAGTGATGAATTTTCAATTCCGCAAGCCTTCGGCGGTGACAAACAACTGTATTGGGGGAAAAAAAAAAAACACACACACACACACTAAACGCATTGAATACCAACAGAAGAGTAATATAGCGGTGGAAACTGACATATTGTGGCATAACAAGAAACGTGAGAGCAAACACGTTGTCAAATTAGGGGACAACACATGTGCATACGAATAAATCTATAAACTTCAATGAAAAGAGGACCAACATCTTGGTCGTTAAGAAGAAAGCCCACTAAAGAGATAATGACAACTATTTTCATAGTGCAAAACAGGTAATCATGTTCCGTCTGAACGGTAAACAGCAGAGTAGACAGTCTTTCACGAAGACTCAAAGCGGGTGTGTCACCCATGTGTACGTGTGATCAAACTACACAGACAGCTGAACAGATCCTTAAAAATGAAAACATGATGACTAAATTGCGGTATCATTTCTGGTCACTCCATACGCACATTAACGCACAGCTATTTGGAAGCTTTCACGAACTCAATATAAAAAGCTAAAATGAATACTTGTGTACACTTTATTAACCAGCAGCTGAAGAAACAAGAAGGAAATAAAAAATAAGGTAATAAATATATTCCTTCTACTTTCCTGTTAATTTACAAATTATTTACCCTGTGCCTCTGTAAATTCTCTGTCTTTACTAATATTACACATTGCACCCCTCTCGGGGAATGAAGTTGTCAAGCCGTCTGACTCGGGCTCCGAGGGTTGTACGTTCGATTCCGGGCCGCGTCCATCATTTCACGAGTGCATTTTTCGGAGACTCCCGAGGGACGTCACTGGAGCTACGGAGTTCATGCTTTGTGCGACGCTATCCGCGCTGCGGAAAGAAACTGAGCCATATGGGATAAAGCCCGGTGCAATGCAGCCGACCCTGTCGACTTTTAAGCTAGTTCTTTCATTGCACCCACTCCCATACGAATCCGGATACGCCTTCTGTGTCATCTGAATTGGCGGGGCTTCCATTACTGTAAACATAAATTTGTTAGCGAGAAATCACTAGTTGTTCAGCAAAACATCAAAGAAATGTCGCCGCTTTCGATGATTTAAGTTGTTTGTGGACCTATCAAAGACATATTCCTTGGGTGTGGGTAAATATAAGACGGCTGGAAAAATTTCATAACGATGCAACAGACAGTTTTCAAAATAATTGATCGTGAATGAAGGCATTCTTTGTGGGACATAGTATAGGAAGGGATGTGTAATGTCTCGATATCTTTTTTCCCTATGCAGTGAAAATATTTTCAGAAATGTAGAAGATATAAATGGAATCAGCATTGGAGGAAGAAACATCAATAACATTAGATATGCAGATGGTACAGTATTTATAGCAGACAATGCACAGGATCTACAACAATTAGTAGACGCGGTTGTTGTACACAGTGAGCAGCTGGGGTTGCAATTAAATTGTAAGAAGACACAGGTTATGGTTGTCACTAGGAAGAACGAAGTACCACAATGTAATATACAAGTAAATGGGGATATTCTTCAACAAGTGAATCGGTACTATTACCTTGGAACAGTCATAACATCTGATGGGAGATGCCTTGAAGAGATTAGAACAAGAATCGCCATGGCGAAAGTAGCCTTTAGCAAGATGAAAAACATTCTGACCAATAAAAAGATGTCAATTGAAACGAGAAAAAGATTGTTGAGGGGGTACAAGAGCCTTTTCTTTTGTTTGGATGTGAAACTTGGACAGTGTGCAGTCAAGCTGAAAAACATTTGATGGCTACAGAAATGTGGTTTCTGAGGAAAATGCAAAGAGTACCGTGGAGAGATAGAAAAACCAATGACCTAGTACTACAGGAGACAAATGAAAATCATAGACTGATTAGAGAAATTAGACGAAGACAGTCAAATTTTTTTGGACATGTTATGAAAAGAAATGGATTGGAGAACTTATTGACAACTGGCAAGATCGAGGGGAACAGACCAAGAGGAAGACCGAGAGGAAAATACCTGCATGGGTAGCCACAGGACGAGACAGGAACTCTGAGCTGATCCACGACTCTGATGATCGAGTGAAATGGTGAGTCATGACCGCCCACGCTTTCCGGCTTGGCACATGATTGATTGACCACGCAGTTGACCCGTATTCCAGGCGTGATCATATGCTCTGTTGATAAACTTTGCTAAGTATTATCCCATTGGCTCCCCATGTGGTTCCACTTCGTTTTCTCAGGACGGCTATTTTCCTTCTGGCTTTTGCTACTGATTTTTGTTGATGTGCTTTCTCCATGTTAGCCTATTATCAGCTGTTACTTCAAGATATGTTGGTTTTTTTATATCTTTTCTTAGGGGTATTCCATTTATCTGGATGACCCCTGCCTTTTGTTTTGGGGAGAAGGTAAAAAGCGTTGTGCTGCACTTGTCAGTCAATATTTATGCTAACACACCATCAATTGCCAATGCAACACATGCATTTACAGCTCTTTGTAGCTATCTGATGGCCACTGATGCATATTCATTTTAGGAGATAGATCATGATTGCTTCTCTCCAGGCTTATAGAACGCTGCCTAAGGTCCACCTGTTATTTAAGATCTGCAACAGCTTTGTTTTGGCCATTATTTATAGATTTATGATCATTTCCTGGTGACTTTATTTTCAAGTTTCATATTTCTAGCTCCACTTTCGCTAAATGTGATTGGTTCCCCCAGAGCCTCATGTACTATTTAACCATGTCCTGTATGTTGCCATTTCTCTCGAATCTCTTGTTGTTTCTCTGGACTAATTTCGATGTTGTATCGTGTGCAAATTAGTCCGCTGCTCGTTTCCCTGTAAAGATGTTCCCGTCTTTATGAAGTGCAATTTTTTTTTTACTTTCTCCCTGTGCCCTCATCGTTAGGTTGTTTTATTAGTTTCCAAACCTTTCTTGTGTCTCTTTGAAAGTTCAGTGACTGTGTTCTCCTGCCAGTTTTTCCATCTAGCCTGTATCTTGGTACTTTGAAATTTGGCTTTTGCGTGCTGGTATTTATTGGGTGCTCTTGGCTGGGTTTGGGCTCTGCTTGCTATCTACACACTTCAACATCATTATGCAACTGTTCTATTGTACTACATCAGTAGTTTACGAGCTCCTCTTTGTACTGTTTCTCGTGCTGCCTGTAGTATGCATTTCCCAAACTGTTTAACTACCTTATTTATGTCTTTGTCTGTTTTCTAGTTTCTAATTAGTATTCAAAACAATGTTTTCCCGTGATGAATTTGAATAACGAAGATACAAACAATAGATTGCACGATTTATTGCCTGGCATATTTCGCTGCATCTCGTCTGACGAGATGCAGCGAAATATGCCAGGCAATAAATCGTGCAATCTAATTAGTATGTTGGTGCGATGCTTGTACATTGCCCAGTCCGCTTTCTTGTAATTCCACCTCGATAGAGTGCTGCTTTCACTTACAAGCTCATTTTTTACAGCTAGAAAGACTGGCCGATGGTCACTGCCACCAAGTTGTTTCCCAACAACTCGTGTTGTGTTCCACTCTAGGTCTGGTGAGTGAAGAGCCAGGTTAGGTGTAGTTGTATTGTGCCATGATCTCGATTAGCTGGTATGTGGGTCAGACGGCTTGTTAATCAAGATGCATCTATTCTCATCCTGCCAGTCTTCCAGTCTCTCTCTCTCTCTCTCTCTCTCTCTCTCTCTCTCTCTCTCTCTCTCTCTCTCTCTCTCTCTCTCTCTCTCTCTCTTGACTGGTCTATGTGATCATAGCCCCAGCTCTGTGAGTGGCTAGTGAAATCGCCACACACAATCATTTTCTTTTCTTTAAATGATAGTGTGTCCAGTGCCCGTGGGCGGCACTTGGCGAGTAGTAATTGATCAAATGCAGATACGTATTGCCTATCTTAATTTTAAGAATCTGCTATTCGGCCCATTCCATGTAAACTTCAACTTGGGAAGCAGTGATGTTATTTTTTACAATGGTCGGTATCCAACATTTGCGCCTGTCCTTTCGGTCAAATCGATAACACTGGTAGCCTATTATTGTGAAGGCTACATTTTCATTGAGGCCAGTTTCTTGCAAGCAACATACACTTACTTTTTTCTTGGTCCAAGATGTTTTCTAGTTCTTCTGTTCTTCTTTATCCTCCACATTTCAGTACATTATTTTTAGTCTTTGTTTGGTATAGCCAGACGCTTTATAATCAGGTAACCTGACTCCACAGAACATCTGAGAAGGACCTCCAGTCGTTTTGGTTGGACCCTTTCTAGACATAGAGCCCGGCACTGCAACTGCCTGGGGGTCCATAGCCGGGTGATGGCCATAACATTTTGCAGTAGTCGAGATATCTCATAGCGTAATTGCGTGGCATCCTGATTTCTGTGGTGCGCTTCCTGGCTGATTTCCCCCGTCTTCAGGGCTTTTCATTTACTATAGCAGACTGTGGTCTTACTCGAGATTAGATGTGTAGGCACGCACACACGTATCTGAGCATGCATGCACGTCATACACATCTAGAGCATTGTGGTTATTTTTACGGCGCCAGAGACTTACAGCCTACCATTATCCTGTTAGCTCAAACCGTACCGTCACGTGTAGGCCAGGAGCTGGACTTTCGATGACGGAGGTGGTCAATGCACGAGCCATTGGGGTGTTTTGCAAGGTTGCAAGCTCACCCCAATACTGCGAACCTGACTATATAACAGCAGCATGTTGAATCCAAACATTAAATGTTACGAACGGTGTGATTCCTTTTAATCGTACTTTTTAACAAGGAAAAGAGAACAGCAATGTGAATAAAAATCACCCTTATGGCTTACTTCTCTGGCTGCATTTTCTATGGCAAGTCTCTCCAGAACATTCTTAGCCTCGGTTGTATTGAGCGGGACTCTGCATGTAACTTTAGGTAATAGTGTCCTAAACTTCCTGTTGTATTTCTTCCTTTCCTGCACCAATTGTATCCCATCATCTGAAGGTAATTTGTGCAGAAAATTGTAAGTAAGGGCAGACAAAGGGTCTCGATTCGCGTCACAGAGCATATTGTGCTATATATATATATATATATATATATATATATATATATATATATATATATATATATATATATATATATATATATATATATATATATATATATATATATATATATATATATAGCCTTGTCTTTTATTTTCAAGGATGTACCCTATAAGTCATGATACTATGAGAACTAAAATACTTAACAGCTACAATTTTTTTATTTATTTATTGATTCTATTTAAATATTTGCCAAAAATCATATATATATATATATATATATATATATATATATATATATATATATATATATATATATATATATATATATATATATATATACTAGCTGACCCGGCCCGGCTTCGCCCAGGCCCTGGAAGGGGATCTATCTATCTATCAGTCAGTCTGTCTGCTTGTTGTCTGTCTGTCTGTCTGGCTGGCTGACCCGGCCCGGCTTCACCCAGTCCCTGGTGGGGAGCATCTCATTTAATTCATATAAGTAGTCATATAAGCTCTCCCGTTCCCGACTATCTGTCTGTCTGTCTATCTGACCGGGCCCGGCTTCACCCAGTCCCTGGTGGGGAGCATCTAATTTAATTCATATACGTAGTCATATAAGCTCTCCCGTTCCCGACTATCTGTTTGTCTCTCTGTCCCGGCCCGGCTTCACCCAGTCCCTGGTGGGGAGCATCTAATTTAATTCATATACGTAGTCATATAAGCTCTCCCGTTCCCGACTGTCTGTATGTCTGTCTGTCTGTCTGTCCCGGCCCGGCTTCACCCAGTCCCTGGTGGGGAGCATCTAATTTAATTCATATAAGTAGTCATATAAGCTCTCCCGTTCCCGACTGTCTGTCTGTCTATCTGTCTGACCGGCGTGGTTTCGCCCAGCTTTTGGCGCACATTAACTTAAAAGAATGTCCTTCCACACACCATTCAATGAAAACTTTAGAAAAAGATGGGTTAAAATGTTATGCATAATGCATTATTTTTATGCCAACTGTAAAAATACCTTAAAGATTATATCATTATTTAATATAACTCATATGCCTAAAAATAACTATAGACAAAGAGTGTAACAATAGTGCAGGAAAGTCCAACAATATGACTATAAAGTATTTAGAAATGTTATTAAAAGTTATGCCCCTTGAAATAACTTTTCTAGAGTGAAGTGCCCCTGCTATATAGACATTATATAATGAAAATGGAAAAGTAAATGTTATTAAATAAGTCGAAGATTTTACATTCAGAAATTATTATAGTCGGTTGCACAGGAATGAAAGGAAGACGCGTAGAAAATTTCATCTCAATCGGATGTACCGTTATCGAACGCATCCAAATCCACAAACCCACAAACCCACAAACATACAGTCTCTTTTATATATATATATATATATATATATATATATATATATATATATATATATATATATATATATATATATATATATATATATATATATATATATATATATATGAGTCTCGGGTAACGAACACTGCCGCGGGTTGCGAACGAAAGCGAGAGAGAGAGAAAGAGAGAGAGAGAGAGAGAGAGAGAGAGAGAGAGAGAGAGAGGTCTAACGTTGGAGACAAACGATCGCGTATAGTACAAATGAAGTTCACGCAAGTACTAACATCGCTTAGCGTTAGCCTAGTAGCCTAGTTGTGAACGCTTGCGCAGCCTCGTTTTCATTGGCCTTACTACACAGTACTAAAAGATATCTTAGCAGTGGCACTGTGTTCAGTTTATCTCATTCATTGTTTTCCTTGTTAACCCCATCAGTTATGAGTTCGGAGAACGGTAGTTGTGCTGTTAGGAAGCAGCAACCTATAACAGGGGAGGTAAAGAAGGAAATAATTATGAAACATAAAAAGGGCGTTAGTGTGTGTGACATCGCTAATGAGTACAGCATGGCAACATCAACTATCTCCACCATCATAAAGAAGAAAGAGTTACTCAAATCAGTCGATGTGGCTAAAGGTGTAACTAAGCTGCAGGAGCAAAGGCCTCAAATTTTAGAGAAAGTTGAAAATATACTGTTGATCTGGATCAATGAACTGCAACTTGCAGGATGTAGTGTTAGTGAGGCAATAATATGTGAAAAGGCGAAGGTGTTGCACAACTACTGAACGTAAAATTTTGCCAAGACATCAACAGCAGCTGAAACATGGTGGTGTTGACTGCAAATGTCATGCAAAGGATATGCGAAAAAAATAGTCATATACTGCATCGCAGGGTTCTCACAGATGCGACTCAAGGCAGCAGTTTTCATTGAAACACGCTGCTAATATAATAACTCCGTACTAAGAATTGTAGACTTGTATCATTGTTTACAAGTATCCAAAGCAGTCGTATTATCCACACTGCTATTTGCTTGTGAAATCTGAACCACTTCCACACTTCTACCTTGGGAAGCTACTAAAGATTAAATGGCAAATCAATAACCCAGATACCGAAGTCTTAGAAAGAGCCTCAGTGTCCACTATCCACACTCTATTAATGAAGAATCAGATTCGCTGGGCTGGTCACCTGTCTCGCATACTAGATCACAGGTTCCCTAAACGATTTTGTTTACGGTGAGCTATACTGTGGTAAACGCTCCCAATGCAGACAGAGGAAACGCATTAAAGACGCTCCGAAGATATCGCTCATAGCTATTGGAATTCATCACGACACATATGAGACTGCTGTCAAAAAGACGGGAATTCATGGCGTACATAATAATTACGCAAGGGTGTAGTCATCTGCGAAACAAACAAGACTGCAAGAGTTGTGAAAAAAAAGACTGCACGAAAAAATCTACCGCAGGAGATCCTCCTCGAGAGTCAAGCATTCTTTGCCCATATTGTCAAAGAACATTTCGAGCCAAAATAGGCCTTACCAGCCATCCTGAAATTCAAAGCTCCAAACTTTCAACCCCGCTGGGTGAAATGAGTGGTCATCATCATTCTTGACGGACAAACACCATCAGGAGTTGATGATGTTGGATGTTTGAATTATGTCATACACTGTTATTTAATACACACTTAACATCCCTACCAGTCGAGTGCAGACACGTTATTTTTAGAGGGTTTTCGCGTGACTATTTACATTATTATTGGTGTGCCGGGTTCAGACTCTTATGTGGCGAATACATTCTTCTGGGCTCTCCAGTCACAGAGCATGCATTAGCAAATGCAGGACGCCTTTATAAGTAAAGATATACGCTGACAACCAACGTGCATCACAGACAAAGTGGGACGCAGATATATAAGAAGCAAGTTGGGATTAGATCGTATTGTCAAAGAAAAATATGAACCTCCTGGTATGTATCCCACAGAAGACACATTACCTGGTGTCTTCAGCATTCGAGAAAACAATTTTAATGAGGATTAAACTGAACAGCAGGCGAGTAAAGAGAAACCGTTGGCAGTAGGCGTGAATTCATAGAGATCACTATCTCAACATGTCGCGATCTATATATAACTAAGCTATTCTCATTCAGTCATGTGCATTCGCGTTTACTGTTCAATACTGCTGACAATAGACAGATGATCGCTTGTAGGAGTATTTGCCTGGTTAGCATCTTAAAAGATGTGGAATACTAGCAAAATGGGTTCATATTGTGTCTGAATATTCTTAAGTCCAGTGCATTGAGTGAGATGAAAGAACGGAATTATTGTTCGCTGTTTAAGAATGCCAACCATAGGTCCGAGGCAATATGCACGGTGTCCTCAAGTAATCAATCCAACTTGGGGAACATAATGTTTGGAAATAGACAGACGTGCCAAGAATTCAGGAATCTGGAGTGAGGAAGACCAGATCGCTACACAAAATATACATTAGTCTCTGAAATGGCACAATTAGGTGTTATTTACGAATGGATACTTTTAATGTCACTAGCGTAGTGCACAGATGTCACTCTTGTCACAGCGATTACATCACTGTCTCGATGCCACCCGTGTGTTATAATATACAGTAGTCAGCCTTTTCCCTCATGTACGAACGTGTGTCAGGTCGTTCTCTCGACAAGACACGGTAAACGTGGCGTCATGAGTGACTTCCATGCTTGCGGGTCTTCGTCACACCCAATAAGATCCACCTACGATGTATGTAAAGCATTACAACTTGGCGTATAAATAATGGATACGATACATATTACAGGAAGCAGCGGTAGAGTAGCGACTAACGTTTTGTTTACCGGCCAGGCGAGCATGTGTTGGAATATCCATTGAGGCAGGGATATTTGTTGTTTAACTACGTGAGCTGCAGGTCAACCCGACCTAAAATGGATACCATCAAATTCCCCAGGAAGTAACATCAACAGAAGCGATATTGCCCACATATTCACACATCGATCTCTGGTTGGTCTAAATATATCAATTAGCACCATTTTCTCAATACGTCACACGACGTGGAAAATGGTCCGTGTCACAAAGTTCTTTATCATAACTGAGTGAGATGGTCGTTGTCTAGGTTTCACTGTTCCTTGTATGTCGCTATGGAGTGTAAGTAGAGCTAGCCACCTGTCTCACAATGCAACTCACCCCAGTAGTACACATCCATCAGTCAGTGAACAAGATTGATTTGGCGCACATAATCCTTTAATACAGAAAGAACACGGACAAACGGAACATAATTCTATATCCAGAAACCAATATAATCCACAGAATATATATATTTCTTCCTCACGACTTAACCCGCACACATCACTGCCTTCTCAAGGCCTGCTTAATCTCAAATTCACAGGACAGTTATCCAGCTCCTATTCACGGCTGGACCTCACACAATACAACCCACACACTGGGTCTTGCCTCCACTACTATCCAACCCACTCTGGGTTCAGGCCTCCATTAACTATACAACCCACTTTGGCTTCAGGCCTCCATTAACTATACAACCCACTTTGGGTTTTAGGCCTGCATTCAAAACTGGGAGAACAACACAGGGGAGATCTCTATCTAACTCCGCTCCTCTCCTTAGATTCCTGCCCCGCTCGGAATCTACACATCCACTGTTCTAAGCGACCCGACTTTCAGTCGGTCCCAGCTTCAACTGCCCTCAAGTTTCCTGACTTCACACAAAACTAAACTGTCTCTCACCCCATATACCCTGGGGTCTGCATCCACCCTCACCATTATTTCTCATAGCTGGTTGTTTTTCTCGTACAAAGGTCACTCACCTCAATGGCAATGACCCATGCATATGTCATTACACCCCTCTTAAAAGAAAACATCGTTTTCAAATGTTGGGAGACTAAAACTTATTAAATATGTGACCCCGACATATTGCCTGGGTAGCCCTAAGTATGGCTCCATCTCACTTTAATTACTACACTAAATAATACGTCGAATAGTCATAGTACCCTTCCCTATTACTGACACATCAATACAACCAACTGTCCATCTTGTGTACCAAATTATGAGCTACCAACATCCCATAATAATCAACATAACATAGAAAAGCATTATATTTATGTACCCGCAGGTCTATTAATATCTTCCATAACACACGAACTATGTCACTTTACTAATACTGGTCCAAGAATAAATGTTGAGGCGCTGCATTGCCTCTTTCTTCCATCAACTATCTGGAGAGTTTGTGTATCGACCATATATCAGGTGGTTCTTTTCTTGCATTAACCAACCTCTGATTCCTGTCGATGCTGTGTCTACCCTTCATGTACCCATAACTCATGTTTCCTATATCTTTAAAACATCTGTTTGCTAATCCTAACCCTGGTTCAGTGATGTCGTTAACACTCTTTTGAACTGCCTTAACTTTGCTATCTGCATATTGTACCGGTACACTGGAGTCTCTGTTTAGTCTGACCTCTTTATTAAATCCTGGCCAATATACCTGGTATCCTGCTCTATGCTGCTTCCGCCTTATTCCTATGTGCCCTGCCCATGCCCTATCCTGAGCTGTTATAGTATATCGGTCTCTATGTGCTAAGGGTACCCCTCCTTGCCTACGCCTGGTTTTGTCATCTGAAAACCAACGAGTGAGAATATTGTTCTTCATTTCAAAGCACCATCTACCCTTCTTTGATTGTCTATGTCTCACTTTACTACACCCTTGGAAACATTTGTCGAGAGTAGTATCTTGTCTCTGGGATTCCCTACAGCTATATTTGAGATCCATTCTCACCTGCTCAGCTGTCCTATCCTTGTCCTCTGTGTCTACTTCAAGTGCCTCTTCTAGTTCAGCTATACTCTCTAATTTAGGTTTTATTTTGGTAACTACCTTGTTACTACTTAATCTATGTTTTTGGTCCCAATAAACTACTTCCTCTTCTGTACAATCTTTAAATTCCTGGCACATTTCCAATTATCAGATCTGCCACTGGTGAGTCTAGAACACACGCTGTCACTCTTCCTGTGATGTATGGTGTTTTCACTGTTATCATGGCTAATGGATAGAATTCTACTGTCCCATTAAATGTTATGCAATCTAATCTTTTTCCCTGTGTAATCCGAGGGATGTATTAAGCTTTTTCTAACCCAGATAGCCGTACACCCGGAATCCCTAATTGTTAATGCTGGCCTATCATTAACGAATCCATGGTGCAGCTTCAAACTTCCTCCTTCATGCACTGCTGATCCTGCTTTCAATGTGTGACCACACATTAAGACTGGTTCACTGTCTTTATCAAAAAGACGTTTGCATCCACTACAACTCTCCTTGTTAAATGTTTCAATCACTTGGGCTGCATTAGAATGTTCGGTTTCACCACCCGTACATTGGTAGCTGACGTGCCCCTTTTTTCCACATTTGAAACAGATGATCTTCTTCCTGACGTTACTCGTTGGCTCACCGGATGGTTGTACATCACACTGTGCTGCCTTGTGTCTCCAGCTCCCACAATTCCAACATCCGGCATAACTACTTGGACGTCTCTGGAAATTCCCCCTTTTGTATTGGTAACGTCCTGCTCTGCCAAAATGGTTGCCACGGAAACCATTGTCTTTAGGTTCTTGTTCCTCATATCGTTGTGTTAAATCTACACTTTTTGATCTTGGTCTGATCCCAGGATTCTGATCCTGTTTCGTGTACGCTGCACAGACTATTTCCTCACTGATTTCTCTACCAATAGAACTGTTTGGATGTGCAGTCATGTAATTTTGCCCTATCTGAGACATTGTGTCTATGCCCTTTGGCTTCCGTTCTTCAAAGAAAGCCACTAAGTTATTATTGCATGAAGATAATACCTTGTCTCTTAACACTAAATCCACTAATCTATTAAAATCTTTCCCTACTTCTGCCAGCTCCACCCATTTATTAAATGTGTTCTTTACTGTATTGACAAAATCTGTAACATCCTAATTTGTCTCTGGCAATAATTGTCTGAACTTTGTTCTGTATCCATGTTCAGTTAGTTGGAGCTTTGTAAGCAAACGTTGACGCTACATAGTATAGTTGTTTCTTTCTTCCAAAGGTAAATTAAACATGGTATATAGGGCCTTACCCGTCAGAAACTCGCCCAGTCTAATAGCATTCTCGCCTTCTGGGATGCCTAACGCTTTCGCCGATGCCTCGAATCTCCCCAGATAAGCTTCAAGACTATCACGGTCTGTAAAGTATGGCAGTTTTAGTCTCTGTCAGGAATGGGAAGGTCTTCTGCTTTCTTCACTTTGACCCTTAGATGCAAATTCTAACTTTTTTATAGCACTTTCCGCTTCCATCTTAATCTTCTCTTTCTCGATTTCCACCGCATTTGTTTGTTTTAACTTTTTAAGTTCCAGTTGTGTCATTTCTAGTTTCAATTGTGTCTCTTTCTCTTCCTGTAGACGCTTATCCTCAGCTACCTTTTCTTCCTATAGGCGTTTGGCCTCGCGTTCATTATGCCTCTCCTCTCTTTCCCAGTGCTGAACTTCATTCAATTTTGCTTCTGCAAACTCCTGCAAATCTTTGCCCTTCAGGTCTAACCTTTCCCCTGCTTCAATATATTCCATTAAAGTAGGCATCTTGTCCTTGTGGACACGTTGCTGTCTGTCAGCCAACTATAGATGTAAAGACTCTGCTGCTAGTCTTTGTGTATCTTCCCTACGTACACCCCACTCACTGTGTACGTAAATTCGTAGTACTAATAATATCATTCTGTACTCACCCAGTCATTCTACAAGCACTAGGTAGTGAGGAGGAGGGAGGTATTATCTATATTCCCTCGAATATATACCAAATAGCTGTAGACAAGTTCTGGAAATATCGTTAAACATATATATATATATATATATATATATATATATATATATATATATATATATATATATGTGTGTGTGTGTGTGTGTGTGTGTGTGTGTGTGTACGAATGAAGGACACGATAAGTGAAGTTTATAAAACGCTAGGCGCACAAGCTGAGTATACGGAGACGGTGATCACAAAGAAATAAACCACAGTAACATCCACAAGCTTTTGTAGCGCAACCACAGTGCGCGTAATATATATATATATATATATATATATATATATATATATATATATATATATATATATATATATATATATATATATATATATATAAACTGACACGGACCACTAGACAGCAGAAATGACGAAAGATCACAATAATAACATATATCCGTATATCTATAAACAAATGTCATATGTTAATATAATGAAAAGAAAACAAAAAATATAACATCAAAATATACACAGATCTGACGTTAGACACACAATGGCACGGCATATAATCCAGGACCACCACTGCGTCACTGCAGAACAAAACAAACCGACCGTTCGATTTACTTCCCAGAAAATATATGGTGCACCTCAGAAAATAACTTTTTGCCCTGTCTCGCGACCTTCGCGAAACAACACAAAAATCTCCTACTCCTGACAAACACTGGACCACATACAAATAATTACGTAACACCCGACAACAATATATATGACGATGGGAGCAAACAAAGTGTCCAAATGGTTGCCCTACAATAATGTGCTTATTAACCAGTCGCCAAAAGTTCTTCGTTTGTTTTTAATAGTTTTTCGCAATCCGCTGGAAATGTCTAGGACACTAGATTCCAAAATGTTCTTTCGATATGTCGTTAGTTTCCCTGGACGTGGTGACAAAAAAGTAATAATCCAAACGTCTTTATATCTTGGATGCGGTGATGACGCTTTGTTGCATCATCTGTTAGGATTCACATTAACCGACCAGGTTCAACAAACAAAATGGCCACAAATGTCCAGCATATTCAATCTGTATATATAAATACTTTTTTTTTGGCGAAATGAGACTATTCTTGTGGTGACGGCGCTTGATTGTCTATTGTAGCATGTCTGCTTAGTGATATGATGACGACAGTAGAACAGTTCAACAAAGACGAAACATAAAGTCTGGTTTTCGTTCAAAACAACTTGTTTATCCAGTTCTCCTATGGAAAATTTTTGTAATGTTCCACTGTCCATGACCTTGACCACGCAGGTCAACCTCAGTCAGTACATCAGTACTCTTTATCACAATAATACACACTTCATATGTCTGTAAACTGATCGGAAACATTTTCCGTCATACACAAACACTTCACTGTCCTCGTAAACAGCGCTGACACTCTGTCAACCCGACCTTGATTCTGCTGTTTTTATCCTTCTTGACATTCAGCGTCCCCGCACTACAGACGTGAATATGTTATGGGCAAACCACAATTACACCAGTATTCTTTGGTCAATTCACCCTACCCGTCCTTTTCGTGCGGCCGAAACTCTTGACCTGTCGACCTGCGACCATACAGTGCGATTGCCTCGCCACACACACCTGTCTTCAACGCGCACAGGACTGGCCCGCTCCTGTCATAACCACTTTTTTGTCCACGCGACTTTTCACCTGTGCTGTTCGCATGAACTATAAACACAAACGCCTGTCAGCGTTAATTCTCTGGCGTCCCCGCTAGCTTCAGCAATACTGTCTGGTATCAAATTTACCTGTCGTGACCTTCACGTGAACTGACTGTTATCTGCTCACCAAATCTCACCCAGGCGCAAATCTTGTCTTTATACCGTGGATACGCTCCGCTGTCCACCCCTCTCTCTCTCTCTCTCTCTCTCTCTCTCTCTCTCTCTCTCTCTCTCTCTCTCTCTCTCTCTCTCTCTCTCTCTCTCTCTGAGTGAGAAATGTTATTTTTACCTGATTTCTCGTGAACTCTGTATTACTTCTCGGACACTTTTGGCATTGACCGTCTACTGAAAATTGTGTTTATTCCTTGTGCCATAATTGTCGTTGTAATTGGGCATCCGACTAATGTCTCTGATCTTAGTATCCTCTCTAATCGACAAGTTCACAGATAAACAAAATGACATCAATGTTTATAAGGAAATAGGTTTGTTGACCTGACGAGCCCCCCAGATAATGTCACAAAGTTCTTTATCATAACTGAGTGAGATGGTCGTTGTCTAGGTTTCACTGTTCCTTGTATGTCGCTATGGAGTGTAAGTAGAGCTAGCCACCTGTCTCACAATGCAACTCACCCCAGTAGTACACATCCATCAGTCAGTGAACAAGATTGATTTGGCGCACATAATCCTTTAATACAGAAAGAACACGGACAAACGGAACATAATTCTATATCCAGAAACCAATATAATCCACAGAATATATATATTTCTTCCTCACGACTTAACCCGCACACATCACTGCCTTCTCAAGGCCTGCTTAATCTCAAATTCACAGGACAGTTATCCAGCTCCTATCCACGACTGGACCTCACACAATACAACCCACACACTGGGTCTAGCCTCCACTACTATCCAACCCACTTTGGGTTCAGGCCTCCATTAACTATACAACCCACTTTGGGTTTTAGACCTGCATTCAAAACTGGGAGAACAACACATGACGGAGATCTCTATCTAACTCCACTTCTCTCCTTAGACTCCTGCCCCGCTCGGAGTCTACACATCCACTGTCCTAAGCGACCCGACTCTCAGTCGGTCCCAGCTTCAACTACCCTCAAGTCTCCTGACTTTACACAAAACTAAACTGTCTCTCACCCCATCAACCCTGGGGTCTGCATCCACCCTCACCATTATTTCTCATGGCTGGTTGTTTTTCTCGTAGTCTTGCTACAAAGGTCACTTACCTCAATGTCAATGACCCAGGCATATGTCAGTCCGTTACTTTTTTTACTTTACTTACACCGTGCATTCCAGCCTAGCAGCATAGTCAACATGATGACTCTCAGTTTATAGGAAAATAAAGAGATATGATAGTTAGTCCGCGGTAGCTTAGTCACTAGATGCGTGCCTACTGACCTGATGGTGAAAGGATCTAATTCACATTCACACATAATTTTAAAATTGACCTGAGTTTCGAGGTTGACCAAGCCTAAAATAGGTGTCAGGAAATGTCTTGGGAAAGGAAGGTGGCCTGTGTGAATTAGACTACGTAACCCCTGGAGCGCCGACTAGCTCGTAGAAATATGGGTCTAGAATCATAAGAGGAATACGCCTTAAGGAATGTAAAAGGATCTCTTACTTACTTTACTTACAATGTCTATAGAACAAGAACATATTTGGCTGCATCTCATCGGGTGCATACTACAGAGTTATATATCATATCAAGTGAATAGATGAATAATACTTTACCTGTTACGCTTACATATAATCACATGTACTGTTCGAACAGGGACCATTTGTTATTCCCACGGTAATTTTAAACTTACCAGGAAAAATTTTCTCTTTTTGCAACAAAACAAAAAAAAAAAAGAAAAAAAAAGAAAAAACAAAACTGGCTGTAGATGCTTAATAGCTAACGCTTCGCTATATCTAATTAATAGTTTACTGTTCGTTGATAGTTTACGAGATGTTGAAAAATCGACGAGTATGGTATTTTATAGCTTTTCGACTGCATAGGGATTACTCTCTATTCTACCCACACTTGTGTATGTTCGGCTACTCAATGGTTTAATTGTCTTTCTGTTCTACGTATGTAAGTTGCTTGGCACTTTCAATGGAATTACCAACCACAGTTTGTTTTGATGTACACCAAATTTGTGATTTATGTGTTTCAGGTAAAGCATTATTCATTTATTCACTTCATATAATATATAACTCTGCAGGATATGTCACGCAATAAATCGTACAACATATTGTTTGCGGCCTCTGTTTAAATTCACTAAGGGAATAGAATGTGTTGAAAAGAACATACTGATTGATTCTAGCATTCCATCATCTTTACGCACTAAACAATTCTTTAGAGACATCTCACTAGAAATGCATACTCAGCTTAGCCACTGGAGCTTGTTCCTTGAGCGTGTGTCCCTGCTTGAATACGAGCACTAGTATAAACACCATGAAGACTACTTTTATTGGTTGAATAAGAAATACGTTCGTCAGAAAACCGGTGAAGAATGCCAGCGCCCAGTCAACGCTCTTCTCATAGCCTAGACTCAAGCCATACAGCATGATGTAGTAGGAGAGGAACACGTTGTAGATGACAAGGAAGGTCCATGTCACATATATGAACCACCATGGCAGCCTGTTGAACAACGATGATTTATTTGCCATTAAAATTTACGCCAGAATATTTAACCTACATTGTAATAACACAACATACCCATTACCTGTCTAATGAGTGTTACGAAGGACTGCTACTTTGTTTGTGCACACATGTTTACTATGTTATAATGTAAAGCATTTACAGGCGCCTTCAAACATATCTGACTATGGGTATAATATAATTTAGAACAGGACACTTTCTGTGGCATGGCTAGGAGTTTATGTTGACAAAGCTCTTAGATGTAGAAGTCTCACTTAATTAAGTCAAGTTTATGCTTTTCGATTCATTCTCACTTAGTGCTGTCAGGTTGATATTCGTTTCTGTCGTACAGTCACGGATATCGTCTTTTGTGAAGATATACATGTTTTGTTGTTATAAATTATCACAATGATTGCAGAACCGCAAGTTTATATTATGACATCGCTTGGGCGTGAGTAGTCAGCTACCAGCTGCTGCACGGACACACTTATCTTACGTGCCGGTTATTCCCATCAATCAATCAATCAATCAATCAATCAATGAATCAATCAGGTGCTGTATCCGCAATGAAGGTTGGCTGCAATGGATCTCCAACACTGTCTCTCGCCTTGACTGTACATTCTGTCAGGCTGATGTTCGTCCATCTCTTGATGTTATCCTTCCACTTGTATCGTTGTATCGCCCTCAACCTTGCCTTCCAGTATGGTTTTTATAAGAGTATCATGTCTTTTAACGTGGCCAAAATATTTCACTTGTCTCCTCTTTATTTCTTACATCAACTCTCTCTCTCTGCATTCCCAGTTTTTTTTTTTTTTTCTAGGACCTCTGCATTTGATTGTTTTTGTTTCCGTGAAATACGACCTATTCGTCTGTATATCCACATCTCCAAGGCAATGCGATATTTACTTTATTTTAAGGCTGCTGTGTGTAACGGCACCCTGCAACACCCCACCCCCACCCCCACCCCTAACCCCAAATTGCACTATCCTATCAATTTCACAAACATGTCTAATCTTCAGCCTGTGCCATTCAACGATTGTCTCTCTTCATTGTGTACCCCCATATATTACACAAAGCTTCATGCAGAAAGTAATCCTTGCTGCTGAAGTCCTGGTTGTATGTTTGTCAAAGTTCATTATGTTTAGATAAAGACGGTTGTCAGGGTCTTAAACTTGGCTCGCTTTCCTAACTAGTGTGAGACAGTACAAATACAACGTGATTTGACGTAAGACTCAACGATACATCGTTTGGTGGATTTATTAACATATCAAATACATAACGATGATCACAAATACATATAATGAATACTTTACAACTTACATCCACAAAACAGTCACAAGTCTGACTCGCAAGATGTCCAGACACTCGCCTTTCAATACAGAAACCACACAATGCCTTTCTCACACGTCCGTCCTGTTCCGTGTCCCCAGAGCTGTCTGGACCTGGTAGGCCACTTGCCTCCTGCCTGACGTGGCGTCACGTGGCAGTCGTGCGTCTTGCGTTGGCGGCCTGACCGCTGGTCAGCCAGCGATCTCGCAGGCCGGTAACTCATTCGCCTGGCGGCGCAACGAAGTGGTTGCATCCCTTACTGGGAGCTAAGTCGCCTGGCGGTCGTAACGATGTCCCTGCATCGCTGTCCACTGTCGGACTCTGACACGCTCCCCCGGTAACTCCATGAAAGATGTCGTCTTTCATGCTATGTCTGTACCTGTTGGGTTCATAGTATACCCTTGTCAGAGTCTACCTTTCCATTGTTATACAAAACGTTATCAAAATTACACACATGCCATAGAAATATATAAGAACTGGGAGTTGGGTACAAAGACATGTGGTGCTTCATGTTTAACACATATCAGGCTTCACCCTCTCGATGGCTGGTTACCTCAATCGTATTATCACCCAGTCGGATCAGTAGCACCAGCTTCACGCATCTACGTCAACGCAATTTGAAAAAAAATAATAATATGGTTCTTGAAACAAAAACCATCTCGCGAGACTGAAATACGACTTTATATAAGTCGTATAAAACACTCAAACCCTGTCCCTACTTGGCCAGGAGTTATTGTGTTGGTATACAATGTTGGCAACCCTTTGCCATGCCCAGTAGATGCCTGCCTGTGGTGTCAACACTTTAACAACAACATGTTATATTACACACAACACATTAGCATATACATTTCAAATTATGGCCCTTTGTGTGAAAATGTAATAACAATAAAATGAAAGGGAAATAATTTTAACATTAGTGAAACACAATAATTTACAATAACTATTTAAATTCTTAGTGTCATTGCTTGACGTTTCTTCATATTAACGGAAAAAAGTCGGTAATATGAATACGTTAATCAAGATATGATTCTAAGATTACATTAGAGAAATAAATAAACACACAATTCGTGTATTCAATTTTATAGAATCGCAAACATTTTAAAATCGTCAAAACTTTTTAACATTTTCAATGTCGTCTGCTATGTTTGTTCTAAATTTATAATTAATCCGGAAGTACACACGAGCTGTACAATCAGCTGTTGGTTAAGATTGTAGAACACACCTGTTCCGGTTTGATGTAGTTTGAAGAAGGAACAATGTTCTCAAAGTTCGTGGATTTTGGTACACAATCTTCTGGATTACGATAGAATGTTCATGTGTTAGCTGTTTCAGTTGAACATTAAAGATTTCGGTTCACTGCAGAGGTGTAGAAAAGTCGTCACTGTTCAGTTTTACTTTCACACTCGTCATTAAAATGTTCCTGGAGGAATCAACACGACGTTGTCACTGTGAAGTTGGATAATTCGCTTCAGGTAAGTGCGAACGTGACACTGTTCTTGTACGTAATATATACAGTTAATAAAGTTCGCTTTCTACCACATACTACACATTTATACACGACAATCACTACATGAACTAATAAAATAAGAACACTATATATAATGGGAGTAATCCCTATCACAATATTGTAGACATTACACAGCTTTTTGTGAATGAAACAACACTATTCACTGCTAAATGGCTGTGTCGGTCTGAGTGTATTTCTACATATCGCACTCAGCCATTGGTGCTCACTGGGTCGGTCGGACAACGTGACAAAAGATCGGCAATTGAATTGGTTCTGCCTGGGATATGTCGAACCTCAAAGCTATAATCTTGAAGTTTCAAAGACCAGCGTGCAATCATATGATTCGATGGCACACCTGAATTCATCCATCGTAAGGGGCTGCTGTCCGATTCTACGATGAAATGGCGTCCTAGAAGAAACCTAGACAATTTGGTGATCCCTACTACTAAAGCTAGGGCTTCTAGTTGAGGAATGGACCATGCCCGCTCTCGGGCTTTCAGCTTCCGGGATACAAAATAAACTGGGTGGAGGATGTTGTTATACTCCTGCAACAGGACTGCTCCAATCGCGACGGAGCTAGCATCTGTGCGTAATCTGAAAGGTAAACGGATATCGGGCAATTTAAGGATAAGATTATGTTTATTCTTATCTGAAAAACATGCTAGCACTTTATGAAATGCGATTTTTAGGCATTCATCGTGTACAATTTTCTCAGGTTTATCCTTTGTTAGTAAATTAGTAAATACCTCGGTCAGTTCCGAAAAATCAGGAATAAATTGCCTATAGTAATTGATTAGGCCTAGCAAACTTCTGACCTGTTTCTTAGTGGTCGGAAGTGAGAGTTTTAGTATCTTGGACACAATTTTATCGTCTGTCGTGACAAAGCCATTGGATATTTTGTAACCCAAGAATGATATTTCCTGGTAGGCTATGTCCTACTTCTGCCGGCTTCACTGTCAGTCCGTGCTGTCTGATCCGTTCAAATGTTTGGTCTAATGTCTTAATGTGTTCCGTCATTGTCTGTGTGTGAATGCATATGTCGTCAATATAGCAGATTATGTTAGGAATGTCTCTTAGCAGTAGTCGTGTCATACGTACGAATGTGGCTGGGGCGTTAACTAGCCCAAATGGAAGTTTGCACCATTCGTACAGTCCCCAAGGTGAGGCGAAAGCTGTCAGATGTCTGCTCTGTTCGTCTACAGCAATCTGCCAATAACCTTTAACCATGTCTACAGTCGTGAAGAACCTAGCGTCTGTCAGTTCTGTCAGAAGATCGTCAGTGTTTGCCATAGGCTCAAGATCTAGAACAGTTATTTTATTCAGTTTTCGGTAGTCGATGCACAGTCTTATGGTATTGTCCTTTTTGCGTACTATGACCATGGGAGATGAGTAGTCTGATTGGGATCGTCTTATGATGTTATTTTTCTCTAAGTTGATGATTTCTTGATGTAACTGTTCTTTGTAATGTAATGGGATGGTGTATGGTCTGCATCTAATGGGTGCGTTCGATGTTAGTGCGATGTGATGCTGTATTAATTCTGTTTGTCCTGGGTTGTTGGAAAAGATGGTGTTGTACTGTTGTATAAGTTGTTTGCAACTGTCTGTGTCTGCTTGAGTTAAATTTGGATTGATTTTGATCTCCTTCAAGCAGTCTGTCGTGTCTAATGCAGGTGTTGGAATTTCGTCACTAGCATCGTCGTCTTCGTGATCTATTATCACTGTACAAGCTGTTGTATCGTCTTGTGCGTCGTCTCTGTTGTAGTAAGGTCTTAGCATATTTATGTGAAATATTTTGTGTTTGTTTTTTATAAGGATCTCGTAGTCTACAGGTGAAATCTGTCTTGTCACTTTAAAAGGTCCCTGCCAAGAATCAGTCAGAAGGTGTCTGTCACTAGGTAGCAGAAGAAGAACGTCCTGTCCAGGTGTAAATGTTATTGTCCTGTTACCTTTGTCAGCATACTGTCTATACGTAGCACCAGATAGTTTTAGTGCATTCTTTGCAATAACACAAGATTTGATGATTCTTTCACGCAATGATGTCACATATAAGTATGATGATATGGGTTTAAGTACTGGTGTAGAGTCAGTTAACATTTGGTGGTAAATGGTCAATGGGCCACGTGGTTTGGCACCATAGATAAGTTCAAAAGGAGAGAAACCGGTACTAGCATGTGGTACCTCGCGATAAGCAAAAAGAATAGCTGGTAGATATACATCCCAGTTGTTGGGGTGTTCTTGCGTCACTTTTGCAAGCATATGCTTAAGATCCCCGTTAAACTTCTCTATTACTCCGCTACTGTGAGGATGGTAGGGGGAATTGAAACACTGCTTAACTCCCAGCATTTTGGTGAAAGCTTGGGTGGATGCGGCAATAAATTGAGTGCCCCTATCAGATTGGATAGTATCTGGAAACCCTATCCTAGAAAAAATATGGAAGAACACTTCCATTATTTCGTTGGCAGTTATGTTCTTTAACGGAATAGCTTCTGGCCAGCGACTACATTGATCAATCAACGTTAGAATAAATTTATTCCCTCTAGTTGTTGTATGACTGAGAGGGCCCACTATGTCAACCGATAGCTTTTCAAAAGGTCGACTGGCTAAGTCGGTGACTTGCAACTTTGCCTGTGGGTGTTTACCTTTTTTAATCAATTTCTGGCAGGTGTCACAACTTCTGCAATATTCTTTGATGTCATTGCAAAATTTTGGCCAGTGAAATTGTGTCAATAACCTTGATCTGGTCTTAACGTATGCCATATGTCCTGCAAGAGGTATATCGTGTGCAAGATGTAAGGCTTGTTTGCGGTAACTAGTTGGCAAAACAGTTTGCTCTGTGGTATTGTCACCTCTGATGTAATACCTAGTGAGTATGTTATTTTTCAAAGCAAAATGCCATTTTGCATTTTTGGTTACTTTTGGCTTTCGGCCGATCAGGTCAAAGTATTTTGACAATGAAGGATCAGCTTTTTGGGCTGTTACAAATGCTTCCTTCATGGTGTTAGTAGGTTGTGAAACTGGGCTGATCAATTGTATCGCCTCAGTTTGATTTACTTCATCTTGCACTCTAGCAGTAGCTCTTGTTACTGCGTTCACACACTCAATGATATCAGATGATGATGATGGAACAATAGTTTCAATGATGTCATGAGAACTTAGTGCTACATTAGCTACATTAACATCAATAGGTGGTGTGATACTTTCAATGATGACATTTGATGATGATGTTATGGTATCATCATTACATGAAGATGTTATGTCATGAGGTTTATCATTTACCTCAGGTAAATTACCAATAATTATATCACAAACTGGACTGGTTAGTGCAGCGCACTTTACTTTCCCAGTGAGGAAAGGTGTATCAATATATGCCCATGCTAATGGGTATCTTTCAATATTGCCTGAGAATGTTCTACATGTTACGTGCCTGCCTGTGTAATCTGTAGGCAATATGAACGTTCTTTTCAGGCCAATAATTGAACTGCCCGTATCGCGAAGGACTGTAGCCCGCTCGCCATTTACATATCCGTGATGGATGATTATTTTGCCTTTTGAGTCTACTACCAAATTAGCTTCTTCATTGGCAGTAGGGATGGTATGACCGCATGTTAAAGTACCATCTTCATAGAAGGTGTTACAAACAGAGCATTTGTTTGGGTTGAATATGTCAAACTCCTGTGCTGAGTTCACAGGATGTTTCTCTGGCTCTTCTTCTTCAGACGTGGAATTGTCATCCAAGGCGGCACCTGCTTTTTTTATCATCTGCCTGCCCTTACAAGTGTTCCGATGGTGTCCGAACGCCTTACAGAGAAAACATTTAGTCGCACTCTTGAAGGTTTCACGTTCCTGATTTCGTTGATTTACCTTGTGTTGTAAGTACGTCTCATAGTCAGGGTTTTTATCACACATCTCATTCGGATGATGAGACTTATTACAATGAATGCAATGATAAAATTTCTCAGAGGTAGGCTTACGAAATTTCTGCCTACTATAGGTTTGTTTATCATAATTAGCCGCTGCTACAAAGTTAATGTTAGTATCATCAGAAGCAAAGCAATGTTTGTTGGCTGTGTAGTAAGCCGACCCACGTCTTTCAATCTCATCCACACTAGAGCATTCATTCTCTAACAAAAATTTAGCAAAGGCTGAAGGAATAGATGACACAATTTTGTCTCTAATGATTAGATCTTCCAATCTCTCATAACTTTTCTCAATTTTGGCTGCTGAAGTCCATTTGGTGAAAATATCTCGGACTAAGCAGAGGTAGTCAGAGAACGTTTGAGTCGGTTTTGGGCTCAATTTACTGAACTGTTCTCTGTAACCTGCCTCATCTAACATGAAATGTGCCATAATCTTAGATTTCAGATAATGGTAATCTTTTCTGAGGTCTTTGGGGATGGTTTCAATAACTTTAAGAGGTTCCCCTGACAAACTCCTCATATACACAATATTCCATTCAGACAGTGGAACTTGATAATGTTCCATTAAAGTTTCAAAATTTTGGGTAAAGGCTGCGATGCAGTCACCCGAGGTATAATTACGTACAATACCTTGGTATTTCTTATACTGGTTTTCTTTCTCCAGTCTTTCAGATTTCTTATACTCTTTGTTAATCGCAGTCTCAGTGTCAAGTTGTTTTATTTTCAACTGTAACTCTAGTTCTTCCCTCTTACTCTGAGCTGCTATTTCTGCCTTTTTCAGCTCTGTATCTTTTTCGATCTCGGCCTTTTTCAGTGCACTATCTATCTCAGCTTGCTTTGTCTTTGCCGCCAGTTCTAATTCGGCTTGCTTTAAGGCTGTGTCTGCCTCTATTTGCTTGGAAGTTCTTTCTGCTTCTGCCTGCTTAAGAGCTCTTTCAGCTGCTCTTTCTTCGCGTTCTGCTGCTCTTTCATCGCGTTCGGTAGCTTTTTCCTGAACTAGTAGGTATTCAGCGTATTTCTCCTCACTCCACTTAGTGAGTTCATCACCATGTAACTGTAATTTTATGCCCATATCGATGAAATCAAATAATGAAGACATGATGGAAAAATGTCAATGAAATACCAGCCACACACAATATGTTATAAGTGGTTAGTAATCAACAAGTTACAATTTGTTTATCTGGACGATATGTGCCTAAAAATGCATTTGTTAAGTATACGAAAAGGAAAAAGTATACTCAAGTGCCCTGGATGCGGTGAAGAACGGTTGGAAATCGGGCTAGGAACTGTAGGGTCGCTACTTCGAATCGCAAATGACCTCTACGGCAAGGTTTCGGATGGTACGGAAAAACCTGCTTTTATTTTGGAAGAAGATAAATTAGCGTCTATTTGTTGGTGTGTGCCTGCTTGTCACTAAGTGTTGATTAGGTTTGTATGGCGTTGAGTGTAATTGTATGTCGTAAGTTTGTCCGTCAACAGTTTTTTTTACAATACACGTACTTTCTTTCCAAACACTTTTTGCGTTCCACAAACTCAATTCACAAAGACAATCTACAAGTATCTTAACACTCTACAACATTGATGACACATCACTTACATCAAGATGACATTCAGTAAGGACATAGACATCAAGTTTACAAGATGGCGACAAGGTCAAAATGGCGACAAGATCACAATGTCGACAAGGTCAAAACGGTGACAAGTTTCACAAATCACAAATGTTTTACACGATTACAGGATCAAACAGAATGTATGCATTGTACGTTTACAAATGGTCTGACACATGTTTAAATAATGTAGTAACAATCAAAATGAGCCTTCCATGATCACATTTAAATCTAAGTCTAATTAAATTCAATGTTCAACAAGGACAAGCTATTCACGTTCAAATATAACTAAATTAAAGCTGGACGAGCCCTCCACGTTCACACATGTCAGGGTCTTAAACTTGGCTCGCTTTCCTAACTAGTGTGAGACAGTACAAATACAACGTGATTTGACGTAAGACTCAACGATACATCGTTTGGTGGATTTATTAACATATCAAATACATAACGATGATCACAAATACATATAATGAATACTTTACAACTTACATCCACAATACAGTCACAAGTCTGACTCGCAAGATGTCCAGACACTCGCCTTTCAATACAGAAACCACACAATGCCTTTCTCACACGTCCGTCCTGTTCCGTGTTCCAAGAGCTGTCTGGACCTGGTAGGCCACTTGCCTCCTGCCTGACGTGGCGTCACGTGGCAGTCGTGCGTCTTGCGTTGGCGGCCTGACCGCTGGTCAGCCAGCGATCTCGCAGGCCGGTAACTCATTCGCCTGGCGGCGCAACGAAGTGGTTGCATCCCTTACTGGGAGCTAAGTCGCCTGGCGGTCGTAACGATGTCCCTGCATCGCTGTCCACTGTCGGACTCTGACAACGGTATAAGAGCATATAATGCACAGACAATGGGAGTGTCCCTTTTACAGTCTCATATGATTCGCGTGACCACTTTTGACATCTTTTTCCAGCTTCTCCCGAGCTGTGACATTGTCAGCACGCTCACAATGTACCCAGTCACTGAAATAATTCATTGTTGGTACAGAGTGTCTAACACAGTTGTTCTCAACCGGTGGGAAATTACCCTGTGGGGGGGGGGGGGGGGATTATAGGGTTTCCAGGGGGGGGGGGGGATTAAGATTATTTCAAGATCGCGTTAATACAAGAACCAATTACTTGATATTGTTTTTCCCTTCATACTGTACGGTTCTGTACGTCTCACCCTTCTAAAATTCAATTTATAAAGTAAGTAGACTCACAATTCATGTTTTATGTGGACGTCTAGACTTGTTTTAGTATGTGCTATTAGATTTAGCTTCCATTATTACGTATACTGTGTAGGGGCTGGGGTGGGATTTTTAGGTAGGAATTACGAAAAAGGGGGGGGGGGTCGGGGAATGACGTTCTGAAAATAAGGTGAAGGGGGGGGGCACGGGCCAAAAAATGTTGAGAACCACTGGTCTAACACATCTTTGTTCCACGTCCACTGCTGCTATCACCCTCAGTGCATTGAGTCCCGCCCTTTTCTTTGACACCACTTCTCCCACGCGATCCCTGAAAGACACAATTTTTTAAAATGCTATTCCCACACATTTGATTTGGTTATTTCACCCTGTTGGTCAGACTGCCATTGTCAATGGTCTCTGGGACAACATCCCTACCATGTATGATATTCAATGAGCACCATCACATGGCTGATTTTTCAGGAATGAGACGGAATCCGTTTCCTTGTGCCATTCACACACTTTATCCACCGCAACCTACAGTTCTCCAGATGTGTCTAATCTCTTTCTCCTTTTTCAATAAACATCATCAGCAAATATTCCAGTGCGCCCTTATCCATAAACTTCTCCTGTGTCACCTTCTTTGCATGTGCGTTGCAAAGTTTGCACTTTATTGCCCTTACGCTATCTTAGTATAAAAACATGTGAATATTGTTATTTTTCATTGTCATTAAGTAAAATAGAAAATATGAAACCATAATATACATTAACTTGCATATTTTGATGTCAGACATCAGAAACATAACAACTATCTTATAAAGTGATGGAATCCTTAGACTGCCAGGGGAAACTGCCAATAATTGCTTACACCTATTGCCGACACGTATATATAGCTCGCAGGTCTCCCTGGCCTAAGAGATTACATCTTTCTCCTTAATCTTGTATATTTTCGTAAGTGACGTGATGTGCGTGAGAAACGGTGGCGGTTCTCGCCGCGTCGGTAAACTTACGGGTATGTGAGCCGGTCGCTCACAAATCAATGCCAACTACTGAGTGTAATCTTGCCTAGTACATCAACAGACGATGAAAAATGCTGGTGTTGACTGCAACGTCCTGTAAGGGATATGCAACACACACACACACACACACACACACACACACACATATATATATATATATATATATATATATATATATATATATATATATATACACACTAGCTGACCCGGCCCGGCTTCGCCCAGTCCTGGCGGGGATCTATCTATCTATCAGTCTGTTTGTCAGTCTGCTTGTTTGTCTGTCTGTCTGTCTGTCTGTCTGACCCGGCACGGCTTCACCCAGTCCCTGGTCGGGAGCATCTCATTTAATTCATATAAGTAGTCATATAAGCTCCCGTTCCCGACTATCTGTCTGTCTGTCTGTCTGTCTGTCTATCTGTCTGACCCGGCCCGGCTTCACCCAGTCCCTGGTGGGGAACATCTCATTTAATTCATATACGTAGTCATATACGCTCCCGTTCCCGACTATCTGTCTGTCTGTATGTCTATCTGTCTGACCCGGCCCGGCTTCACCCAGTCCCTATACCAGCCATATAAAAAAAGTTACTTGCATATCCTTTACAGGAATTCGCAGTCAACGCCAGCATTTATTGCCGTTATGATCGCTTGGCAAGTTTACGTTCAGTAGTTTGCCATGCTTTCTGAATGACCGGCATCCATGTCATTTGGTAAAAAACCAACGCAAGGCAGTCTTCTGCCAAATAACCCACAGATGTGTTTCGAACTCGGGTATGCGAACTGCGTCCATTATTCCTTCGCCAAGGACCGACATCAGCCATATACTACCAACATTATCCAAATAACACATATGCACAATCAAAACCTGCAAGATGAGACGCATAAGAAGAGCTTCCAACATTACCATCCTAGGCGACCTAAGAAATGTTTTCAGAAAGAGCAATACGTTGTCCTGCATACATTGACAGGCAGAAGATCAAATGGCTCGGTCATCTCGTTAGAATGCAACACCATCACTTACTAGCACTGGCGCAGAATATCTGATACTAGAGCAAGATGGCGCCCGAGAAGAAAATAGACTGGCGTTATCAGAGACATTGTAAATTCAAACGTAATGACACTTTACTTGTGTCACCCATCTTCGCTGGAACGTCAACTATTCCTCCCGCTTACCCTTGACGGCAAGAATGGAAGATCATGATCATCATCACCATCAAGTGCCCTGCCAGCTGGCGTAGGCGTTCATGGCTCTCCACAGAGAGGTTTTCTGGATCAACTCTGCTGCTGATATTCCTCCGTGCCACCGTCTCAATCCACCCAGCATCATTTCTCTTGGTCTGCCTCTGCCTCTTTTCCCTTCGATATTTTCAGTTGTCACGATGTTCTCCAATGCCTCTCTTCTCATTACATGACAAAAGAAAACTGTTTGTCTCTTTCTTATTGTTGTATATAGTGTTCTAGTTTTATTAGCTTGTTTCATGATGGCGATTACTTAAAGAAATTGTCTATAATATTTTCTATTTTCAGACCGTTTTAATTTCGCAGTTGTTCAGTCTGGTTTGTTCTTATCAATTCTATAAAAACCATACCTCTCCATGCTTGGTATCACGTTTATACATTGTCGATATTTCATAACCACATAATAACCTTAGTCAAATCTTTATTACTTAAATGTATGATCTGACTGCATGACTAGGATAACAACTTACACTCGGACATTCTGTATGTTGACTTATACTGAAGGCACTTACATGTAAACTGTGTTCCCTGCTATTTCTGTAGGCTTGTCTGTGGGTTTGACATCTGCAATAACATGACACGAAACATGTCTGGAAGTAGTTATCTGCTGTGAGTCTGTGATGTGATAGTGTCATTACATTTCATAGGCCTGATATAAGTCTGTGATGTGTTAGTGTCATTACATTTCGTAGACCTGCTACTAGATGTATGTAATGTGATAGTGTCATTACATTTCGTAGATCTGCTATAAGTCTGTGATGTGTTAGTGTCATTACATTTCGTAGACCTGCTACTAGATGTATGTAATTTGATAGTGTCATTACATTTCGTAGATCTGCTATAAGTCTGTGATGTGTTAGTGACATTACATTTCGTAGAACTGCTGCTATATGTATGTAATGTGATAGTTTCATCACATTTCGTAGATCTTCTATACGTCTGCGATGTGTTGGTGTAATTACATTTCGTAGACCTGCTACTATATGTAAGTAATGTGATAGTGTCATTACATTTCGTAGATTTGATATAAGTCTGTGATGTGATAGTGTCATTACATTCCATAGACCTGAATGCCCCGAGGAATAGGTGGCTGATCAGTTTAGTGTGTGTATCTTATAAAGTATTATTATGTATCCTTTCTATTTACAACATTTATATTGCCATGATTTTTCTTCTTTGTGTTAGGGGGCTGAGTGGTCTCGAGGTGCTGAGTGGTCTCGAGGTATGGTGTCCGCCTCGAGTGCTGGAGGTCCTGGGTTCAGGCCCCGGTGAGGACCGGGATTTATTTAAAAAATCCATCTGGAATTCCAGTCATAAAATTTCCCCTGGTCTCTGGGTAGTGAGATCGGACGCCCGTGTGTATTGTTGAGCACGTAAAAAATCCCTTGGCAGTTGGAAATCGAAAAAGAGTAGCCTAACGGCGCTGCCCGGGCAAAATTTTGAGTTAAAAATATTCCCAAAGTATTTAAGGATCCTCGCCAATGCAACGGAGTTCGTGCATTGAGCTGAGTTTCTCCAGACTCGGGTTTGAGTTAGGAGGAAAACGGAGTACTTATGGGTGTGATATACATTTTCACAAGAGTAACATGCACTAAAATAATTCCAGGCAATAAAAATAGTTCGACACCGCTCATTCCCAGCACCGATAATCCGACTTTTTCATCGACCCATTGTGACGTCACCCCCGGAACAGCGAAATCTAAATATAAGCCAATGCGGGAGAAAATCTGTCTGTTTTGTGAACTAACCCACACACACACACGACGCATGAGAGATAGGGTGAGGAAGGGAGTGATAGTCTCTTCAAAATCAACTTAGCAAAGATAATTTAGTATAAATTAGATAGGAAGAAAAACATCAGCCCTCGACATCGCACTGAGAAAAATCTGAAGCCTGGCTGCCGAAGTGTGGAAGAAATTCATTTTAAATGAAGGTAAACAATATAATTTAGTTTAAATCTTAGTTAGTTGTGAGCCTATTTTCCCAGAAGAGAGTTGGTAAGTAGACTCGGTTGAACACGTGTGGTGAATAATAGAAGTTAATTTAATTGTTATAGTTTATAGATAAACTATTAATTAAGAATACCCATATTGAATGTTATTCTCTCCCAAAAGTAAACACCTGACTTAATGTATAAAAATCAGGAATCCAAGTGGTACATTTAATTCTTAAGCAACTCAATCTACAATGATTTGGAATGGTGAGTTCTTAAGGAATTTAATTTAGTACAAACTGAATAATATTATACTCAGTGTCATAAACTACTGTACATTAGGAAAACCACAGTGTTTATTTTCTCCCAGCTAAGCAACTTAGTTAATGTATAAAGCATTAGACACATGTTGTAACTTTTATTTCTTAAGCATGAAACTGAATCTACAATGAATTAGAGTGACTTAAGGAACTTCAGAATTCTTTGTACAGTGGTAAGGACATAATGTATATGGCCCACTGGTAAGATTAAAAACTAGTTTACATGTGCCAGCACTAATAGAGAATTTAGTGGAATGTGTATAGTCAAGTAGATGGAGCACATTAGTCAGTAAATTTATTTTTTTTACATGAGAACACGGACAACCAAATAGTTTTCTTTTAATTCATGAGCACATGAGAACCAGCCAGAGTTCTACAGGTCTCATAATTTGTGCGATGGTTCAGCCACTTGGGGTAAGGCAAATATATAAACGTGGCTGTTAAACATGGGCAATAATAATATTTGTGCCTCATAATAGTTCGTAACCAACCGCCATGCAAGAAGTATTTTAATTCATAATGCCTGAATATGAATTGGATATATCACCTAAATTGTATGTATTTCATGAGAACATGTGATAACTCCTGGACGCCATGTTGCTAAATCCTGGATGAATTGCCTAAGTGTGTCTAATGATCACAATGATCACTATGACATTGTTGATAACATGTCTGTGAGGATTCATGTGTGAGTTCATCATTGTTAAACAGATGTGAATGTATCATTTCATAAAACCCACCAGCATGCATGACTACAAGTTAGGTTGAAGGATGAGATTCCCTTGTAATGTCATTCTTTGTGACTCTATGAATGTATTCTGTGTAAAGCACCTACATATGCATGATTGTCATCCATACAGATATGATTGTGTCTGATGAATGGGTGAGACCTCATTGTGATGCCATATGGTGTAAACATGTTATGTTGTCCTTTGGAAATCACATAAGTACCCACTTTACATGACAGTATGAAGGATGTGTGATGAATGATTCCTATATGATCACCCATACCCATATGAATGTGTCTGTGGACTGAGTGAAATTATCATCCATACATATGAATGATGTCAGAGTTGAGTGAGGGAGTGAAGTTACAAGCTGAGTGAGAGAGAGGGAGTATAAGCCAACAGTCAATCTCATGATAGCCGGCAACTTTGATGTGAATGCCATGCCTATCACCAGAGAAATGCTTCGGTGTAACCCATAAACTAACAAATAATTTAGTACACTCCGGCGCATAACACCACTGTGTATAAAGTATCATTCATATCCCTATCATCTAGTTTTGTGCGCTAAGCACGACACAAACCATATCATACATTACGCATAGCCCCAGCATCTGTGTTTGTAATTTAAGCAAAATCCCACTTTGTAGTTCATGTTAACACATATGGTCTATTGTAATGATAATAATGAATTTCAAAGATGATGAGGATGACTGTAATTTAATGAAAATGATATAACCATGATTATGATGATAATGTTAGAATAATGTAATGATTTCTAATGTCATAAACATGATAATAATGATGATGATTGTAATAACAATGTAATAATTATGAAAATAATGATAAGGATTTGAATTACAATTATTATAAAAACCATGATGATGTTGATGATAATAATCAATATTACATCCATGAGAATGGAAGAAATCTTCTCACTTGAAGCAATTAATGAAGAAGAATACACCTGAATGCTATACAAGAATAATACCAGAATGTACTTATCTTGTTTATAAAGCAAATACTCATGGAAATGGGAAATGGTTTTTAAAAGCTCTTAATGTATAAGACCCTTTTTCCTGAATAGGAAAAGATGAAGTAGAGAACAAAACTAGATACAGAAGAGAATGGTCAACATAATTGTTAAATTCCCAATCACTCAAGGTATTACTTCTATAAACCTGAGGACAGGCATAGGTGATGATGAAACTGCACATCTGCTAGTTAAACCTTGAACACTTGATAGTGGAAGATTGGATTGAGAGCAAACAACTGTGTTGGTGATAACCAATTGGGAACACCAAGACTATCTTTCTTCTCTGTTTATTTTCTCTAAGAACAGGATTAATTTTATTGTTTTCACTGTTTATGTTCTTAGGCTTTTACATGTAAATGCTAATGTCATATTTCTGATATTATTAGAATTGTGTGATTGATGGAATTTCAGGTAGTGGTCTTATTCATGTCAATCCAGACCTGACTTGGTGAAGTTTGAAGGCAGCACCTGTTGAGTGAGCACATGGTTGAGTGATGCCCTTGATAGAGTAGCGTCGAACCTTATCTACCTGCAACCATTCCATTTGTCTCATAGGAGAGGTAATCTTTATTTAATTAAGTACCTGCCAAGACAAAGGAAAACAAGAGCCAACTTATGTTCTACTACGCCCAGGAACAATAATACTACAATTGATGATAGCCAGAGTGATTCCCAAAGCTGGAAGTGGAGAATCCTGATTGGAGACAGTTCCTTTTTTCAGATCATCCAGACCAGTAAAAGATTAGCTTTACAGGCCACTGCGAAAAAAATCGAAACTGTTAATATCTACCATATCATGGGCACATCAAGTCTGTAATATTTAATGTATATGTATATGTCCTTATTTCTATGACAGGAAATTGTAATTTTGAATGCACTTTACAAAATCCATATTTATGTGTATTAAATCATTTAAAAAAATAAGGTCATGTCATGTATTGATTGTATTTTACTTGTCATAATCAAATTGTTTTAAATTACCCTAGATAGAATTAATTATTTGGTAGAGGAGAGGCAAGGAACCACTTAGGGAATAAATTGGGTATAAAAGGGAGTACAACTTATTCAGTATTTCCTAAAGGTATTCCTTGGTTCTCTAAAACTCTATTTCTGGTCTCAACAATTGAGTCAGTACAACTAAATTAATTAAACGGGCAGGATCACATTGGGAAAAATGATGTTTCATCATTTATCTCTGTGGGGTTGAGCCATCAATCAAACCAATATCCGACAAGTTGGGGGCTAAGTCCGGGTATTTCTTTAATTAGAAAGTAGAATATAGCAGGTTAGGATAGTAACATTCACCTAGTCAGAGTTATCATATCATTAGATATTGATTAGTTAGGTAGATAACTCTAATCAGACATACGTGCTTTGCTTAAAGTCTATTCTCCAGGTATACAGGCGTATTCACCTTCAGAGAAGACAAGAAAAAGGTAAGAATGGCAGACACCGACAGACTGAGAAATCTTTTCATGGAGACGGGTAAGCAGTGCGACCTAACAGGTAAGGAGTTAGCTCAGTATGTTAGCGAAGAGTTCGAGAAACATGAACGGCTACAAGCGGAGAAGGAAAAGGAGGAAAGACGGCTGCAAGTCGAATTGGAAAATAAGGAGAAGGATAGAGAAGCAGAAAGAGAAAGGCGACAACATGAACTGGAAATGAAGAAGTTGGACAATGAAACCGACTGGAAATCATGAACCAACACAATCCCTCAACAGATCAAAGTAGATCTTCAGCTGAACCACCAGGGGAAGCAGCTTCAGTTCAAGTGAACGCCATGTCTTTTCCGTTGGATCCTTTCAACGAACAAACAGACATCATCGAAAATTATTTATCAAGATTCGAAAGGATGTGTGTGATGTGCGGATTGGAGGAGACCAAATGGGCAGTTAAATTGTCACAGGGACTTCGCGGAATTTCTTACGAAGTATTTTCTAGGATACGACCGGAGGAGTTGGGCAATTATAACATCCTAAAACAAGCCTTATTAGCCAGATTCGAGATAGACGGGGAGAACTACAAGAAACAGTTCAGGACTGCTCGGAAGGAAGCTGGAGTGAACTTCTCTCAATACGTAGAAAGACTAAGATCCTACCTAAACAAATGGCGTACCATGTCTAGATTTGAGGAAACGTACCAAGATCTACAAGAAATGTTTCTGATAGATCAACTCAAACAGAAAATGTCTCAGGATATGAGAGCATTTTTAACACAGAATGGAGCTGAGAGATTGGAGTCGATCATTACTTTGGCAGAGAGATATGAAAAGTCGCAGAAAGAGGCAGGAGGTAATCAACGAAATACCAATAATCTTCCTCGTGAATTCCCTCAGTGACCAAAGATAAAGGAGAACCGAAATCCAGCAAACCAAATGGATCGAATGGATCAAATAAGACCACTACAAATCAGAACCAGCAGGTCAAGTGGGAGAAGAAGTACTACTGCAGCCATTGTAAAAATCATACTCATAACACAAGGGATTGCAAAAAGAAGCCTCAACCTCTTACCACAGCCTGTGCAGTAAAACCCAAAGCAGCGAGAAGGAACCGTAATGCTCATTCCAATATGGACACGCAACGGAACACCAACTTCAAACTGCCAGTCATAGAATCTGTCAACCTGAATGGATGGACAGTGGAATGTCTCTATGATACAGGTTTATTTTTCGACGCAATTGTACAAGCCTCATTGGTAAACCCAGAGCAAGTTACAGATGAAACCGTCGAAATACAGGGATTTCTGAAAAGTTGCGTACCTATGACACTTCCTGTTGCCAAGGTCAGCATAACTTCACGCTATGTTACGGGAGAAATCAGAGCAGCGGTCATGGAAGATCCAATCTACCCTGTCATGCTTGGATGTCGCTACGTCTTTTTAGGAGAACCAGTACAGCCAATGATAGCATCAGCGGTGACTACGCGCCAACAGGCCAAGGAAACTCCAACGACTACGACACGAGCAAATCTTCAGCCCGAAGATTTAAAACAAGCCCAAGCAACAGATAGCTCACTTGGGACGTGCTTCCGTAAGTTGCCAAAATCAAATACACCTCCTGGGAAGGGTGATTTCTACATGAAGAATGGAATTCTTCACAGGAAGGCAGGAAAGTTAGGACAAGAGTATTCTCAACTGGTTGTTCCAACTACTTACAGAACAGAAATACTGGAGATGGGACATAGTATGCCGTTTAGCGGACATATGGGAATCAACGCAACCATGCAACGAATCTCAACTCACTACTACTGGCCTGGAATGAACGCGGACATTCAACGATATCTCAAATCATGCCCAGAATGTCAGAGAGTAGCCCCAAAGCACTGGACACAACCAGCGACATTAGGGGAAATGCCCATCACTGGCACACCATTCGAGAAATTGGCTGTGGACATAGTCGGACCTCTCACCCTGACAAAGAAGAGGAATCGATTCATACTAACACTAGTAGACACATGCTCGATGTGGGCGGAAGCTGTGCCGATGCCTTCGAGTGATTCCAAGCATGTAGCAGAAGCTCTACTTGGAATATTTACAAGATTAGGATTTCCAATCTGGATCTTGACTGACAACGGATCACAGTTCAAAGGGAAGTTGATGGAGGAAGTGTTTAGAATGTTCCAATCTAGGCAGATATGTACTTCTCCATACCACCCTGCTTCAAACGGAGCTGTGGAAAGATTTAATGGGACCCTAATAACCATCTTGAAGAAACTAGCTCAAGAAAAACCAGATGCGTGGGATACATACATTCCGGCAGCACTTTTTGCGTACCGCGAGGTACCACACAAATCTACAGGAATTGCACCAGCAACATTGTTGTTCGGTCGTCCAATCAAGGGACCATTAGAAGCTTTACTTCGTACATGGACTGATGATTCAGTTGATGAAACTGTTGTGACTGCATCCGCATATGTGGAAGAGTTAAAACAACGACTTCAACTTGGCTGGAAATTAGCCGCAAGCAACCTACGACAAGCACGACGTAGAATGGCCCAAAATTTCAACCAGAAAGCGAAAGATAGAGAGTTACTGGTGGGAGAAAAAGTACTATTACTTCTTCCCACAAGTCAAAACAAGTTGCAGATCGGTTGGAAAGGACCTTATGTAGTAAAGGAGAAAATTTCCAGAACAAACTACAAGATCGCTATAAAGGGGAAAGAGAAAATCTTTCATCTCAACCTGTTACGAAAGTACAACGAGAGACCCCCCACCGAGACAGCACATTTGATAGCAATGGCCGTAGCAACAGAAGTTGAGCATGGAAACTCAATGGGAGTGGAGTATCCACTGCAATTCAACGAGATTAATCAAGATGTGGACATTAGTGCAACATTAACGACGGATCAGCAGCAGCAGATTCGAGAGTGCTTAGAGAATTATGCAGAGATACTAACAGACAAGCCAGGATTAACAAATCTTGAAGAATTCGACATGAAGTTGAAGGATACAACACCTGCGCGAGTCAAAACCTACCCTGTTCCATACGCCAAAGCCAAATCTCTCAAAGATGAAATTCAACAATTGCTTTCAGCTGGGATAATATCACCTTCTGAATCACCTTACAATGCAAGTGTAGTTTTATTGAGGAAACCCAATGGTGAACATAGATTATGCATTGATTATCGGCAGCTGAATGCGGTGACAGAGTTCCAACCGGAACCACTGCCAGATCAGAATCAACTTTTCACCAGCCTCAACAGAGCAAAATACTTCACAAAGATAGATCTCGGCAAAGGATATTATCAAATCCCAGTGAAAAAGGAAGTTAGACCGTGGTTAGCCTTCAGCACTCCTGATGGACACTATGAGTTTAACGTTCTTCCTTTCGGATTAAGCAATGCACCTTGTGTCTTCACTCGCATGATGAGGAAACTTTTAGGACCATTGGAAAATCCACGTCTTAGCAACTTCATGGATGACATCCTGATTGCTACAGAAACATTCGAGGAACATCTTGAGACATTGAAGATACTGTTCAACCGCCTGAAAGAAGTGGGGTTGACTGCAAGACCAAAGAAGTGCCAGATTGGGTTCAGGCAATTAGACTTTTTGGGACACACAATATCTCAAGGAAAAATGCAACCTCATGATGGTAATGTGGAGAAACTAAGAAATGCACCGCGACCCAGAACCAAAAAGGATGTTCGATCTTTTGTATCTCTCTGTGGATTTTACCAAAGATACATCCCGAACTTCAATTCCCTCGCATCTCCGTTGACAAATCTCACTCGGAAAGGGGAACCAGAAAAGGTTGTTTGGTCTGCTGACTGTGAGAAAGCGTACGCGGAGTTAAAGAAAGCTTTAACAGCAAAACCAGTTCTTCATCTACCAGATCTAACGCGTCCATGGATACTTAGGACGGATGCAAGCAACATAGGAATTGGTGCCACCTTATTACAAGGAATGGATGAGGATAAATCAATGCTCTTTCCAGTTGCCTATGCCAGTAGAAAATTGAATTCAGCCGAACGCAAGTATTCTACCATTGAAAAGGAATGATTAGCTTTAGTCTGGGCAGTAGAGAAGTTTCAGGCGTACCTGTATGGGAAACAGTTCACAATACAGTGAGATCATCAACCTCTCACGTTCCTGGCAGCATCCAGAAACTTAAACGCTCGACTAATGAGATGGTCGTTACTTCTATAACCGTATTCATTTCAAGTTGAATATGTTCCAGGAAAGATGAATGTAGGAGCAGACTTTCTCAGCAGACATCCTATTGAAGATTCTGTTCAAGAATCAGAGGAGAAAAGAAATAATGGGAGAAGAAAGGATTAGAGGAATTATAAGCTTGTTACGCTTGCTCAAAGCTACTGTTCTTCAGGCGAACAACAGTCTGAGAGGGGAGCCATGTGATGTACATTTTCACAAGAGTAACATGCACTAAAATAATTCCAGGCAATAAAAATAGTTCGACACCGCTCATTCCCAGCAGCGATAATCCGACTTTTTCATCGACCCATTGTGACGTCACCACCGGAACAGCGAAATCTAAATATAAGCCAATGCGGGAGAAAATCTGTCTGTTTTGTGAACTAACCCACACACACACACGACGCATGAGAGATAGGGTGAGGAAGGGAGTGATAGTCTCTTCAAAATCAACTTAGCAAAGATAATTTAGTATAAGTTAGATAGGAAGAAAAACATCAGCCCTCGACATCGCACTGAGAAAAATCTGAAGCCTGGCGCCGAAGTGTGGAAGAAATTCATTTTAAATGAAGGTAAACAATATAATTTAGTTTAAATCTTAGTTATTTGTGAGCCTATTTTCCCAGAAGAGAGTTGGTAAGTAGACTCGGTTGAACACGTGTGGTGAATAATAGAAGTTAATTTAATTGTTATAGTTTATAGATAAACTATTAATTAAGAATACCCATATTGAATGTTATTTTCTCCCAAAAGTAAACACCTGACTTAATGTATAAAAATCAGGAATCCAAGTGGTACATTTAATTCTTAAGCAACTCAATCTACAATGATTTGGAATGGTGAGTTCTTAAGGAATTTAATTTAGTACAAACTGAATAATATTATACTCAGTCATCATAGTCATAAACTACTGTACATTAGGAAAACTACAGTGTTTATTTTCTCCCAGCTAAGCAACTTAGTTAATGTATAAAGCATTAGACACATGTTGTAACTTTTATTTCTTAAGCATGAAACTGAATCTACAATGAATTAGAGTGACTTAAGGAACTTCAGAATTCTTTGTACAGTGGTAAGGACATAATGTATATGGCCCACTGGTAAGATTAAAAACTAGTTTACATGTGCCAGCACTAATAGAGAATTTAGTGGAATGTGTATAGTCAAGTAGATGGAGCACATTAGTCAGTACTTTTTTTTTTTTTACATGAGCACATGGACAACCAAATAGTTTTCTTTTAATTCATGAGCACATGAGAACCAGCCAGAGTTCTACAGGTCTCATAATTTGTGTGATGGTTCAGCCACTTGGGGTAAGGCAAATATATAAACATGGCTGTTAACCATGGGCAATAATAATATTTGTGCCTCATAATAGTTCGTAACCAACCGCCATGCAAGAAGTATTTTAATTCATAATGCCTGAATATGAATTGGATATATCACCTAAATTGTATGTATTTCATGAGAACATGTGATAACTCCTGGACTCCATGTTGCTAAATCCTGGATGAATTGCCTAAGTGTGTCTAATGATCACAATGATCACTATGACATTGTTGATAACATGTCTGTGAGGATTCATGTGTGAGTTCATCATTGTTAAACAGATGTGAATGTATCATTTCATAAAACCCACCAGCATGCATGACTACAAGTTAGGTTGAAGGATGAGATTCCCTTGTAATGTCATTCTTGGTGAATCTGTGAATGTATTCTGTGTAAAGCACCTACATATGCATGATTGTCATCCATACAGATATGATTGTGTCTGATGAATGGGTGAGACCTCATTGTGATGCCATATGGTGTAAACATGTTATGTTGTCATTTGGAAATCACATAAGTACCCACTTTACATGACAGTATGAAGGATGTGTGATGAATGATTCCTATATGATCACCCATACCCATATGAATGTGTCTGTGGACTGAGTGAAATTATCATCCATACATATGAATGATGTCAGAGTTGAGTGAGGGAGTGAAGTTACAAGCTGAGTGAGAGAGAGGGAGTATAAGCCAACAGTCAATCTCATGATAGCCGGCAACTTTGATGTGGAATGCCATGCCTATCACCAGAGAAATGCTTCGGTGTAACCCATAAACTAACAAATAATTTAGTACACTCCGGCGCATAACACCACTGTGTATAAAGTATCATTCATATCCCTATCATCTAGTTTTGTGCGCTAAGCACGACACAAACCATATCATACATTACGCATAGCCCCAGCATCTGTGTTTGTAATTTAAGCAAAATCCCACTTTGTAGTTCATGTTAACACATATGGTCTATTGTAATGATAATAATGAATTTCAAAGATGATGAGGATGACTGTAATTTAATGAAAATGATATAACCATGATTATGATGATAATGTTAGAATAATGTAATGATTTCTAATGTCATAAACATGATAATAATGATGATGATTGTAATAACAATGTAATAATTATGAAAATAATGATAAGGATTTGAATTACAATTATTATAAAAACCATGATGATGTTGATGATAATAATCAATATTACATCCATGAGAATGGAAGAAATCTTCTCACTTGAAGCAATTAATGAAGAAGAATACACCTGAATGCTATACAAGAATAATACCAGAATGTACTTATCTTGTTTAAAAGCAAATACTCATGGAAATGGGAAATGGTTTTTAAAAGCTCTTAATGTATAAGACCCTTTTTCTTGAATAGGAAAAGATGAAGTAGAGAACAAAACTAGATACAGAAGAGAATGGTCAACATAATTGTTAAATTCCCAATCACTCAAGGTATTACTTCTATAGACCTGAGGACAGGCATAGGTGATGATGAAACTGCACATCTGCTAGTTAAAACCTTGAACACTAGATAGTGGAAGATTGGATTGAGAGCAAACAACTGTGTTGGTGATAACCAATTGGGAACACCAAGACTATCTTTCTTCCCTGTTTATTTTCTCTAAGAACAGGATTCATTTTATTGTTTTCACTGTTTATGTTCTTAGGCTTTTACATGTAAATGCTAATGTCATATTTCTGATATTATTAGAATTGTGTGATTGATGGAATTTCAGGTAGTGGTCTTATTCATGTCAATCCAGACCTGACTTGGTGAAGTTTGAAGGCAGCACCTGTTGAGTGAGCACATGGTTGAGTGATGCCCTTGATAGAGTAGCGTCGAACCTTATCTACCTGCAACCATTCCATTTGTCTCATAGGAGAGGTAATCTTTATTTAAATAAGTACCTGCCAAGACAAAGGAAAACAAGAGCCAACTTATGTTCTACTACGCCCAGGAACAATAATACTACAATTGATGATAGCCAGAGTGATTCCCAAAGCTGGAAGTGGAGAATCCTGATTGGAGACAGTTCTTTTTTTTTCAGATCATCCAGACCAGTAAAAGATTAGCTTTACAGGCCACTGCGAAAAAAATCGAAACTGTTAATATCTACCATATCATGGGCACATCAAGTCTGTAATATTTAATGTATATGTATATGTCCTTATTTCTATGACAGGAAATTGTAATTTTGAATGCACTTTACAAAATCCATATTTATGTGTATTAAATCATTTAAAAAAATAAGGTCATGTCATGTATTGATTGTATTTTACTTGTCATAATCAAATTATTTTAAATTACCCTAGATAGAATTAATTAGTTGGTAGAGGAGAGGCAAGGAACCACTTAGGGAATAAATTGGGTATAAAAGGGAGTACAACTTTTTCAGTATTTCCTAAAGGTATTCCTTGGTTCTCTAAAACTCTATTTCTGGTCTCAACAATTGAGTCAGTACAACTAAATTAATTAAACGGGCAGGATCACATTGGGAAAAATGATGTTTCATCATTTATCTCTGTGGAGTTGAGCCATCAATCAAACCCATATCCGACAATGGGTTAAACCGTGTGCCGTGATGTTGATCCAACGACTAAACGACTACATTAAATATATTCTTCTTTGTGACTGTAGCATGTATATTTACATAACGTGAAGGTTAGTTAGTTAGTTAGTCACGGTTCCAACTTCACAGCAACGGGTCGTCCCCATTATGCTCCGTTCCTGTGCCAGTGAATATCACATAAAACGCTCCCCACTGCCCAATGTGAAAATTGGAAAAGATAGGAGTCTCGACAAACAACAGCCCGCACAGATACACTGTGCATAATGCCGCCGCCAGAATGTCAACACAACAGTCTCCCCCGAAACATTTAGTTTATCTCTGATGGAATCGGCAGTCATTTTCCCATCTGGATGTTTCCTAGATGTTCACCCACACAGTCCACGAAAATACAGTTCATCGTCGATGGCAGTGGCAGTCAACCAGAAGCCCAGCAGCCACGCATTTCTGCATAAGGTAAAAACCGGTCAACTCTGGGACATAGCCAGCTGCCATCGCTCCGAACATGCAGTCACGTTCCAAAAAACCTCGGGCAGATTCAAAAGCATTTCACACGAAACTCACAGCTCACAGTGTCGCGCCACGCACTCACTCAGTAGCAGGGCGACGGAACCATAGCCTCCTTAGTCGCCTCTTACGACATGCGTGGTAGGCTACAGTGTTGCTATTCTTTGCTTTCCTTATGGGCCCGGCAACACACGGGAGAACGTGTAGGTTATGTGAGCAAACTGAGTGGTTAGAAGAGCCCAAAGCGAAACCGACCATTGGTTCAATCCGACAGGCTCTTATTATTTGTAGATAAAACCATACATCTTAAAGTCGTAATCCATTTTAAGATAAATTTCGAGTATTTTTTTTCTGTTGGCGAATGATGAACGCAGGCTTCGAATTGTCATCCGACGGCTCTCGTGATATTATTAGCGTACCTACATGTCGACTGAGTTAACGGCTCAGCCTCAACAAACATAATGCTACAATATTTTAGTACCTATTAACTTAAGTGATTATAGAAACTAACTAGCTAACTGAGAAATCTGACTAAAGAAAGGACGAACCAAAACAAGATTCAACGAAATTAATCAAATACCATATTAACCTGCAGCTAGCAGAAAAAGTAAAGATACAAATGGAAAGGAGCACATGGTGATTATCGCTGTAGCCAATAACAACTTCCGAGGAAGTACGACCACTGTCACCACTAGATCGTCCACTGTTTTCCGAGTCGTCATCCTGGCTATCCTCCTGTCCTCGCTGTCAGACGCATCGTCTGCCAATACATCTACCACTCTCTTCACCCGCTCCAGGAACTCTAGCTTGGTACACTGTTTTAGATTCTGTGACTAATTGGCTAAACCAACAGTGTAGATCTCACAAAACTTCTTGCCATTATGACCGGTACAATCATCACAACTATCACCATCAAGTGCTGTATCCGCGTTGGAAGTCTTCTGTGGTGAATTCAACCGGCTTCTTCCACTCCAAAACATGATGATGTCCAGCCAAATTATATGTTGCCCTCTTCCTCAGATATAATGGTATCCTTCTCTCACACTCTTCCTCTTAAATTGTTCAACCCAGTACATCCTTTAACAAATATGTGTGTCTCTTTATATGGCCGACTTTCTTTTCTGATAGTGTTCTCGGAGAAAATATTATTTCACGTATTCCTCGTTTCTTGCATACACAAAACTGATCGTCTGAACCTTCTATTTTAACGCGTGAATATAATGGTCTCAATGCAGATTCGACGCCATTATAACACATAATTGGAGATATATTAAGAGCAAATAAGAAATAATAAACATAACATCAAAACAAAATAGACATCTACGAATACGATTTTAGTTCGAGATAATGAAAAACCTGGAAATTTCTTACATTTTAAGGTAACGATTAGAGGAAAACTTGCTGTCACACTTCACTAAAGATGATATACATACCGCAAGAGACATCGAAAAGAGTGCAATCAGACTAAACAGGACAACTGGAAAAACATTCACAAGTATGTTTAGGCGCTCACATAAGTAGAAGAAAGAAGTAGAGTCTAGAGAACACACTCAATAGACAACATATAGAGAACACACTCACTAGACAACATATAGAGAACACACTCACTAGACAACATATAGAGAACACACTCACTAGACAACATATAAATTACCCAGTAAGGTAACTATAGCATTCCATTGTTATATTGTCTATTGTTTTCAATTGGCATGTTGTCTATTGAGTTCAATTTTTGTGTGTTCTGTTGTGTTAAATGTTTAAGTTTATTGTGTTCAAGTTTTATGTTTTTTCTGTGTATTATTCGATAAAATACAGAACGTCTCCTAACCATGAATTAGAGATGACATTTACGACGATATGATACTGGACGGAAATTGAGTACCCATAAAGAGAGAATTGTGTCATTCTTATTGACTACAGTGCAACGTGGGTGAAAATATTATTTTATTTATTTTATTTTATTTTCAAAGGGGTAAGAATCGGACATAAGTCTAGCATTCTACCCTTCAATTTGTGTGTAACACAAAATAAGATCCCGAAGTAGGACATTGTTGTGACTCTGTCATGTGCCAAGACCATCATCACACTTTGTGTGCCTGACTGCATTGTGGTCAATTTTTACTTACCGAAGCAATCTGAGAGCCCAGGAATCGAACCCTCTTCCAAGGGCATTCATGTCATTGTCAGTCAATGTCATAACCGTTACACAAACACGCCAGTGAGAAACATAAACATTGCAATGGACAGTTTTGTTTATCGCTGACTAAATGTAACTGGTTACTTGAATTAAATTGGTAGATCTAACATTGCTAGACACACTACATAGTTACATGCACTGTATAATGACACTAGTTCATATACATAAGTCATTCTTTATCTTCTGGCGCCTGACCTATGGCAGACAGCTTCGATCATGTATCTCCTATACCCATTGTAATTGGATACTGTGATAAAGTTCGTATTGTTTATATTATTAGTTATTGGACGCTTGAGTCATCAGAGAAGCAATAAAGTCTGACATTTAGTCATTAATGAGTGCAATTCACGAGCTCCCTGCATTAACCTACAGGAAATGACACAGACAGGAAACTGTAGGCGAGGGTGAAATAATTGCAGATAAAGGCCCATCTCTACTGGGAAGGCACCTGCGGCAACGACACAGCTCAAAGAGAAAGGATTGTACGCACATTGTGAGGTGATAATTATAGACAAGTAAAGGATGAGATAATCAGACTTATAGATTTTATGCTGTACTGGGCATCATGGTCAGATTAATAGCCGTGAACTAGTTATCAGACGGCGATCGGTACTACTGAAATGTGCAGACGCTGGTTACTGGACTCTGCTGTTAATATCCCGGACAAATGTCCTAAACATATGGTACATTCTTTAGGCAGTCTGGAAGACATAAGAAAGTAAACAAAATCAAGTAAAGAGTGTTACAAAATACTTACCAGCATTATCGACTGGTGCATTGTCTTTTTGCTGAGAACGAATGATCTTATTTCTACTAATACTTTTTCTTTGTTTCAGTGATGGATCGACGCTGCTCTCTCTTCTCTCTGCATTGGTATTCACATTTAAGGGTCTGACACTATTATTTGGGTCCGTTTCTTCCGTGGAAATACGACCACTGTCACCACTAGATCGTCCACTGCCGTCTGAGTCATCACCCTGGCTATCCTCACTGTCCTCGCTGTCAGACTCATGGTCTCCCAATACATCCGCCGTTCTGTTCACCCGCTCCAGGAACTCTAGCACGGCTTCGTACCTTGATTTAGTTTCTGTGACTGTCTTTGTATATGGTGCTATTCTGTGTTATTGTTTAATTTTAGAGAAAATAAAATGTATTTAAATAACTTTGTTAAAGACAAATACAGGTTAAATTAACATAAAATTACTGAAAATGTAATTCTATTTAATGAATACAAAACAATGTTAACAGTAAAATAATACACGCTAGTTGTAATTTAGTAGTGATAAGACAGACCGCGGTACATAGATGGAAGTTAGCTGGACTAACTGTGATGTTCTCAGCGCGTTGAGCCATTCATGTTGATGAAGCCAGTCTGGATCTTCTTGAGCATGTTCATTGAATGGTTCAGTATGCATGCACGTGAATACTTATTCTTGCATTGCCAATTCATAGCATAGATCACATCCATGTTTCTGTTGTGAACCTGCTTGGGGTCAAGGTAAAAGCAACACTTGCTTACTTGACACTTTTGCAACTTACGAAATTAACACACGAACAATGATCAACCGCGCGCACACTTTAATAAAATATACACTCAAATCTCACAAATATAAAAGTATATATAGGTATTATCTTACAAGGTAACTCGTAACATAGAATTAAAACTGAAGAAAATGTGAGCAGACATACATTTTCAGTTTGTTTACCAGCTCCCAGAGACAGTATTGCAAAATTCGTGTCAAAAATGCTTTGTCCACAGACACTGGAACAATTGCCTTATTTGGTTATATCATCACCATCATGTGCCATGCCAATAAGCGGGGCGGTCATGTTTCGCCATCTTGCACGATAACCAGATTCGTGGATCAGCTCCGTATTTTTGTCTCGACTATGTCTCGCGGCCAAGCCATTCATATAGTTACTTCTGTGTCTTTCCTTTGTTCTATTCTCCTCAATTTTGCCAGTTGTCACCAAGTTCTCTCGTGTATTTCTTCTTATAATGTGTCCACAAAATGTTGACTACCTATGTCTAATTTCTCTAATCAGTTTACAGTTCTCATTTGTTTCTTGAAGTACTTTCTCATTGGTTTGTCTGTCAGTCCAGGGTATTCTTTGCATTTTCCTCAGAAACCACATATCCATTGCCATCACTTTTAAAATGTATTGAAATGACAAGGATGTATACACATTCACGGACACTAACTACTGATGGATGTCTGTTACATGGCATGAAAGATAAATGTAATCCCGTAGCACATAATGCGGTGGGAAGTTTGGGTCTTCACATATTTTAAGGCGTTATGTAATGGGATAGGATGGTCAATTACCTTCATCGTCGATGTTTGCCTCCCAAAAAAATTCCCAGACAAGTCTGAAAATATATCTAGTACCAATGTTTATGAGGCTGGATCGGACCTACTGGTCCGAAAATAACCATGCCTCTGATGAAGATTGAATACGGACCACTGTTTTCGCATACCAGCGCATTAACCATTAGCTCCGACTGGCACATATTGTTCAAAAACAATGTGGTATTTGCCTTATAAAATTATAAAATAAGAAAAGTAGATATCTTCAAATGTGTGCAAACACGCCCCAAATAAATACCATATGCACACCCATACATATTTTGTAATTGTACTGTAGCAGGTGTTAGTCAGATATGACAGTCCTACCGTATGACAGCAGCCGGTGCTACCTGCTTTCTGTTAGCACCGAATGTTGGGCGACGTTCAACAAACCCGAAACATAATATATGCCAACGGCTTTAAGCAGGGAAGCGCAATTGGGAGGTACAAGCAATTAACCTAGGGTGAGGAAATGCAACTAAAAAATTAAATGTTAAGGCAGAGCAGCACGGTACATAAGCCTTGGTCGGCAACTGGTCTAGTATCGAAGCTTCGACAGATGGACAGTTAGAGCATTTCTTTGCTGATCGGGCAATTTCTGCAGCTTTTCTTTTTCCAAATGTGTTGGTGTTACCTTTCCTCTGGAGTAAACTAGACAGGTCGAGGGAGGGGTCATGCTGCATGGGCAAGATATGGCTCCTACAATTCAGCTCAAACTTTATACTATAGAGAGATAGCTTGAACCCTGGTCCTCGCCATAAAATAAAATCTTTTGCATATCCTTTACAGGACATCGCTGTCAACATCAGCATCTTTCAGCTGATTGTTGATTTCTTGGCAAGATTACGCTCAGTGGTTTGCCATTGCTTTCTGGCACTACTCGAGCCGCTTCCAATTCTAGTGCGCTCACGTCAACCACGAGAGTATTCGCGGTTACGGAGAAAGCTGCTAACCCCTCAGCCAGGGAGGGCGGCGTCCTTGCCATGGGCTGTAGTTATTATGGTTTTTGTTTTGAAGCACCGTGTAACAAAATGTCGTCTGTAAATACAAGGTTCCAGTAACTGTACTGTAATTAACATGTAATCAACACACCTTTTACCAGCTTAAATACGATCCATACATTACCACAGAAATAACAGATGCATATGTAAATGCATCTTATCAAATGCAGATCAGGAGATCAAATGATGGACAGGCAGAGCGTTATTATTTACACATCCGGTGTTCTGATGGTGAGGCAGCGGGTTCAGTCCCCACACTGGTCAGTTGGACTAAAATACTGACAAATCGTCCTTAACGTACATAAATTACAAGTGGGTTTGCCTGATGGCGAATGACACTGGAAATAGGGAAAACTAACCCCCACGAAAAAGAAAATCGTTCCTGTTTACTAAAAGTAGTATTGCGTGTGTGGAATACGCTTGAGTCCACAGCAAGCGAACACAACAAAGATTAAATGAAGAACACTTTAAGCACAAGCCCCTGTCATAAGACGTAGCGGAAGAATTCTTCCATTTTCCATAGACCGATTTAAACACAAATCAGTGAAATTATGGACAATTATTAAAACAAAACATTAATTTCTTTAAAGCACAGACATTGCAATGCGATTTTGCAGACGAATGCTGAAAATACATCTGACAATTAAATTAGCAATCTGAATGTCGAGAAATAGACATAGAATAATCATGTATCACTAATATTCAAAAACAAAGGTGTCGATTTTTAATCATTGTGTAAATATGTGGAATATGTCCTGACATCTTGGCAAATGTATGGAACAAGTGATAGAGTTACATAGCCAGAGATAATTGTTGATATCGTTTTGTATATGTGTCAGCACACAAATTTATAATTGCTGTTGGGGCCCGCTTGAGAACAAGAATACATAGTCACTTGCCTATTGAAAAGCATTGAAATACCAATCCCGATTACGAAAATGATGGCTGCTGTCTCAATGCCAATGATGACACTTGTGACGTGAATCTTTTGGTCCAAAACCTCAATGAACTGGCCAGGATCATCTTTATCTCGAATACCAAAGAACATATGGTTGAGTAGCATTAGTGACTGCAGAATGGACAGGCCAGTGGTCAGACGTTGAACCTGTTGATTAGGGAGAGCACATTAGCAACTTTCAACTTTATGAAGCACACTAGTGGTGTTAATGTATGTCTGTAGGCCGTATATATAACGTGATGACGGTGAGAATCAGCAGTGGTTCGAATCGCATCGGTAACTTACGGGGTATGTGAGCCGGCCGCTCAGAAAGCAATGGCAAACTACTGAGCGTAATCTTGCCAAGAAATCAACATACAGCTGAAAGATGCTGGTGTTGACAGCGATGTCTTGTAAAGGATATGCAAAAAAAAATAAAATAAAAAATATATATATATATATATATATATATATATATATATATATATATATATATATATATATATATATATCTTATATATAAAAGGCGATCTCCGTCTGTCTGTCTGTCTGTATGTCCATATGTCCTTTATGCGCTCGCAAACGGCCCATCCGATTGAGATGAAATTTTCTACACGTCTTCCTTTCATTCCAGCGCAGCCCACTGTTATATATTTTTAGTGTGAAATCGGCTGCTTACCCAATATTATTTCATTTTTCATTTTTCATTATAATTTCATATATCTCAGGGGACCTAACTCTGTAAAAGTTATTTCAAGGGGCATAACTTTTCTGTATAACTTATAGTCATATTGTGGCATCGTTTTCAAAGATTTATAAACTCTTTGTCCATAGTTATATACCGGCATATGAGTTATAATAAATAATGATACAATCTGTAAGGCATTTTCAAAGTTTTCATAAAAATAATGCATAATGCATAACATTGTAACTCATCTTTTTTTGCTTAAAGAATAAATAAATAATAGTTACCTTATCTCTATCAAGTTTGAAGATTTTATATTTCTTTACACTGTCGCCAACTCTAAGAAGACATGGAACAACTTCAGCCATTATTAAATCTACAGGCATATGCGTTATATTCCTCCTCCTCCTCCTCTCCCCTCCTCCACCTCCTACCCTCTTCCTCTTCTCCTCCCCCTCCTCCCTCTCCCTCCTCCATCCTCCTCTTCTCTCTTTCTCCTCCTCCTCCCTCCTCCTCCCTCTTCCTCCTCCCAGCTCCTACTCCTCCTTTTTCTTCTTCTTCTGCTGCTGCTGCCGCTGCTCCATTTACCCAAGTTAATTGTTGGGGAAGATGTAAAGATCTTTCAAGTGCTCTTTCTAATGCTTTTTGTAAGTTGGTCTTCGTTTATCTAAGGTTGTTCTAACTGCAACCAATAAATGATTAGACAGACAGACAGACAGACAGACAGACAGACAGACAGACAGACAGTCGGGAACGGGAACTTATATGACTACTCATATGAATTAAATGAGATGCTCCCCATCAGGGGCTGGGCGACGCCGGGCCGGATCAGACAGATAGACAGACAGATAGACAGACAGACAGACAGACAGATAGATAGTCGGGAACGGGAACGTGAGCTTATATGACTACTTATATGAATTAAATGAGATGCTCCACACCAGGAGCTGGGCGATGCCGGGCCGGGTCAGACAGACAGACAGACAGACAGACAGACAGACAGACAGACAGATAGTCGGTAACGGGAACGTGAGCTTATATGACTACTTATATGAATTAAATGAGATGCTCCCCACCAAGGACTGGGCGAAGCCGGGCCGGGTCAGACAGACAGACAGACAGACAGACAGACAGACAGACAGACAGACAGACAGACAGACAGATAGTCGGTAACGGGAACGGGAACTTTTATGACTACTTATATGAATTAAATAAAATGCTCACGACCAAGGACTGGGCGATGCCGGGCCGGGTCAGACAGACAGACAGACAGACAGACAGACAGACAGACAGACAGACAGACAGACAGTCGGTAACGGGAACGGGAACGGGAACTTATATGACTACTTATATGAATTAAATGAGATGCTCCCCACCAAGGACTGGGCGAAGCCGGGCCGGGTCAGCTAGTGTATATATATATATATATATATATACACACACACATATATATATATATATATATATATATATATATATATATATATATATATATATATATATATATATCTTATATATAAAAGGCAATGTGTGTGGATGTGTATGTCTGTATGTATGTCCTTTATGCGTTCGCGAACGGCCCATCCGATTGAGATGAAATTTTCTACACGCCTTCCTCTCATTCCAGCGCTGCCAACTGTCATATTTTTGTTTCTTCTTCCTCCTCCTCCCTCCTCCCCCTCCCTAAATACTTACGTAAATATATGATGATGAAAGAATCCCCGAACCAAAACGCTAGGACAAGCGAAGAAAATGACGTGACTACACAGAATCGTCACACGGCAATCATCATCATCATCAAGTGCCGTGCCGGCTGGCGTAGGCGTTCATGGTTCTCCATAGATCTCAGTCTTTGGTTTTCTGGATCAACTCTGCTGCTGATATATATGCCTCCATGCCACGGCAATATCAATAACAATTCATCTTTTTATGTGTAAGGAAGTTATCTACAGTCGTGTAGAAGGGAAGAACAATCAATGGAAGGACCGAAATCACAGAACCTAGACGAGTATGAATTCGGAATGGCGAACTCCCTCCTCCTCTCTTCTCCTCCTCCCTCCTCCTCCCTCTACCTCCTCCCGCTCCCTCCTCCCTCTCCCTCCTCCTTCTCCCTCTTCCTCTCCCTTCCTCCTCCATCCTCCTCCCTCCTACTCCTTCCTCCTTCTCCCTCCGCCTCATTCCCTCCTCCTCCCTCCTCCTCCCTCTCCCTCCTCCTCCTGCCTCCTTTTCCCTCATCCTCCTCCCTCCTCCTCCTCCCTCCTTCACCCTCTTCCTCCTCCATCCTACTCCCTCCTTCCTCCCACTACCTCCTCCTCCTCCCTCCACCCTCCTCCTCCCTTCTCCTCTTCCTCCTCCCTTTCCTTCCTCCTCCTCCTCCCTCTACCTCCTCCTCCTCCCTCTACCCTCCTCCTCCCCCTCCTCCTCCACCTCCCTTTCCTTCATCCCCTCCTCATTCTCTCTCCTCCTCCCTCCTCCCTCTCCCTCCTCCTCCTTCCTCCTTCTCCCTCCGCCTCCTCCCTCCTCCTCCTCCCTCCTTCCCCTCCTCCCTCCCCCTCCCTTCTCCTACCCCCTCCTTCTCCCTCCTCCTCCTCTCCACTCCTCCAATTCCTACCGTCTTCCTCTTCCCATCTCCCTCCTCCCTCTCCCTCCTCTTCCTCCTCCATCCTCTTCCTCCCTCTTCCTCCTCCTCCCCCTTCCTCCTCCTCCCTCCTCCTCCCCCTTCCTCCTCCTCCCTCCTCCTCTTCTCTCCTCCTCCCTCCTCCCTTTTCCTCCCTCCTTCTCCTCCCTCTATCTAATCCCTCCTCCTCCCTCCTCCTCCTTCCTCCACATCCCTCCTCCTCCTCTCCCTTCCTCTCCTACCCTCTTTCTCTTGCCCTCCCCCTCTCCCTCCTCTTCCTCCTCCATCATCCTCCTCCTTCTTCCTCCTCCTCCCTCTTCCTCCTCCTCCCTCCTCCTTCCTTTTCCTCCTCCTCCTACCTCCTCCCTCCTCCTCCTACCTCCTCCCTCCTCCTCTCTCCTCCCTTTTCCTCCCCCTCCTTTTTCCTCCCCCTCCCTCTATCTCCTCCCTCCTCCTCCCTCCACCTCTCTCTACATCATTCCTCCTCCCCTACTTCTCCTCCCTCCTCCTTCTCCCTCCTCCTTCTACCTCTTCATCCCTCCTCCTCCTCCTCTTTCCTCCTCCTCCCGCCTCCTCCCTCCCTCTCCCTCTCCCTCCCTCCTCCTCCTCCTGCGTTCTCCTCCTCCCTTCCTCCTCCCTCCTCCTCCTCCCTCTTCCTCCTCCCTCCTCCTCCCCCTCCTCCCTCTCCCTCCTCCATCCTCCTTCTCCCTCCTCCTTCTCCCTCCTCCTCTCTCCTCCTCCTCTCTCCTCCTCCTCCCTCCTCCTCCCTCTTCCTCCTCCTCCCTCCTCCTCCCTCCTCCTCCTTCTCCTCTTTCCCCCTCCTCCTCCTAATCCCTCCTCCTCCCTCCTCCTCCCTCCTATTCCTCCCAACTCCTCCTCCTCCCTCCTCCTCCCTCCTCCTCCTCTCTCCACCTCTCTTCATCCTACCTCCTCCTCCTCCTTTTAACTCCCTCCTCCTCCTCCCTCTACCTCCTCCTTCCTCTACATCCCTCCTCCTCCCACTTCCTCCTCCTCCCTCCTCATCATTCTTTCTCCTCCTCCTTCCTCCCTCCTATTCCTCCCAACTCCTCCTCCTCCCTCCTCCTCCTCTCTCCACCTCTCTTCATCCTACCTCCTCCTCCTCCTTTTAACTCCCTCCTCCTCCTCCCTCTACCTCCTCCTTCCTCTACATCCCTCCTCCTCCCACTTCCTCCTCCTCCCTCCTCATCATTCTTTCTCCTCCTCCTTCTCCCCCTCCTACCTCCTCCCTCCTCCTTCTCAATCCTCCTTCTACCTCTTCCTTCCTCCTCCTTCTCCCTCCACCTCCTCCTTCCTCCTCCTCTCTCCTCCTCCTCTCTCCTCCTCCTCCCTCATCCTCCCTCCTCCTCCTCCTCCTCCTCCTGCGTTCTCCTCCTGCGTTCTCCTCCTCCTCCTTCTCCCTCCTTCTTCTTCTTCCTCCTCCCTCTTCCTCCTCCCTCCTCCTCCTCCTCCTTTTCCCTCCTCCTCCCTCCTCCTCCTCTCTACTCCTCCTCCTCCCTCCTCCTCCCTCCTTCACCTCTTTCCCCCATCTTCCTCCTAATCCCTCCTCCTCCCTCCTATTCCTCCCTACTCCTCCTCCTCCCTCCTCCTACTCTCTCTGCCTATCTCTTCCTCCCTCCTCCTCCTCCCTCCTCCACCCTCTTCCTCCTCCTTCATCCTACTCCTCCTTTTTCTTCTTCTTCTGCTGCTGCTGCCGCTGCTCCATTTACCCAAGTTAATTGTTTGGGGGAATATGTAAAGATCTTTCAAGTGCTCTTTCTAATGCTTTTTGTCCGTTTATCTAAGGTTGTTCCAACCGCAACCAATAAATGATTAGACAGACAGACAGACTGACAGACAGACAGACAGACAGACAGACAGACAGACAGACAGACAGACAGAGAGGGAGGGACAGACAGATAGACAGACAGATAGATAGTCGGGAACGGGAACGGGAGCTTATATGACTACTTATATGAATTAAATGAGATGCTCCACACCAGGAGCCAGGCGATGCCGGGCTGGGTCAGACAGACAGACAGACAGACAGACAGACAGACAGACAGACAGACAGACAGACAGACAGACAGACAGATAGTCGGTAACGGGAACGGGAGCTTATATGACTACTTATATGAATTAAATGAGATGCTCCACACCAGGACTGGGCGAAGCCGGGCCGGGTCTGCTAGTATATATATATATATATATATATATATATATATATATATATATATATATATATATATATATATATATATATATATATATATATATATATATATATATATATATATATATTAGGGGCGTTCATTTGAAATCCGTTCGTGCCGCACCGGCGTAATTGCGTACGTTGAACATGATCATGTCATAGTCATGTTATAAGTACTGACCAATGAATAAAGGAGCACATGCTTATCGTCCAATGTTGCATAGGTTCTCTTTCTGACCGTTGAGAAAATTGCCGGGTTGATCCAAAATCCGTCCAAAGAAGCTCAAAGAGCGATGATTCAGTTTCTTTCATTTGAAGGATGTCGACCAGTGGACATTCATCGAAGAATGCAGGCAGCGTACGGTAACAAGTGTGTGTGTCGAAGACAACAGCGACAGATTGGGCACGAATGTTTCGGAAAGGACGTTAGTTCGCGACAGATCTTCGAAGGCCGGGACAAGCACATATTTTTGCAACAGGAAAACACCATCGCCAAAATTGATGCAGCAGAAAAGATGAACCGTTGTCGAAGTATACGTTTCCTAGCGAAAGAATTTGATGTGTCAATTGGGACAATTCAAAAGGTCGTTCGTAAGGAACTGCAATATCGGAAGGTGTGGTCACGGTGGGTACCACGGATGTTGACCGACCACAAAAAAGAGGACGCATGGAAAGGTGTTTGAACCACTTGCTGCCTTACAGAGTGGGGATGATGCATTCCTCTTCCGCATAGTGGCAGGCGATGAATCATGGTGTCACCACTTTGAGCCGAGCAGCAAAAGAGAGAGCATACAATGGAAGCATGCTGGATCACCAAAAGCCAAAAGACTCAAGTTACATGTTTCCGCTGGTTAGGTTATGCTTAGCGCATTTTTTGACCATGGAGGGCTATTGTTGGCCGACTTGAAAGAACCTGGTGTCAACATCAACTCAACCCACTACTTGGAAACACTAGACATCAAGAATAAACGACCCGGCAGGCTTTCTCGCGGTGTGATTTTGTTGCACGATAATGCTATTCCGCATGTTGCAAAGGTTGTGCTGGAAGTATTAGCGTGGAAGAAGTGGGAAAGTCTGCAACATCCAGCCTACACTCCTGATTTTTCACCATGTGATTTCCTTGTGTTAGGACCTCTAACAAAAGCTCTCAAGGGGCAACGATTTCACACAGATGCAGAAGTAATGAACGCACTAAACGCTTGGTTCAGTGAGCAACCACAATCCTTTATTGCGGACGCCATTCGCCGCCTACCTAAGCAATAGGATGCTTACCTGAATGCCTACGGCGACTTTTCCTGACCAACCCATGGTGCGTAATTCATTAAAAATGAATGCTTTGCTTCATTCTACCACACCTGTTAATGTTTCTTTCATGCTTTTGTAATAAAGCCATTGGAACAGGTTTCAAATGAACGACCTTTAAATAAGTATTATTCTCATCTGGTCAACATGTGTAGTCTATAAGTACTTGAGAGTTTCAGCAATACCATCGTACTACCAAACTGGATGGAGGGAGAATCTCAAACGAACCTCCTCGTGGTAGAAAGCGGGAAACACACTACTGTGTGGAAAAGACAGACAGGGCAGAGGCACCAGGGACCACATCTTTAACATGAGAACAATCTTTGAGAAATGCATTGTATATCTTTATACTTGCATCTTAGATTATAGTAAGGCTTTCGATTATGTTCAACATTAAAAACTGTGGAACGTCATGAGTTATATGGAGTTTCCAGCACATCTAATCCATCTCATTCAGTCATTATATCATGATCAACAGTCAGAATACCTGGTGAAACATTAGACTGGTTTGAGGTGCAAAAGGGAATAAAATAGCGCTGCATTCTATCTCCATACCTTTTCACCATATATATGCAGAACATGAAATGTCAAACACGGCGACGTAAGAGATAGTGTTAATCTACTTGTAATTGGTGAAAATCAAATTCCAGATCCAAGATATTCAGATGACACAGTTCTTCAGTCGAATCGTGCCAAAGGATTAGACGAGCTGACCCTGTCTTGGCAGAGACATTGTTAAATCGCAAATCATGTTTCTAAACTAAAGCGAAACAGAAACAACGTCCACAGACAAAACCACATTCCAACAACCGATCACAATTAACAAAGAAGACATTGAAAATGTCACAAACTTTGAATACCGTGGCTACATAATCAACAACATTCGAACTGGTCAAACTGATGAGACGCGGACTGGCCATATCACTGCAGAGATTAAACAGTATTAAGAACCTAATGCACAATACCAGCAAATAAAGATAAAATATAAATTTTGATAACCTGCATTTTTCCTGTGGTAACACATCGATGTGACTTATGGGCTATTTCGCAACCTCTAAAAAATAAAACTTTGAATTTGCGTAAATTTAATTTTACCCGTGTAAACTTGTTGTACGGTGTCTTTGCTATAATTCCAAACCACAGATGCTCATTGCGAATGTCGTTCTGACCTTTGGTCACAATCTGTGCGGTCAAGTTTGAAGAATATGTTTTCTCCTGTAATAAAAACAAAATAACACGAGGGAATGAACCAAAGACTGTAAACGCTGTCAATGTGCACTTATGCCATTCATCTACCAGCAACATTAGTTGAGACCGTAATTGTGAATGCTGCAACATTCTATTGATACAGGGTTTCACTTTGAATATATTGAGTAAGCGCATGCTGGACAAAATAGTGGGTTAACACTGCGTGGGAGATTGCAGTGCCATCTATATATGAACATTTCACGATGCTAGGCAGAGGAAATTGTGAGAACAGGAAATCTTTGTGGAAAGAGAATAGAGTACGACGGTCTGAGAAGATTCTTGACATTCGTGTGTCATGGCACGAAAGGGAATCAACACACGAATTGATCCATGACATCGGAAATCATGTGGAGAAGGCATGGTCGCCTACGCCAGCCAGCAAGGCACTGGGTGATGCTGATGAGGCAGGGGATCTCTTTTTTAGGGACAACGACTACGGTCATCGATTAGTTTTGTTACTGCTTAGAAGGAAAGCAATGACAAACCACTTTCGTTTAGATACCAAGAGAGTGATGTTTCATATATGAAAAAAGCTCTTCAATTTTTTAAAATAATATTCATGTACCAGTGGCGTGTTTGCCACTCCATCTCCTCCTCTGTTTTTTGAGAAAATCGGTCATAATACTAACTTAAAACCACACACAAATCACATCTTCGCACTTAGAGACAGGAGAGAAGAAATAGTCCAACTTAGTAGAGGGCACCAACTGATAAATGGGATACCCGTCCTTTCTTTCCAACAAAAATTATACCCATTTAAACCTGCTTGAGCCTCGGTTATAAATCGGGTTTCGAAATTGTTTGAAAATGATTTTTGTTAACCGTTGTAGATAAATCTGTGTTACTTCAGGTCTGCAGATCTACTGCCTTTCTCGAAAGCTTGGGGTTTGGAAGATGTGGTTATATTTGACAACACATTGGGGTATGGCCGGGGCGGTTATACTTGTAGTTGGTTGTTTCCCCATTTTTTCTTTCATTAGTGATGGTTCGTTTCAGGTCTTTTAAGATTTTCAGATGCTTGTTCTATAAAGGTTCTATAAAATATATGCTTATATGACCTCACCGTCGTCGTTCAGCTGTATCGTGTGACTTTTCTGCTTTATGGGTATATTCCTGTGAAAGATGCACTACTTGCTTCTTTAAATTTTCACAAACTTTTTCTACTTTGTTGGGATCCTTAATCGTTTGGTATTGTCATTCTTCCACGTGTTTAAATAATTAATACGCCCGCTACATACTTTCTTCTGCTATTCGTATTGCATCAGATTTGTGTTTTCCGCGGCATTCGATGTGGTTTTGCTCTTGCTGCACTTGTGTGGCTGATTGCTGGCGTCTGGTAATGAATTATTGGCTTTCGCCGTTTCGTTCGTGAATCGTTCTAGTTCTTCTTTGATGGTTTTTAGCAATTTCTCCATAACTTTGTTAACTGTTGCAATCCGAGCCACTTAGGCTGGATGTTGTGCTAGATTTCTTTAATCTATTCTAGCATTCTACTAAAAATCATAATTGGAAGAATTCGTAAGAAAATGGAAGAAGAGATTACCGTGATTCAAGCTGGATTTAGACAAGGAAGAGGAACAAGAGGTCACAAACTCAACATGTGTTTATTAATAGAGATGTGTAGAGAATTTAATTTACACCTTTTCTTTTTGATTATTCAAAGGCATTTGACTGTTTACAACATCAGACACTTTGCGACATCATGAGAAATATGGGACATGTAGTACAAGTCATAAAAATGCTCTATCTAGAAGAACAAGCAGCGGTTAGAATAGATGGCGAGACATCAGATTGGTTTGACATCAAGCAAGGAGTCCGTCAGGGCTGTGTGCTGTCACCTTATTTATGTAACATGTACGCTAAAAATATAATGAGAAATGTCAGAGATGATATAACCAGGGAGCAATATGATGCCCTAATTATCGGTGGTCATGAAATACCAGAGATGTGATATGCTGATGATACATTATTGCTATCCACTTGCTAAGAAATAGTGAATATCACAACTTTTATCTTAACATAGCACAAACAAAAGATGGTGCATACATATAAAATTACTATGGAGAAATAAATATATGTTAATGAGGAAAGATTGTAGGTGGCGGATTATTTTGAATATCTTGGGTCATTGATTACCAACAATGGTGACACAATGAAAGAAATTAAAAGACGACTATGGATTGCTCTTCGAAGACTAAAACAACTGAATAAATTATGGAGTGGGACAGATAGAACTACAAAAATTAGATTTTTAAGAGCATGCATCTTTTTCATTGCAACATACGCCTGTGAGACCTGGACACTTACTAAACAAGCTGAACAGCGCATACATGCCTTTGAATACACATTTTATTTACAGGTTCTAAGAATATCTTGGGTAAAGAAAATTACAAATGCATCCATACTTCAAGAGCTAAATATTGAAGAGGGTTGGCTGTTAAAGACGATAAAACAAAGAAATTTGAAATACTTTGATCACTTGAAACGTCATGAAAGTTTGGAAAGAACAATAATGGAGGGGTATATGCCTGGGAAGAGTGGAAGAGGAAGGCCAAAGAGAAGATGGGTGCAGGATTGGTGGATGATCTCCAGATGGGTTTATCGGACGCGGAACATCTTGATTGGGATCGAGAAGTTTTCCGGAAGTTTGTTATGGAGCTAAGTTCTGCAAAGGGCCCGCTACTGAATGATTGAATGAATTCTAGCATGCTTTTGTTCTCATAATCGTTACTGCTTGTGTATGAATAATTGTGTTTCGTTGACTTGTTTGTCTGCTGCAAGACTATCTCTTCTGCTTCTTCATGTGTGGTATCTAAAGATGTATCTTTTCCATGGACAACATTACTCTCTCTCTCTCTCTCTCTCTCTCTCTCTCTCTCTCTCTCTCTCTCTCTCTCTCTCTCTCTCTCTCTATCTATCTAACTACCTCTCTCTCTCTACCTCTCTCTCTCTACCTCTCTCTCTCTCCCTCTCTCTCTCTTTCCCCCCTCTCTCTCACTCTCTCTCTCTCTCTCTCTCTCTCTCTCTCTCTCTCTCTCTCTCTCTCTCTCTCTGCTTGGCTACTTCGTCGCGTCTCACTATATGGTTGCTTTGCTGTTACAGAAATTGTCATCATGCCTCTGAACCGTTGGATACGGACAGCTCAGGTATCTGGCTCAGTGTATGCCGACCCTGTTGGTGCATTTCAAGGTTGCGTTTGGCTTTGGAACATCCTTGTCTTTTTTGGTCAGTGGGCGCTCGCTGAAAGGGGTGCTTCCGTACAGCACCCGCAAGTACCCGATTTTTTGCGGCAGTTGACCTTTGTGTTTCAGACTTTCTATGTGACATTTTAAAAAAAAGCAAATATGATGAATAAAAATATGTAGTACTAACTCATAGTCTTCAAAAATGGAAAACGATGAATTTTTCAAGTAATAGTATTTACGCCGGCTTCCTGGCCTAGAGGTTAGCGACTTTTCTCTGTAATCTCATATAATCTCGTAAGTAAAGTGACGACGGTGAGAATCAGCAGTGGTTCGAATTGCGTCGGTAACTTACGAGGTATGTGAACCGGCCGCTCAGAAATTAATAGCAAACTACTGAGCGTAATCTTGCCAAGAAATCAACAATCAGCTGAAAGATGCTGATGTTGACAGCAATGTCCTGCAAAGGATATGCAAAAAAATTTTTAAAAATAGTATTTACACAACATTCAGAGGATATTCTTACGCGTAGGGAAGGGAACAACGGCCCAGAGAACAAGGTGGGCAAGTGAATTAAGAGCTGTGGGAGTAGTGGACAAACAGGAGAGAGGCAAAGAAGTGATAATAATGCCTTGTACTATACTGTGAGTTAGAATATATGTAAATCATCCGTGTAATAATAGCAATACGGGTCATTGTAGTGTATGTTAGAATATATGTAATTGATTAGTGCAATTATGACAATACATTTGTTAAAGAGCTGGATATAGAGATATAAGTAGGACAAAGACAGAAGTAAGGAAAGGACAGAGACAGGACATAGATAAGGACCTTTACAAGAGAATAGATAGAGGGAAACAGTATCAGGAGGTAGAACGTCAAACAGTTATAAGACAGGACACGGAGATGTCATAACTAGGACATAACGGGGATCCACCACAGGATAGGACAGGGGACGTTAACCACGGGGAACTACCCGTAAACAGACTGAACGGTAGTACTACTGTAGGTTAACGAGTACTAGACTACTGGACTACGTGTGAGGTAACGCAGCACGCAGCGCTGCTGACCGCACGAGAACTTGAGGACCAAGAAGTTAGCGAAACCTGTAAACTCGGGCAGACCGGACTTGACAGATAGAGCTACAATACGTGTGTGGTGTTACTCTAGCCACTGTGTAGTTTAGAAAGCACGCAGTTAGACATAGCGAGTGTGAAGAATGTATTTGAGTTATGAGTGCGATTAACGTATGCTCGAGAAGCGAGCAGTATATATCTGTGTAGAATAAATATTGATTCCTATTATCATTCATACAATCATGTTTGTGATCGTGAGGTATGAATGAAGTGGCCAGCATGCCTGTATGAATCCAGGTTCTTGACAACATTGTGCTATAGAGTAGGTGTCAGATAGTGTTCCAGTTTCCCCAGTTTACAGACACGAAAAGAGGAATACTTTTCTAGGAAAAGAGAATTTCACGTGTAAGCGATTGGCGTCGCTTTATAAGGTAAGGCATGCCAGAGTTGAGAACGAGGCGGAATTTGGCGCTGGGGCTCCAAATAGAATGCGTTGGGAAGCTCGTCCCTGGCGAGACCAGACATAGTCAATTGAGTTTTCCCCAGCCAACTGGAAAGATGTAATTCTAAAGGGAGCGGATGCCTTTAAAAGACGTCTCAAAGCTTTCAACAGTAGAAGTATCATATACTTCCCATTATGGGACAGTCCAATTAAGCGCTGAGGTGTATCGTCACTTTTATCCTGAATTAGGGAAAAGTCGTACGTGATTTTAGGAGTGGACACAACCTATTAACTCTCAATTCTGTGATGTTGGTAGGACATAACACGTCGGCGACTACACTTTTATTTTATCCTCATTCCAGGGGAAATATGAAACCTACAGGCAGCCTTAGCCAGTATTGTTTCATGTACTGTCATATTTATCTTTATCTACGGTAATAGACTTGGTTCTCCACGTATGACAGTTATTGAAAAAGCGAGCGCGTAGCTCGCACTTCCTTCTATGAGTAACTGCTGGATTTATCATTACCTCCATTTAGCGAAGTAAAATGACGAGGGAGAGTATATCTCTTTTCCCTAGCCAGCAGAAACTCGTAAGGAAAAACAAGAGTTCCATTCCGGATAAGAACTCGCTTTTTTGGTCTACGAATTAGTGATTTAGTGGACTTAGAAATCATTGCTACCACGCAAAAGATCTCTATTCAATTATTCCTTAGCGAGACAAATCTCGACATCTTAATATGTCGCCTAGAGGACCCAAATGCTTGGAATTATTATTCAGTTGGAATCATTTACTGATAGCCAACTATAAATTAATCTCGGTCGGAGTACAAGCTAATGAGAAGTTGACCTAGTTTTATTTCAACCGATAAGGAGTTCGCTGCACTATCAGACAGGAAATGAAACTAAAAGGATATGTTTGCTAAAATTAGTAGAAGGAAGGCAGGTTGAAAATGAAACTGGAACAGTTCAGAGTATCCACATTGACGGCTTTTCGGAAATACCCCATAGGAGGATACGTCATTGTCGACTGGCGCGGATTCCTGGAGGGGGAATACCCTAGTGTTACCTGGAAGGCTCAAGCCAATGTTGATAAACAATGAAACAGCGCAGCTGACATATTTACCTTCTACCTTAGGACTGAGGATTCGTTTATGCTGAGTTGATATAAGTCAATAAGACTTACGTAGGTGAACTACAACCTATGACGTAGCTTCTATCCACGGAAATCAACAATAGGCAAAGAAAGGGGAGTTGGAGGAGAGACTGTTACTCTTTCCACTTAGTCATACACTTACATAGGTCAATCATGGAACTAATTCTTATGCAAACACCACCGGAAATCATTTGGGGAAAATAGACCGTGACTCTATATTAACCCAGATCTGCATGCGCAGATTTAGGATTCTGGGTGTTAGGCAAAAAGGATATATACACTAGCACGAATAAGAGTCGAATATGGAAAGGAAATCTTTAACTATGGGCTAGTCAACATTTTATAGGTTCCGTATGCCGACATGACTGGGTTTAATGAGAGATACAACATTACTCTAATATGGAATCTGCATCCGGCCAGTAGGAATTTACGGATGAGATTTCTATTTATTTTTTATTGAGGACAAGTGGGGAACAGTGGAGTCGTCCCTTTTTTCATCACACATGTCTTCACATTTGGGTTGAGTGTAAACCCTCTATTTTATTTCTGAGATCGCAAACGTCCATTCAGAGTATGAATGCAAGCGACTCAGGAGGATTAGTGATTTATAACAACGGAATTTGTGAGCTAGTGGGAATTCTGTAGACATATCAGGCGGAAGTAAGATCAGAAAGGAGACTGTTTAGGAGAAGCATCAGGGAGATAGGAAGTGGTTACCACATGGAGTCTGAAAACTGTTGCAACTGGGTTTCCTGTTGGTACATGGTGCAACAGGCTTAATGAGGGGAGTTTCTGTCACATAGTGTTCCAGTTTCCCCAGTTTACAGACACGAAAAGAGGAATACTTTTCTAGGAAAAGAGAATTTCACGTGTTAGCGATTGGCGTCGCTTATAAGGTAAGGCATGCCAGAGTTGAGAAAGAGGCGGAATTTGGCGCTGGGGCTCCAAATAGAATGCGTTGGGAAGCTCGACCCTGGAGAGACCAGACATAGTCACTTGAGTTTTGCCCAGCCAACTGGAAAGATGTAATTCTAAAGGGAGCTGGTATTGGTGACCATTTTTGCCTCTTTGTTGCTGATGGTGAGAGAACTATTGGTTTTTTGAATGATTAATATCTGTTTGATAAGATAAATATGACATGGTAAGATAAATGACATGTAACATATGTATTTTGGTGAAGTTTGAAACTGCAACATTACTTCTGTAAGAAGACAGCCTGAAGTTCGAACTTTGCATCTCGAACGTCTATACCACAGTATCATAATTCTCTGCCTACAATTCTCATCATGCTATGATTACTGGTTCATATTCTGCTGAAGATCTTGATATATCTGCCAATTCTGTGCATTCTATGCAGAGTAAATATATCTTCACATTTCGGTTCAATATTCTCTAGAGAAGAGCCTGTCTTTACTAGCTTCTGGTAAACTATTTATGTGATAAATGGTGCATTTGTTAAGATTCATAACATGTAAGCATACATATTGAGTGTGAATCTTTACGTCATCTGTGTACGGAATATGCCGGGGAGGGGAAGTTAATTTTGTGTGTATGACAGCCTGGGGAAACCGTTAGTTAGGACACCCCATTGCTTCAGACGGTTTTGTGGGTCCTGTATGTCCTGTTGGCCAAGTCCAATTCATGAGAACGGCCAACATACCTACATACTCATTTCTACCTGCAGTAGATCGTGCAGAGTGGCTTGCCATAATAACTAGACATGGGAGCGGATATTAACAACCCCAACTGCTAAGAGTAGACAGTTTAGTCAAAGACACTCCCGGTCATGTTCTAGAACAGATTGTTGTACTCTCCTAGTGTGGGTGTTATAATGTGTAGGGGAGAGTATATATTTTTCAGTATCTGTGTTTGTCTTATTCGTCAGGTGTGTCTTATAAGGATGTGGGTAGGGTCAATTTATACGACAGTCCCAGAATCCCCGACTCTAGACGAATCAGTTTACCGGGCAATGCCTAGAGACCCCGTTTGTCAACAGAGATTTAGGTACAAAGTAACCAGCAGAGAACAGCGGGGAGTCCTCTTGTTTTATTGCCAATTTGTGTCTCTGTTTGTGCAAAATGAAAATGTATATTATGCCAGAATGTACAGTGCTTGTTGTTTACAATTTTACAGGCACTGGGGGCAAGATGGCGAGGGACAATTGGCGGAGTCAAAAACCTTTGTCATATACCAACTTTGGCTATCCTTTTATCTATACTTATCATCAAAGAGGTAGCTGTCCAACATAGGCAGTTACAAGATGGAGGCGAGATATAGTTTTGCTAGAGAGGTGGCCAATACACCTTAATCGTTGAGCTGATAGAGGGAGTTGCTAACGGACGGGGGAGATAATTCAGTGTTTTCTTTTACGCAACTACGAGGATGACATAACTCAGTCACCTCCCTTTGATTATTGGGGTTAACAACGTCTGAGCTAATGGCAAGACAGTTTGAAGAGTGATCTGGAATTAGGTACCATCGGTTACCACCATTTGGGTCCAAGAGATTTGCAGAGTCTGCCGCCCGAACTACCAGAGGATCTTTAGAACTGGGTTATAAATTCCATGTATAGTTAGAAGACATCAGACGTCTGTCAAGAACCAGTGATGGCCCACTTCAGTTGCAATGTCGCTCAACGACATCAGGGATGTATCTTGATCTACGATGGAAGAATACTAACCCATATCATCTTAGGTGCCTCCTGGATGTTCTTCAACTAACAACCCTTATAACCTCGTCAATAGTCGGGGTTTCAACAACTTATAGTATAATGGCGAATACTACCAGTGGGTGTAAGCCCCTTGAAATGGCAGACCTATTTTCCTCTCAAGACCTAAGCAGATCGGGTAGTCCAGAATTCAAGTCCCCACAACAACAACATCACCATTTTTATCTAAAGCCCTTTAAGAACATTTGTGGACAGTTACATTTGTCTGTCAATTATGTTCCACCATAAAAGGGATTACATCAACGTCATTTATTCCATATCCACAATCACAGTGTTCGGCATCCAGAGAACCTTCTTACAGGAACACAGTATGGTGTTTGGTCAGTTCAGTATGGGATGAACCCATCTATATCAGCAGTAGAATGCGTGGAGGAGTTAAAATAGAACTGTAGTAGCGTCTTCATAAGACTTTTTCCTTTTGAGAATAGAGACAGTTGTGAGAAGCCCAGTGTGGGGCGATTATACATTCTCCTGATTCAGAGGATTTACTTATTCCAGACTTAGTAAGGACAAAGACATAAACTCCAGTCAGATCCATGATTTATGATCTATCTTGTTTTTCGTATAATAGATATCATGTAGGATGTATATGTACGGTGGTTGATTAGACTGAACAAAGTTAACGGTAGTCCCTAGATCAGTGGTTCTCAACCTTTTTTGGTCTGTTCCCCCCTTCACCATATTTTTAGGACGTCATTCCCCCCCTCACGCCAGCCCCATGGCCGAGGGGTTAGCAGCTTTCTCCGCTAACCCCGAATACTCTCGTCACGTGACGCGACGAGAATTAGCAGTGGTTCGAATCGCAAAAGTGACTTATGAGAGATGGAGCCGGTCGCTCAGAAAGTCGTGGCGTGCTGATGAGCGTAATCTAGCCTAGGAATCAACATACAGCTGAAAGATGCTGGTGTTGACCGCAATATCCTGAAACAGGATGGAAACGCGGAAAAAAACATTTTAAAAATCCCCCCCCCCCCCTCACCATATTTTTAGGACATCATTCCCCCCCTTACCATATTTTTAGAACGTCATTTCCCCCCTTTTGTATTTCCTCCCTAAAAATTTCCCCCTGCCCCTACACAGTATATGTAATAATTGAAGCTAAATTTAATAGCACATACTAAAACAAGTCTAGACATGTACATAAAATGTGATTTGCGGATCTACTTACGTTATAAAATGAATTTCAGAAGGGTGATGCATACAGAAGCGTAAAGTATGAAAGGAAAAACAAGATCAAGTAATCGGTTCTTGTATTAACGCGATCTTGAAATAATCTTCATTCCCCCCCTGGAAACCCCAAAATTCCCCCCTGGGGGGGAATTCCCCACCGGTTGAGAACCACTGCCCTAGATGGTTATTCGGAAGAAAAAAAAGCCATCAAGAGTGAGGGGTGAGACAGAGGAGGGGGAGAGGTTTTCTAGTTTAGAAGTTAAGTCATTACTTGATAATGTATTTGTTTTGGTTATGATGTTTTTATAGATTGTAGTAGAGATAGAGTCTCGTAACTCCATGTTAGAGATTCTATTAATAAAGAATATATATAGGACTAGGAGAGTTTTTATTGTCTTGTGACAAGTGTTCCAACGTTTGTTATGGTAGAGAGATGTGCTACTGTATTTCATGTATAGAGAACGAAAGTGGGAGGTAAGACAACACATGGATTCATACGGTCTACAGAAAGACAACAGCTTGGCGGAGATCCATGGTGACTTGGCCTGTTCTCTTGCTGGTTCTTCAGGAGGGTAGTCTTATCTTGTAGGTTGGGCGGGGTCTCTCCGGTCCATGTCCCATTCTTACATCAATAGAGCCAATAACTACTCTATATTCCTGGAGACTTCTATCAAAGAAAGAACTCGAACTAAAGATCTTATTGTGTATATCCGGGGCCCTTTAATCCCTAGACATTTATTCACTGACCATTTACATTAATAACCTCACAGTAGGTTAGACTACATGTAACTCGTTCGTGTAATAATAACATTAATTGTACTATATGTTATAATATATGCCATCTATTCGTTTAATGATAACGATACCTTGTACGCAAGAGTAAATTCGAAAATGTGTAACTCATCCGTGTAATTATAACGATACATTGCACTATAGTGTAGTTTAGAATATATGTAACTCGTCCGTGTAATTATAACAACACATTGTACTATAGTGTAATTTAGAATATGTGTAACTCATCCGTGTAATGATAACAACACATTGTACTCTAGTATCGGTTAGAATATAGGTTACTTATCTGTGCACAAGTGTACCTGCATTGCAGGGATTTCAGCGTGAAGCTGTTCTACTCCCTGTTGCACACTGATCCAGCTGTTGTATGGGCACATCCATGTCTCGCCAGTTTGCATATTCTGCACAAACACAGAGCTTAGAAACCTGCACACGCAAACAAAGCACATTGGCAAAGTAAATAAGGATACATTTATAATGACTGTGCAGTAGTTAAAAACATTGCCGGTCCAAGTTTTCTATTTACCTATTATGTGGCATGAACATTACAGAAGGTGAATACAAAACTTGGACCGGCAATATTTTCAAACACTGCACGGTCATTAAAAATACACCCTGTATATCTGTAATGTGGGATTTGTTGTCGATACATCATTACATGAACACAGGGTTTGTAAGGGTTTCAAAGGCAAGAAGATCGAGGTCAGTGCACCGGGTTTGATCCCATATGGCTCGGACTCTTTCCGCGTGGTGGCCTGGGGAAAGCGTCACATGAACCTCAAATTCCGCAGCTCCAACGCCGACCCCCAGGAGTCTCCAAGAAAACCACTCGTGAACAGAACGACGTGACCCGGAATCGAACCCACAACTTTCGGGGTGCGAACAGGGCGGCGTGACCTACTTGGCCACTGAGGATCCTATAATACTAACAAGGCGAATATTTTAGGTTGAAGAACAGAATGGTAAAGAACCCATCTCTTATTTCTAAGTTCTACTGCAGATCACCTATTGCAGTCAAATTACGCCTGTTCTGTAAATTACTCAGAACTGATTATTCATACAGATTAAATTATAATTTCATTAAATACTGCAACCACCACATATGCAATCGCCAGGAATTTGAAAATCATATGACACCAAAATAGCCTTTATCTTGCATATCCGTGAAATGTTTGCGAATAGTCATTGTACATTGCGCATTTTATTTCGCTTACAATTGTCTGGGGAAAATTTAAAGTTAACTACAGTACGATACAGTCAGTTAGTTAGTTGCAAATCATTTACATGGACGTCGCAGTCAACTCCAGCATTTTAATGCTATTTGTGATCTCTTGGCAAGTTTACGCTCCGTAGTTCGTCATTGCTTTCTGAACGACCGGCTCCCATATCATTTCGTTAAAAAAAACCAACGCAAGACGATCTGCAGCCAAATCGCCCGGGGCTGTGTTTCGAATGCGGTTTACGGGATTACGAACTTAGTCAGTAATCCCTTCGCCACTGAGCCGACACGTACGATACAACAAACCGGAAATATATAGGCGGTGCACATTAAAGAAAGACACGTTAGTTGACATAAATAACAAGCAAACCAGAAATATATACGCGGTGCACATTTAAGAAAGAAACGTTAGTTGACATAAATAACAAGCAAACCAGAAATATATACGCGGTGCACATTTAAGAAAGACACGTTAGTTGACATAAATAACAAGCAAACCATGCATAATTTCAGTAGTACGGAGAATCAGCTAGCTCAGTGGCGTAGGGGTTACGGAGGCAGTTCGTAATCCCGCATACCGGCGTTCGAAACACAACTGCAGGCGATTAAGCAGGAGACCGCCTTGCGCTGGTTATTTTATAAAATGATAGGAGTGCCGGTCGTTTAGAAATAAATGGCAAACTACTGAACATAAACTTGCCAAGAAATCAATAGGAACGAAACATGCTGGGTTTGACTGCAACGTCGTGTACATGATATGCAACTAACTTTAACGGAGAATCTAAATGATGAATGCCGTGATGTATTGTAATGATGCAGATTTACAGTAAGGATCTCTGGGTAATTCATCAGTATATATACCACCAGTTTCAGTTTCCTTTGTTTATGGTATTTTTTGGTGAAGGGAACGTAGACAATTGCTAGAAAACAGTGATAGTGGTGTACAGCTCGAGCCGAAGTGCAGTAAGAACACAATAATTTATATCAGATATGTTCACAGTCAATACAGGAGTGAGGCAGGGATGTGTGCTCTCTCCCCGTGCTATTTAATATCTACATGGACAGAATATCCAAAGAAGCAAGCCTTGACAGAACAGATTCAGAAAATGTAGAACTCTTTACACCAGATGAAACAATCCACAGGAAATAAATGAACTTCTATTTGCAGAAGATCAGTGCCTGTTTTACAGCGATGAGGGCAGACTACAAAATCATATTAATAATCTGAGTTCAACCTGCAGCAGATACAATTTGAGTATAAATACAGCCCAAACCGAAGTAATGCAAGTTAGCAGATCGCCGGGCCCACTATGTATACAGATAAATAACACAACTCTAAAACAAGTTAAAGAATTCAAATATCTTGGAAGCATGATCACAGAAGATGGCAGATTGGACAGAGAAATAGAAATCAGATATCAAAAACCTAGTGCGCTTACATATCAACTATCACCCTTACTGAAACATCCCATGTCCGCAAAACGACAGATAATAAACAGCATATTCGCACAAACCCTATGCTACCAATCTCAAACTTGGACTTGATCCAAACCCCACTTTCGCAAAATCAACACCTGATTGATGAGATGCCTAAGGAGAGGTGCCAACTTAACAATCCGAGACCGAGTAAGAAATGATGTTATCAGACAGACAGTGGGATCAACACCTTTTATTTAAAGACAGAAGATCAAGTGGTTTGGCGATGTCGTTCAAATGCAACACCATCAACTACCATCACTGGCCTTACATTAAAGATCATCTGCGAGAAGACCAAGAAGACGTCCAAGAAGAAAATGGACTGACAATATCAAAGACATTGTACAATCATACGGAACCACACTATCCAGTGCCGCCCATAGGGCGCTGGAGCGCACATTATTCCTCCCCACGATGCTTGACGGCAGAAGTGGAAGATGATGATGACGATGACGATGATGACGATGATGATGATGATGATGATGATGATGATGATGATGATGATGATGATGATGATAGTAACGTAGACGAAGATCCAACAGGTATTGACTTTCAAGAAACCTCCAGTAGCCTATATTGAATGCTTCCCAATAAAATTGCTTTCGAACGTTTTTTTCTAATTTTTACTTTTCGAAATTCATGAACAATATCTATCCCATGTCCACCACATTACTTTACAATCAATACTTATGCCGCTGGAGTACCACCACATCACGCATAAGGTCAGGCAGGCAGGTTGGGTTTGACGGTAAAACTAATCTGACTGTCCATGCTTGCCCGCAGCAATTAGAACTTTCAAAGAACTACCTCAAACAGTAAACGTAGTCCTTTAGCAGATACTTGGGTTTGAAATTCTAAACCTTCCTCTAGTATAGGTCGAACGAGAATGTGGAACTGCCAACTGCCGTCCGCGTCGCCTTTCCTCCTCAGCCAATTGCCAAACAATTTTTTTTTTTAGAAATTATATAGTGCCCATTCCTTTTTAGAGGCGACTTATCCAACAGCGAATATACTGTCTCTGCTGAGTATTGTACCCTGACCACCGTCTAGGTAAGCCAGCGCACTACTCATTGTAATACTGCAGCTGGCGAGACCGACTATAGCTGTACGGACATGTGTACAATCCAAGCATAGACCACATCAGCCAACATGTATGTTTCACCAGACTACTGATGTTGTTGTATACATACCATGACGGGTAAGCGCCAGAGAAATCAGTCCAGACAACAACAGACACTAGATCTCCAATGTCACCTTCTGTCGTTAGCACAAACCAGTTCTGTGCACCAGACTGAGGAGTTAGATGTGTGGAAGGTTACTATCTATCATGTGGATATTCCTTTGTAGATTTATTATTAAATGAGGTGTTTCGGTACGAAATCAACGTAATAAACAGACATCTGTTAACAAAATCACACAATCAAGACAACAATATAAGGAATTTCGGTACGAAATCAACATAATAAACAGACATCAGTTAACAAAACCACACAATCAAGTCAGGGATATAAGGCGTTTCACATCGAAATCAACATAATAAACAGACATCAGTTAACAAAACCACACAATCAAGTCAGGGATATAAGGCGTTTCACATCGAAATCAACATAATAAACAGACATCAGTTAACAAAACCACACAATCAAGTCAGGGATATAAGGCGTTTCACAACGAAATCAAAATAATAAACAGACATCAGTTAACAAAACCACACAATCAAGACACGAATGTGGTGACAAATATGAGAGTCAGTAACAAATCATTCGTGAATCATAACACAACATGAGCACCATGAAGAGAATGCAACGAGAAATCACATTGTGTAGGCCTCTCAGCCAATGTTCATACGAAGTAATTATTGTCGATTCTATCGGGAGCAACGCAACCTCATGGCGGGGTGGTTATGTGTTCGCATCCACATGGGGATTTTGTTTTTAACCCGTAACAAGCAGTTGAGGTAGACCATTTCTCTCTTCGTGTCATCAGACCACAAAAGGTTCATAGCATATCTCATCTCATCATGTTCTTCTTGTACCTTGCGGTGTCGAGGTGAAGTATAAACAGCGGGAGTGTGCCCGCTTATGGGCTTCATATATCGATATTCCCATGGACTCTGCTATTCCCTGCGTCCATCGTTTACGTGGTCGGCCTCTTCCTCTGCTTCCTTCTGGTCTGTACATCATTGCTTGTTGTGGTATGCTGTTAGTTGGTAACCTACTTACATGGCCAAACCATTTGACTTGCTGCCTTCTAATACAATCTAGTGCAGCTATAACCCCCACTTTAGTCCTGATTTCTTCATTTCTGATCTTATCTCTTCTTGATACATTGAGTATTCTTCTCAGTAATCTCACTTCTGTTGTTGTGATTTTTCTTTTCTCTTTTTCTGTCATTGTCCAGGTTTGGCAGTGATAACATAGAGTTGGTAGGAAGATTGTGTTGTAAAGTGCTTTATTAATAGTTATTGATACATGTTTGTTCTTTAGTATTGGTGCCATTTGTCTAATGAGTTGGTTTGCCTTATTGCATCTATTTTGGATCTCGTCTTCTGACTTGCCATTTGATTGATTGATTGATTGATTGATTTAGCAACCGACATCACAGCATTCAGGACATTTGCCATTTGATGATATTATACTTCCTAGGTAGTAGGATGCCATGCTCAGTTCTGATCTCTAAGTCCAGGAAAGTCAAGGCTGGGAGAGCGCGCAAGACCTTTCGGTATGAGCGAAGCGACAGCCTTCTTGGACGCCTCAGACATGGGGCATGCAACAGGACTGTTAAAACTCCTTTTTTGCAGCCCCCATGGTGGACCCCAGAAGTAGACAATGCGTGGAAAGCAAAGAGAGCTGCAGTGAAGCAGCTAAGGAAATTGCGACAGACACCCCTAAGCTCACGAGAGGAAGTGGACATAGCGGAAAATGACAAGAAAGACAAGGTGGAGGCTTTCAAGCGATGTGCTGCAGAGGCCAAGAAAGTAAAATGGGAATGTTTTATGAAGGAGATTGGAGGTGATAAAACACTGCATAAATCTGGAAACTGTACAGACAAATGCAAAGAAAAGATCGGCCTATGACAGTGGGAACAATTTATAAAGAGGATGGGGTACGCTTGACAACAGACAAGGAGAAAGGGGAGGCGTTTCTCCAGAGATTTTTAGAGCAGACCAATCATAGTGATGCGGATACCAGGGATGCAGTTAGAGTGGAATTATCTGGCACAATAGAGAATATGCCTTACGAAGACATCATACTGTTTGAAGATGTTAAACATATTTTGCAGAAGGCAAAAGACACGGCACCAGGGCCTGACAGTGTCAGGTATGGCCACATGAAGGCTTTGAGCGATGTAGACCTGAAGGAGATGGCCGGCTGCTTTAATCAGAGCATTAGGACAGCGTCAGTACCGCAGGATTGGCTGCATAGCTATCTCATCCCTCTCCCAAAACCATACAAGGATCATTCAAAGCTTGGCGGCTTTAGGATCATCACCCTTCAAAATACATTTGGGAAGGTTTTAGAGAAGATAGTCGCTGTTAAGCTGCAGGAATTTTTGGAAAGGGGGAAGCTTCTTCCAAGAGGCTTGGGGAGCTACAGGCCAGGAAAAGATACCTGGTCAAATGCAGCCACCTTTGCTTTTGACGTTTATGAGGGGTTCCAGAGTAGACAGGAAACGATGGCGGCAGCGCTTGATCTCGAAGATGCGTACAATAGAGTTCGCTATGATATTTTGATGACCGCACTTATGGAGAAGGGGGTCAATCCCTGGTTGGTGAACTGGATAGCAGCCGTCCTGCATTCTCGTCAAGTTGCTCTCCGTCTAGGCGCATGGATCTCAGAGCCACATATTTTAACCCCGGGACTGCCACAGGGATCTGCAATCTCACCGGTACTCTTTAATGTGTATACGAGCAAGATTGCATACCTAGAAGCACCAGGGGTTGGAAGGATTCTAACATTTGCAGATGATATTCTTGCATACAGGCAGGGGAGAAATAGGGATCAAACAGCCCAGGAGCTACAGGTGACAGTGGACAAAGTGATTGACTGGTGCACTGAAATGAGTGCTGTCATCAACCCGGAAAAGGCGGCGGTGTTGTGGTGCTCTCTGGACAATAGGATTGTGAGAGATGATATCCCAAGCCTCACGATAGATGGTAGAAGCGTCAACAGAGAGAACAAACTGAAGTATCTGGGAATCACATTTGACAGGAGTCTGTCCTTCAAGGACCATGTGGAGACGGTTGTGACAAGATCTCAAAAGGGACTCAATGCACTTAAAACTATGGCTGCAATGGACACAGAGCAGAGAATGCTCTTCACACTATACCAGCACTTGATCCTCTCAGTGATTGATTATGGACTAGGAATGCTCACTGTCTCAAAGAGTCAGCTGGTGAAATTAGAGCGCATACAGAATGAAGCGATGCGGGTCATTCTGGGATGCACCAGAGACACTCCAGTAGTGTGTATGCGTTACATCCTTGGTCTTCCTACTGTTGCTAGTAGGCACAAGGTGATGCAAGCGAAGGCATACCTCAGAGTAGCTGCAGACACAGATCACCCGTTGCATGAGGCGCTGGACGTAGTTAAGGGTCAGAGACTGATAAGAGGGAAATCATGGATGGCTCAGGCGGAGGATACGATCAGACAGGTGTGCCCCTTGGAGAACATCAGGCGAGGAGAGGAGTGGGTCAGAGTGCCAGCCGTGCAGTCAGACTTGTGCAGAGTTGTAATAACATTGAGCCGGGAGTGCAGGGAGTGGCCAGCAGGGGCCACGGAAGTGGAAATTCAGCAACTAATTCAGGAAAATTCTCGCCCGGGTGATGTGATTATCTACACGGATGGGTCAGTGTTGAGAGGTAGGAGAAGTGCCTGGGGGTTCTTGGCAAAAACTAATGGTCGGCGTTTGGTGCAGGAGAGCCTGGCGTATGATAACACTACATCTAGCTTAAGAATGGAGGTGGAGGCGGTCAGTGCAGCTTTCCGCTGGATAGAAAACACGATACATACACACATTGTGATTGTAACTGACTCAGAAAGCATGCTGAGAAGGGTGAGAACAGGTAGGCTTCGTGCAGAGTGGCTTGCTTCGCTTCGGAGGTCACGGGTAGTAAGCATCACCTGGATCTTTTCTCCTGGGCATGCCGGGGTGCTGGGGAATGAACAGGCGGACAGATTGGCTGGCTCGGCAAAATTTGGTGGAGTATTGATGCATGACAAGGCACACGTGGTTGCGGCCTTGTGGGAGCACGTGTACACCTCGGAGGAGCAGATGGAGCACCATGGTCTGGTAAGAATGAGACAACGAGGTGTGACGAGGGGATCTGGCCGACGCTCGGCGCTCGGAGGAAAGGCGAGACGGACATATAATCAGATTGCTACTGGAACTATTAGTGTTGGAACTCTTCGCTGGCTGCTGAGGATGGAGACGGAGCGCTTATAGGAATGTCCCGAATGCTGTGATGTCGGTTCCTAAATCAATCAATCAATCAATCAATACTTCCTAGGTACTTGAAACTCTTTCCTTGTTTCAAGGGATGTTCGTTTGGGTGAATTGTTGTTGCTTTTTCTTCTTTAGTTATAGCCAATACCTCTGTTTTAATTGTGCTAATTTTCATGTTATGTTCTATTTCGTTTAGACTATTCATATGGTCTTGTAATTCAGCTTCTAATTTTGCTATTAGTGCCTGGTGGATATGCTTGCAGATCTACAAATTGATGGGGACGACATTAGACTTATAAAAAACATATATTGGAAACAACAAGCTGCCATAAGGATTGATAATGAAGTGGGACAATATAAGCCTATTAAGAGAGGTGGTAGGCAGGGATGTGTAATGTCACCAGATCTGTTTTCCCTGTACAGTGAAAATATTTTTCGAAATGTAGAAGATATAAATGGAATCATCATTGGAGGACGAAACATCAATAACATTAGATATGCAGATGATACAGTATTGATTGCAGACAATGCGCAGGATCTGCAACAATTAGTAGATGCGGTTTTTGTACACAATGAGCAGCTGGGGTTAGAATTAAATAATAAAAAGACACAGGTTATGGTCGTCACTAGGAAGAAAGAAGTACCACAATGTAATGTCCAGGTAAATGGGAATATACTTTAACAAGTGAATCGTTACAATTATCTCGGAATAGTCATAACATCTTATGGGAGATGTCTTGAAGAGATTAGAACAAGAATCGTCATGGCGAAAGTAGCATTTAGCAAGATGAAAAACATTCTTTTGCATGGATATGAAACTTGGACAATGTGCAGTGAAGCTAAAAAGCTTCTGATGGCTGCAGAAATGTGGTTTCTGAGGAAAATGCAAAGAATACCATGGACAGATAGAAAAACCAATGACCAAGTAGTACAGGCGACAAATGAAACTCGTAAATTGATTAGAGAAATTAGACGTAGACAGTCAAAATGTTTTGGACATGTTATGAGAAGAAATGGATTGGAGAACTTAATGACAACTGGCAAGATCGAAGGGAACAGACCAAGAAGAAGACCGAGAGGAAAATACCTGGATGGCTTGGCCACATGGCATGGACGAGACAGGAACAATGAGCTGATCCACGACTCTGGTGATCGAGTGAAATGGCGAGTCATGACCACCCACGCTTTCCGGCATGGCACATGATTGATTGATTGATTTGTTTGGTCGTCCGCAAACAGGAGTTCTCTAATAGTTAGATTTGCAGATTGTTCTTCTTCTGTGTTCTCGTCATGCGGTGTTCTTGCGGTCTCTGTTTGGCTGGTTCCTTTACATATGTTGTCTATATATGTTATAAACAACAGAGGGGACATCACACAACCTTGTCGTACTCCGGATCTTATGGTGAAGGGTTCTGAGTGTCCTCCAGTTGCTCTCACTATGCATTCACTGTTGTTGTATAAACTTCTACATAAGTGTGTTAGATGTGTACTCACTCCATATTGTTTAAGGATTTCCCACAGCTTGTTTCTATCTACTCTATCAAATGCATTTTCTTGGTCGACAAAGGCTAAGTAGAGTGTTTCATTGAATTCGATTGATTTTTCTATAAGTTGTCTAAGAGCAAAACATGGCATCTGTGCATCCTTTGTTTTCCCTTTTAAAAAAAGCACAGCAATAGTTGAGTGGTTAGCCTTCTTCTACATTTTACAAGAAGGGAGAAATGTTTCTTCAGGCCTGTCTTGTCTTAAAATCCCATTTCTATCTCCGTTCAACTCCTGAAGTTGTATTATGTCATGGTACTGTTTGTTTCACGGGGAATGAGCTGATTGGTATATAACTCTAAAACTTCATTCAGTTCTGGAAATATAGTATATGTAAACGACCTCACTATCTGACACAGGTCATTGGAAAACGTTGTTCCTACTTGAAAATGACTGTGTTGATTGACGAATCAGTAGTTATAACCTGCTCCTGTGTGCAGAGCGTCCAGTAACACTATTCTTCATATATATATATATATATATATATATATATATATATATATATATATATATATATATATATATATATATATATATATACACTTTTTCTGACACCGCTTCTCTCCAACAACTTTTACTTCAAAAACGTTTCAAAATAATCTGGCCACCCCTAGTAAAATGTTGCTCTCCGAACTCCTGTACATATGTGGTGTCGTAAGTTATTTTGTAGGCACCTTTAGCAGATACTGATCTGACGCATACTGCTATAGCTATACTGCCATGAAACAACGCATTTTGATGATGCAATCGTCTCCTCATTTCATCACTCTATTTTCTCAAGCGTTAATAACACATCTAAGACTAACTTCAAGCTATTTTTATAGATAAGTTAAGCTTAGATTGAGTTAGATAACTCCTCCTTCCCCAGGGTATAATACCTTACCCATCCGCCATTCTTTGTTTGTACATGGATAACAATGGGTAGCAGAAACACATACTAGACCAGAGAATAGTTTACAAAACGACGTTATTAACACAACCCGTAACCCTATAGTATAAAATGTATAAATAAGGCATAATATGTTCTAAACAGGCATCATTGGGTCTAATACTGCGGGAATATGACCTAACGCTGGAAAAGCTAAAATATGTACTGATATGCGCAATTCACAAGGTCTAACTGCAGTCAAAGTGTAGTAACACAGACTAAAAGTAAGTTTTTATTGATGAGGATATAGAAATATGACATGTCCTAGCATGGTTTGCTTTGATTATAAATTATAACGAAGCTGTAGATGGGATAATATGACAATATAACGCTGGAACCCGTGTAACTAAATTTTGTAGACTTGCAGTTTCGTGGAATAACGATTGACGCTAATTATGATGCCTTTAAAACAGAAAACATACGTAATGTGAATTTACTGCTGTCATATTTCACTGTTATAGAATGTGGTCACTATTTCAGTTTCTGGATAAAGCACACACCAATATTATTATTTTTAAGTCTGCAGTTATTTTCTAAAAATTGTACTTTTCACAACTCCCAGATATTTAATGTTGATAATTTATCTTTTCTATACAAACATATGCCGGCTTCGTGGCTTAGAGGTTATGACTTTTCTCCGTAATCTCGTATACTCTCGTCGGCAACGTGATGACGGTTAGAATCAGCAGTGTTTCGAATCGCATCGGTAACTTACGGGGTATGTGATCCGGCCGCTCAGAAAGCAATGGCAAACTACTGAGCGTAATCTTGCGAAGAAATCAACATACAGCTGAAAGATGCTGGTGTTGACAGCGATGTCCTGTAAAGGATATGCAAATAAAAAAACAATACAAACATATGTATTAGTATACACTTTGAAAAAGTATGCTACAAGACACGGTTAAATTAATATACTGTTATTAAAGTAACTGAAGAATATATAAGCTGAACTTCATGTGCAAGTTAAACCGGTTGTTTTTTTTTTTTTTAACGCGGGGGTGGGGTAGAGTGGTGGGGGATATGGTGGTGTGCCATAAAGAGACGGTCCAATTTACCAGAAATAGGTGACGAGTAGGATCTTGTAACACGTGGTTGTCGCTATTGTGCCATGATCCTTTGAGATACAGAAATACATTTGCGGTTGTAGCAGATGATGCGGACCAGCCCGTAACAACACAGATCAAGTAGACATAATTATGTTCATCTCTGTTGTCATCCAGTACAGTCGCAGCTGTCTATAAAATAAACAAGATATTTGTAATACACCGACATCAACCATGTGTCACATTATATAAGCAATAGGTAAATCAAATAACAGAGAACAAATATGCGTGGTTTTGTTTATTTGTTTTCCTTTAGGGGGTCTTTGGTTGTGCTAATGGCAACAAGATTAATTTACTCTCCGTGACGAAGGATTACGGACGCAGGTCGTAATCCCGCATAACGCGTTCTAAACACAGCTGAGGGGGATTTGGCAGCAGCCCGCCTTGCGTTGGCTTTTCTATGAAATAGTATGGGTGCAGGTTGTTCAGAAAGCAATGGCAAACTACTGAACGTTAACTTGCCCAGGAATCACGAACAGCCATACAATGCTGAGGTTGACTGCTACGTCCTGTAAGGATATGCAACTAAGTTAACTACAATCTGTATATGACACTCACAAAAGTCAGTATTTCGGTTTTATACAAATATAAACATTTCTAAAATACACATTATGAACTGATTTTTGTCTGGTGTGTAGTGTCAAAGACACAGATTATGTCAAATGTTCAATTACATTTAATGCTGCTAATTAAGGCGAGTATAGAAATTAAACACCTGGAATGGCGATACTGAAGTGTCTAGAGACTGGCCGGCCTGGAGTGGCGATACTGTAGTGGCTAGAGGCTGATCTGCCTGGAGTGGCGTTACTGTAGTGGCTAGAGGCTGACCTGCCTGGTGTGGCGATACTGTAGTGGCTAGAGGCTGACCTGTCTGGAGTGGCGATACTGTAGTGGCTAGAGGCTGACCTGCCTGGAGTGGCGATACTGTAGTGGCTAGAGGCTGACCTGTCTGGAGTGGCGATACTGTAGTGGCTAGAGGCTGACCTGTCTGGAGTGGCGATACTGTAGTGGCTAGAGGCTGACCTGTCTGGAGTGGCGATACTGTAGTGGCTAGAGGCTGACCTGCCTGGTGTGGCGATACTGTAGTGGCTAGAGGCTGACCTGTCTGGAGTGGCGATACTGTAGTGGCTAGAGGCTGACCTGCCTGGAGTGGCGATACTGTAGTGGCTAGAGGCTGACCTGCCTGGTGTGGCGATACTGTAGTGGCTAGAGGCTGGCCTGTCTGAAGTGGCGATACTGAAGTAAGTGCTTAGAGGCTGACCTGTCTGGAGTGGCGATACTGAAGTAAGTGCTTAGAGGCTGACCTGCCTGGAGTGGCGATACTGAGCACGTCACTCACCGAGTGTCGAAATGTATAAACAAGCAAAACATGGGTCTAGTGCCATATAAACATGCTTCTTAAGGCGTGGCAAGGGGCCTTTACTTTACTTTGTTAATTTACAAAATTACAAACATTCAAGGCAATTAATAACATTAACAGTGCGAAGTATACTATAAATAAGACCTACAGAGGACAAGCGTAATTGCATTTTATCGTCTGCAGTAAGTCATGGTATGCTAAATGTTTTGAAAGAAGCTAAGACACAAAAACAACTTATCAGAAACATATAAAGATCTATTCGAAATGTTTGGCTACTGTGTGTAAGAAGAAGAAAGACTGAACATACTGCAACAACTGGACACTTGTCTAACCACAACGACATTATCTGCTATTCGTCTAGCTTTGCTATTTATTTTAATAGAATCAACAACGTAGTTAACACTGAAATGGGTAGTCGCGTAAGCGATAATTCCTTCTCCCATTCTATTTCACTAAATAGCAACCATGCCTGTTATGACTAACGTCTGTGGGTCCTCACATATTTTCAGAGGATGTACTACGTGATACTACAATAATTTGCCTTCGCAGTGGATCAGCCTGATATGGGAGATTCATGCTGAATAATGTGCCATTTCTTGATATGTGCTGTATTCATATCACGTTATATTTAATAACAAAACCTTCGCTATTGCCTGGAGAATATAGAGGCGAGCCTAATTCTACGACATACACAATATGGTGTTCGAAATCTGTTCGAAAATTGCTCCGGGCGATTGTCACCGACCGTTAGGGTGTTTCTATTGAAATAGACAGAAATCCCTATCCAAGAGTTTGCCGACAGTCTCTAGAAATTATGGCTCGTTACAAGAATGTCTAAAGGGATGGTCCCGATAGAAGAGACTGGGATTCACTTGGTAGACAAAGGCAGAAGGTGAAGAACACTCGTGTATGTAGGAAGACCTAACACGAATGTCTAGTTTATCTGTCGGTGATCCTTCGTCATTTGATGAAGCCCCCTGTTTTAAATACTTTCACGCACTCACGCGCACGCCTTGCGTTCAAATGATCACGAAGGGAGTACGTGGGTACAAGTATAAAACAATAATACTCTTTAATAGTAAAAGAGATAATGAAAATTGTCGTTCAAGTGGTGAACTATGACAGTTACAATTATGTTACAGGTACAAAAATAAAATAGTTTTCTGATGCTTAGACAGATAGCATGTCATCATTCACACCATCCAGACAGTGACACACTCAGAGCACATGTAGACACAGAGTCACCTGAGATAATCTGATCTCGGTTAGTAGTAGTGCTGGCTTTCGTTGGTATTATGTCTTGGAGTCGACCCTGGCATTCGACAGGTGTACGATGCTCCTCCGGATTCCAGGTTCCGTCTCCACTAGTTGGTGGCTCAAAGTTTCGGTAACCGGACCGGTTAGGTGTCAGCAGTATCAGCAGCGAGGCTCCTTAAATCAAACAAACAGTTGCAGACTCCTTAGTGTCTTGACAATAACAATGTGTCTGAGTGTTGGTGTTGTGTGTCTGTTGTGTATGTGTCAGATGCAGAACAGGAATAAAACAATTCCTCTCTGCTATTCTGTATCAAAAGCAAAGGCCAATTGTTCTTATCAGCTTGGCTATACCTTGTATGACATGATGATACAAGGTGAAAAAGGGTCCAGAAGTGGACACATTCTAAGACCACATGGTCCATTGGAATAGAACATGTAGACAAATCTTTGTTTGAAAAAAACATTACAAAATGTACATGGTTGTAAAACTGGAAGTGGCTCATATGCAATAATTACTGGTGTATTCCTTAACACCATGGTGAGGAAGTCCTGGGCAGCCAGGATGTTTCCCTAGATAGCTAAGGAAGGGCCAACAATAATTCAACCTAATCCCACATCAGTCATTAGGCATAAAGCAATCAAGTGTCGCCATGAGGTCGTGAGGTATACCCCACAGAATATACGAGCTAAAAGATAAGGAGAAGGCCAGCAGGCAAGCAAGGGGGCTGAGATATTCCAGGCATTGGGCTTTAGGATGTCTCAGTTATCCCTTGTTGAGTTATTTACTCCCCAAATTCTGATTCCTCACCACATAGTATTCGCTTTGAACCTATGACCGTCAGTGTCGTGTAGTTCAGCATGGCGGTGAATCAGGGGTAAGCAAATTTATGTTTGAATATAAATCGCCTAGTAATATTGCTGGCATGTGAGAATCATGTTCCACATGTCTCTTCTACTTCTGCCCACATGGCAAAATCATGTTATCATATTTTCACCAAAATATACACGTAAATACATTCACAAAATGCATATGAAAATAATCAGTAAGGTTTATACATTGTATCTATATATTTTTATCTATAAATATATCTAGGCCTCACATGTTTTCTCTCAATGTCTCCCCTTTCAAATAACACGTGTCATAAATATACATGGTCGGGAAAGTTTTGGGTTTTCCCAATATCAGAATATAAATGTGTACACACTTTTTACTATAATCATAATTAGTATGTTACTACACTCACCCCCAGTCTTATTGCAGCAATTAAGATAGGTTTTGGTATAATCTACCAAAGATGGAGTTGGATTTGGCAGCCCACTTCATGTAAGGTCTGCTTAGCACAGCATCTATAGTCATTGTGAATTGGACGGAAGTTCTTAGTCACAATTTCCGGTGCAGCCGTGCTAATAGCCTATCGCTGTTTTCCCGTTGCTAGGGAGTGACGGCCATATACTTGGTATTAATAAGGGTTGAAGACAGGGGATTTCCCTTGTGACATCATTTGATGATGACGTGGAAATGTGCTGTCCCCAATAGTACAGTGTGTAGTTTTAGTGCAGCAAATGTCTGCATCGCCAATATGACGTCATTATTAGTAATTTAGCTGCCTACTGAATCCAGAATGTAAATAGTAATTCCAATAACGCAGTAGTGGTGGTGTTTGCATAGTGATCTAGACTCGTCCCGTCACATATGCCGCCCCTAGAGAAAAGTACGGCTCAGCGAACTTTTAGGGTGGATGAGCCTAGATCGACTATGCATTCTCCCCATAGTTTATATCTGAACCAATTGTTCCCCTCTAGAGAAGGATCTATTAGACTTCTTTCGACTCCGGGGCTGGCTTGGTACTTTGGTATGACCTGGCGTTTCTCCAGATAAGTTTAGTGAGGATCCAGTCAGAGGTGGGTATGGAAAGCTAAGCGGTTCTCCCTCCTCCCTACTTTCTGAACAACATTTAGAGCTACCAGATGTACTGGTCGTTCTTTTGCTCTGTCATAATATTTGCGGAGCAATTTAATGTGGTAGATTTTCATCTTACCTTTCATGAAGATTTATATTTGGTGTTGGACACTTTCTCCATTATGGGGAATGGTCCTTGCCACTCAGTCTCCTTATTAGTCCCACTAGATCTTAAGAGTAACCACTTTGTCCCCTACCGCCTAGCGAACGTTTAGAGGAAGAAAATTTTCCTCTCTGGGAGTCTTCCTACACTAGGAAGTTGGTTACAGCAGTGTTAGAGTTGGATATGGGTCGTGCACTGCTACTATCATGGGAGTGGATGGTTCCCCTAAATAAACATATTTACTTCCAGTATTATGTCATAGATAGGATCAGTCATCACTGCTGCCGATATAGTTCCCTTTACAAATCTAGAGTTAACTAACACTTGGGCTATTGGTAAAGTTAGGGTAGGCGAACTTCTTGTCGCACCCATAACTTCAACCATGTTTTGCGTCAACTGACCAGGTTTACTAAGTGTGATGGCTATTATGGCATCATACGTAAAACCGTATCATGGAGACACTCGACCAAGTCCATTGACATTGATCTTCTCTACCACTACGATGTCCTCTCATTTCGGGAGGCGGTGGTAGTGTAGTGGTTTTCTTCCCTACGAGAAGCAGCCGCAATCTGGGGTTTTGCTCTGCGCTTGCAGTCTGCCGTACTGTGGGAATTATTATGACAATTCGTGCAGTATGGTTTTCTAGCCCCAGTATGTGTTTGTTTTTTGTTATGCTGCTGCTGAGTGTTGCCTCTGGTTTCTGGTATATTGCTATGGGTTTGTCCTGATGTTGGAGGTGGGTCTGTTGAGGTTGAGGAGGTTGCGTTGGACCGCGTCCCACATGCGTAGTCAGATATCTTCTCAGCCAAGACTATCATTTCCCCAGTGTTTGTGCCCCTTGCTCAACGATGAAAGTTTCCATCGGCTTCGACATACAGTTCCTCAGCTGCTCACACAAAACTCATCTCCGCACGAAGCCCGCATAGGAGTGTTCCATACTCTGCCCAATGTCTCCCATTTACAGAGATACCTCTGCAGACGAGCGGACAATGTGAGAATGACTCACCCTCAGACGTCTTGCGGTCGGAATGTCCGCTGAATAAGCATCTGAGGTTAACTCATATCTCTTCATACGCCGCTTTCAAACTTTCATAAGAGTGTGCATGCCTGGAGGTAGTCCTGAAGACTACATACGCTTGTCCCCTCTAGTGCCTGAGAAGCTCAGTTACAGTGGCCTCTAGCAAACCCAACTGACTCGGCTAATTTCTCGATTTCTGAAGGTAACTATCCAATTGTTCCTGATTTTCTCGAACGGCATCAAAGGAAACTCATAGGACCCACATGAGAAGTTCGAATGTAGCTGGTTTCAATGCTGGGTGCCGAGAGCTGGCGTTAGAACAGGTTGCTGATAGAGCTTGGTATTTCTAGCTCTTTCATGTCCTAAACGCATGCTGTCGATTTTTTCATTTTCCTGTACTGCTAGTTCTTCTCAGCCATCGATTTTCTTAAGTTCTGTCGCTGCTTCCAGTTCTTCTTAAGCTCGATGTTCATGCCTACGTGTATTTTATCTTCCCTGTCTTCTTTCTTAACTCCTCTCCATATCATGACATATTTGGCTTTGGCTGCTTCGGGCTCCGATAGACCCATAGCTACCGCTGCTCGCTGCTGCAAATCTACTGATGAACTCATGACTGAGTTTGACGGAGAGGTGATGATCAGTGGCTACATTTCCATATCAATATTATACTACTTCCCAATTCCAAGTTATACTAATACAATTGCAATAATTTACAATCTTATAGTACATACACACAAAGGTTAGGTACAACCAATGATACAGAAACACACTTTCACTCTCTCCATCGATGAAACACTATCCAGAGTTTCCTAACTACGCTACACACATTACTGAGATGAGAAACAAATTGTGTACACGTACACAGATTATTCGAAATATTATTTCAATTAGCTGGTAGATCCCGGACCGAGACCACGAGGAGTTGTCTCCGACTCGTTAGGGTGTTTCTATGAAATAGACAGAAATCCCTATCCAGAGTTTGTGCGACAGTCGCTAGAAATATGCTCGTTACAAGATGTCTAAAGGTGGTCCGATCGAAGAGACTGGATTCATCACTTGGTAGACAAGGCAGAAGGTGAAGAACACTCGTGTATGTAGAAGACTAACACGAATTGTCTCGTTTATCTGTCGTGATCCTTCGTCAGTTTGATGAAGCCCCTGTTTTAAATACTTTCACGAGCACTCAACGCGCACGCCGCGCGTCAAATGATCACGAAGGGATGTACGTGGGTACAGTGTAAAACACATACTACTCTTAATAGTAAAAGAGATACTGACAATTGTCGTTCAAGTGTGAACTATGCAGTTTACAATTATGTTACGAGGTACAAACATAAACTAGTTTTTCTGATGCTTATACAGATAGCATGTCATGCATTCACATACCATCCAGACAGTGACACACTCGGAGCACATGTAGACACAGAGTCACCTGAGATACTCTGATCTCGGTAGTAGTAGTGCAGGCTTCGTTGGTATTATTGTCTTGGAGTCGACCCTGGCATTACGACAGGTGTACGATGCTCCGCCGGATTCCCAGGTTCCGGCCTCGCACTGTTGGTGCTCAAGTTCTGTACCGACCGGTTCGGTGTCAGCAGTATCAGCTGCGAGGCTCCTTAATCAAACAAACAGTTGCAGACTCTTAGTGTCTTGACATAACAATGTGTCTGCGGGTTGGTGTTGTGTGTGCTGTTGTGTATGTGTCAGATGCAGAACAGGAATAAAACCACTTCCGCTCTGCTATTCTGTATCAAAAGCAAGGCCAATGTTCTATCAGCTTGGCTATACCTTGTATGACATGATGATACAAGGTGAAAAAAGGGTCCAGAAGTGACACAATTCTAAGACCACACTATGGTCCCATTGGATAGAAACATGTCGACAATCTTTGTTTGAAAAAACATTACAAAATGGACATGGTTGTAAAACTGGAATGGCTCATATGCAATATTACTGGTGTATTTCCCTTAACAACCTGGTGATGAAGTCCTGGGCAGTCAGGATGTTTCCCTAGATGCTAAGGCAGGGCCAACAATAATTCGACCTAATCCCACATCAGTCATTAGGCATAAAGCAATCAAGTGTCGCCATGAGTCGGGAGTTTACCCCAGAATATACGAGCTAAAAGATAAGGAGAATGCAGCAGGCAAGCAAGGGGGCTGAGATATTCCAGGCAATTGGCTTTAGATGTCTCGTTATCCTTGTTGAGTTTTTACTCCCAAATTCTGATTCCTCACAACATAGTATTCTGCTTTGAACCTAGACCGGCCGTGTCCGTGTATTCAGCATGGCTGTGAATCAGGGTAAGCAAATGTTATGTTTGAATATAAATCGCCTAGTAATATTGCGTGCCTGTGAGAAATCATTTCCACCTGTCTCTCCTACTTCTGCCGCACATGGCAAAATCATGTTATCATATTTCACCAAATATACACGTAAATACATCACAACATGCATATGAAAATAATCATTAAGTTTCTACATTGTATCTATATATTTTTTATCTTATATATATCGAGGCCTCACATGTTTTTCTCATCAATGTCTCCTTTCCAAATAACACGTGTCATACAATATACATGTCGGTAAAGTTTTTGGGTTTTTC